>JAUBOD010000770.1:20717-82840 GCA_032353885.1 Nothura maculosa | reverse complement strand
CCGCGGCCGTTGGGGCGGGGCGCGCGCCCCGCGGCGCTGGGGCCGCTCGGGTTACGCGTCGCGCAGCGGGACGCGGCGGCCGCGCAGGGTCCCCACGCGCGGCGGGGCAGGGGAGCGGCGGGACGTGCAGCGAGGTAACGGCCTGGGCCGCCCCCCTCCCGCCTGCCCTTTTTAATTTCCTCTTTTCCCCTGCGCTCGCAGCTGTCCCTGCCTTCCCGCTCCTGCCCCCGCCGCTTTTGCACCGTGTGCTCCCGATTTTCGGGTGCATTTAAATACCAAGTACTTATCACTCCTGCCTTAGCGCTTGACCCGTGCCCTTAAAATAAAAGTTCTTCCTGACAACCGTAAAGCACTGATATTTATATGCCCTACAATCGGGATAGAAAGATACGAAAAAGGGCAAACCATCATTCAGCCCAAGGAATGTCATTTTTAGACAAATTAGACCGTATTACAGACATGACTGATGAGGAAAACGAAGACCTACCCTGTGATGACGACCTGGGAATAATCTGTCAACACAGTAATTATCCAGATGACTTGAGTGCTTGTTCAGAGTGCGCCAGTTTAGAGCGTATTTCTGATACTTTTTTTAACGCATCCTGTTGTGAAGATAACAATATAAACGCACCAGCAGATGCTGAAACTCACCCCCAAGCAGAAGCAGCGTTCGACTGCCACGCGCGTAGCCCCGAAGCGAGTGGAATTTTGAGCACAGCACCTGGCAGGGCAGCTCCTCGTGGGAGGGAGCTGTGCGTGGGTGGCTGTAGCAGAGCGGGCAGCAAGGGGCACCTCGCCGGCTCCAACGTGTCCGATGTCCTTCTGCGCCATTGCCCTAAGGGAGAAGTAATGGCCACATGCCAGTTAATTGAATGCGAGACCATACCAGAGATATCCTTTACTGAAAGCATTGATGAAGCTGGCAATAACCTGGAGGCTTCAGAATTAGCCCAAAGCCCTTTATCTCATGGGCAGCCATCAAGTAACTTGGAAAATTATCGCTTAGAAAAGAGCGAGAAAATAGATACTGGTGAGAAAGATCACACTTTGCTAAATAAAAATACATTTGTTTCCAAGAGAGCTATTTCTGCAACTTCTCAGTGTGGAGGCATACAAAGAACTTCACCTCTAACTAGCAAGAATGAAGACAGGCTCATCTTTCAAAACGCTACAAAAGAACAGAGAGATCTATTCGAGAGAACAGCTTCATTGCAGTGTGGCACAAGTCAACTTCATTACTGCCCATCTCATTTTTCTCAAGTTGCTGAAGGACCAAAAAGCAACAGCAACAATAAAACAGTTCCTATCACTAAAAGGACAAAAGCCTTTCCTATTTTGCCTAATAAATCAATAACTGTGGATAACATGGTAGAAAACAAGAACTGCTTTGATTCTACTGAAATAGATAATCAAGAAGAAAAGAGTGTTTCAGAGCTGTTGCAACAGCTACAGGTAAATGTTTTAAGAATTTCTTAAAACTTTCTTTACTCTTCTGTAAAGAGTGATGTTACCGTAAGAAAATAATCCATATTCAAGAAAATCTAACATGACAAGCTTGTACCTTAGTAAAATTATGACAGGTATCAATGTTCAATAATTCTCTCTTGTTATTTCCTGGCTGTATACAAGATGCTGACAGGGCATGCTGACACCCAAAATCATATTGATCAGCTCAGATTTAATCCTAAGGTAAACCTCTCAAAAAATAGTCTTCCTTATCTCTAAGGTTACAAATATTTCCTTATCTCTAAGATTCTCTTATCTCTAAGATTATAAATATTCACCCAAACTATTGTTATCTTCAAGTTGCTCCTCCTCTTATTTATGCAGATCTTCTAATTTCCATAACAAAGATTTGTTATCTATACAATGAGGCACTGTAAATTTAACAAATTATGATAACAATAAACATACTTCCTTTTACTGAAAACCTGTCTTATGCATTTTGAGCTATTCATATTTATTCTAGTTCATGACTGAGTGTTCCATACAGCATTTCTATAGACAAAGCTTTCCTATTTTAACAGATATTTTCTCAGTCAGCTTTTCCAAAGCCAAGTTTTGCAATGGACTCAGGAGGCACTGAGGCATCCTCTGGAATCTTTGCACTACACTCTCCTATGCTTCATTTGTCTGAAACAGGTAAATAAAGTTACAGCAACTATGCAAATAGCTATTTTATTTGCTGTAATTATATTTTATGCAAAACACATCTTTTGGGTATATATTCCAACTGCTTGATATTCTCTTGTGTTATGTAGGATTACAGTGTGGGGCAATGGTATCAACATTACCATCAGCTAGTACCACAGAAGCACATTGCCTGGATCCTTCCAGTTTACTGCCACAACTAACACCAGGGGAAAAAATGACTCAAATATTAAAGGAACAAACAGCTCAACTGAAAAAGAAAGTAATAACCACTCATGTTTCAATATATGCTTAGTACAGATGTTCAATTTTTATGTTCAATGGCATAATCACTTTAACAAGTAAAAAATTCTGTTTTTTTCTTCTTGAAGATAGAAGACTTCTCTCAACGTAAGACCCAGGAAACATTCCTTTTACAAGATAAATACCTGGTAAAACAATTCATACATTTTTAGACATCTTAAATGCATTTAAATGGTGGTTGACTGGTCAATGTTTTCCTCAGTATATATATATAATGTATATGAAAAACATGTCAGATTGAAGTTATGAATGTAAAAGCAGAAATAAAGCATTCAGTAGGTGGTCAAATTCTTAAATCTGCCTTAAAGATTACAATTCAAAACTTCATGAAAGCCTTACGCAGTCATAAAATAATATATTTTACATTTAAACCATCCGTCTAGAAGTCATGGTTTAATATTGTACCTGTACATAACAAAGCAGTGCGGATTATTTAATGGACATATACAAAGCTGTTCTAATTCAGATCAATAGCAAAATAGCATATTGATCATCACTGCAAAGAGAATCTGGCTTATAGCATTAGTAGCTATCATTATAGCTTGCTACATCCTCATGTCATTTACTATTCAATTATTTCTTACTGGTGAAGGTATTGAATGATTTGAAAAGACACCTTGATGCCCTGGAACAGAATTATTTAACTGCTAAAGAAGAGCACCATAGCTTACAAATACAGAACAACAAGAACAAGTCTATCAATGTTGGAAAGTTTGATCCTGAAAGGTTAGAAAATAAGTACTAAGTAGTACATCTGCACCTGATCTTGCTATTCTGGTAAGAAAGCAAACATCAGTTTGCAAAGGTTTCACTAACTGTATTGCTGTTATGCTTAGAAAGGTGGAAGGGGAAATATTTGGACTTGGCATGCTGCTTGAAGACATCCATGAAGAGACTGCTGGCAGCAAATGCAGCTCGCCTCCTCTGCCTACTCCCTGTGAATCTGTCCATTCATCTTATTCTCTCTGGGAGGTAACTTAGTAAGTTTTGCCATTAAAACACAGTATTAGTCTATATTTTAGGGATGCAGATATTAACAACCTCACTGAGGTTGCAATCACCTACTAACTGTAAAAGCACGATAATTCTAGACGGTATATGTCACTTCAAATAATTTTTAAATGAAATATAGCCCTGATAATATTTCATTAATTGTAGCTGAAAACTACGCACCAACACAGCTATGCTGCCTATTTTTGGCCCCAGCTTTAAAAGCACTTGCTTTCAGAAAAAGAACACAAGCAGTTATCTCAACTTTTACAAATTTCTCCTTTGGTTTTGAAGTGAATTGCTCTCATTCAGTTTGAATGAAATGCTACTTGGTTTGTTCGAGATCCTTAAAGTGGAGAATTACTACAAGAAGAAATACATTTCTGCGCTATAGAAAACAGTTACTGGTAAATATAGTAATATTTTGTCCTGGATCATAACGCACTGTCTTTTTACAAAACTACAGGTGATGAAATATCACTAAATACTTTCATTGTCAGTATTTTAAAAGCTCAGGTCTCTGAATCCTAAATTTGGAGATATTCAGAAAATGCTAGCTGGTAGAAGTCAGGTACTTGCAAAGCAACAGTCACACACTGTATGTCTTACTTTGCACAGGGCTCAGGAAATTCAAGCATTACTGATTCTTCTGAAAGAAGAGCTGTTGAAACTGCATTTCTTTGCAAGAACAACAAGGAGAAAAAATTAAGTCGTACAACTGATGCAATCCCACAAACAAATCACAAACTTTCTTTAGGAGCAGACAAACACAATCCTTACCCACATGTGTAAGTATAAAACTTAAGAGAAAGCTACTGAAGTTATAAGTTTGCATCTATAATTATTTGCCAAGGATAGAAGGTTGGGATGTCTGAAACTTGTGAGAGCAGGTAGAATATTTTCAGACAAAACCTCTTATATAATTCTTTAACTACATACCCATTAATGCCTTCCTGTCCAGCACTCCTACTTTGAAGTTCGTAATACTCAAGCAGATATTTCTCTGAAGCCACAATACAAAGAGTTTCACTAGGAGTCAAAGTTTCTATACAACTCACAAATTTCAGGATGTGAATGTAACAAAAAAGAAATTAAAAAATGCAGATCCTTTGCTAACAACTGTCATAGCTTTCTGAAAGGGTTCTAGAGACTGTAATCCACACTTTGGGGGAGTATTTGGTAAGTGATAATCATCTTAATGATATTACAGGAATAAAATAAATGGTTTCTCCTTAGCCAGCTCCAATTACAGAAGAAAGATGAATTGACTTCCAAGAGAGAAATGCAGCCCCTGGTAAGAGGAGGTCTGCTAGCAAACAAGCATTCTCCAAATGTAATGGTATGATATCCATTTTCACACTCATTTTATCATCTTAGATGTAAAAAATATATGATATCTTGATCATTTCAGCTTTACTGAGACAATTTCTCATTGCTGACACAGTATTTTTACGTTCAGTTTTTGTGCAAGGGTAAAGCCCAATTTTTGAGCTAATACAGCACAGAACAATTTTCCTGAACTTGCTGCAAAAAGAGATTTAAGGAAAGGCTTTCTGCACACTTTTGCAATTTGCAATGAAGTTGGCTTCTCTTAGGAAAGACTTAACTGTGTTGCCTTGTTTGCCTTTATGTGTCTAAAAAAATCCTTTTGTTTTAAACCAGGAGAGAAATGAATACACGCTAATCCTCTCAAAGCTACACTAATCCCCATTTGATATTACAACTATCCAGATTTAAAAGCATTCAAGTGTTTTCCAGTCTGCTCTACAGCTAGAATTGGAAATAGGAAAATCAGTTTGTAGTGCTGATGACAACTAAAAACAACATGAAAAGCAGCATGCAAACCATACCATTGTTCACACTGTCTTGTTTGATACATGCAAAATGATGTAAACACTCACTTAGCAATTTGTTTTGCCTTCTGGATGCAACAGAGATTTCTTTCAACCGAGGAAACACATGGTGCTGAAGGCCTTGGATCCTACACTCTCGGAAAACTAAGCCAAAAATCTAAGGCTAATGAAGAAAGCCTGAAAAGGTAAGTGCATTACTCATCTTGCCTAGCTGCAAAACTAGTTTTCTTCAGCTAAACTGATACATCCATATGTCTATATACTGGATTCTGCCTGAAACTCTGAATAATATTTTTAATGCATTTAAAATGGCAGGATGAAGTACTAACAAGCAGATATCACCACTATACACCATATATCAGACCTCCTGGGAAACAGTAGACCTGCCATAGATTTTATTACAAACAGAATTATATTCATGTTACAAAGTAGCCTTTCTCACCAAAACCAACGGTTTATGGTAGTCAATGGCAAAAGCTTATTTTAACATGCCATGGAAAGCATAGGCTTTACATTCAGTATCTTTTTAGGGATGCATCTTAGCAACCTGAACAGGAATGGCTGCCAAGTTTGTGGTAACTAAAAATACCTGCAATAATCACTGTTACGAACTTACCTGACCGTGGAGGGAGAGGCATATTTATAAATCTGTGAAGATCTACAGTTCATTTCATAAAGTTTTATTTACAGAAATACCAACATGATTAATTCTGTATGGTTTATTCAGGAGTTTGAATTTTTGGCAAATTGTATCTCCGTCCAAAGCTAGATCTTGTAGTATGTGCAGTGTAGAACATGATATACATCTAAATATACTGAAGGAAGAAGGTAAGCGCAAGATAAACATCCGCTCAGACTTACTGAATAGATAGATGTTAGTATTTATCCTGTAAAACTCACCTGGCCTCCAGTTTTTTTTTTTTTCTCTCTCTCTCTGTCTCTCACTTAAGAAATACTAGCTCAATCTTCTGATCACTGTTTTCATGAACGAGTAGAAAAATTTCCAAACAAATCTGATGATTCTGTATGCCCTAAGTTGAAAATACATTTTACAAACATGGCAAGCAAGGAACTGTGTTCTTTCAGAAGGTATGTCTCAAATTTCTCTACAAGCAATACATTTAACTTCTTTAAAATAACCACTCAAATGTGCTCAAAAAACATGTCATCCTGACTTTTAATAGTTTTTTGATGCATTATGCGGACATCTGTATGTAAGAAAACAGAATGTCACAACATTCCATTATACAGAGATGGGATTATCACCTTTTACTTCAAACATTTAACAGCAACATTGGTGTCCTTTAACTAACCATAAATTAATTACCCTTTTAATTAGCTTTTAAATTAAGCTTCTACTTACCACCTTTTCAGATAACTGATATGAATAAATTTACTTATTAATTAAGCAGCAGTTACTTAAAGTATTCACAAGGCTTGTCATGCTAATATTAACATGTATCTAAAATCTCGTTCTGTTTTCATGATCCAAGTAGTGAAAACATGCAGGAAAGGAAAACTGGAAGATGTTCAATCTTCATTCAAGAAAAACCAACTGATTTATCAGATACCAACCTGAGTAAGTAGCACTGGCTTGCAAAGGGCAGAACCATGTTTACACCTACTACTGAATCTACACAAAATTATGGAGAGAGAAAAATACTACTTTGAACTGCAGTAACGTCAGTGGCAGTGAAGGGCTTAAATTATGGTGCTGACAAGTACTTAGGTAGCAAGCCATAATTTTTTAGTATTTATTTCAGACGTTTCTAAATATATTTTGGGTGTTTTAGGTAGTGATTCAGAAGACATCTCAGCCTATGATTCTTACAGTGATTCACAAAGTGAGGAACTTCTGAACCATGAGACTGAAAATCACAAGATATTCAATACAAGATTACATGCAGAGAGAAAAGGTATAATGATTGCTCCATAAAAACACTGCTGTTGATAGTTCTTTTTTGTTTTTTTAATTAAGTTTTGATGTCTTGGTTTTCAGGAATTAGACAGAGATGCACTAGAGGAAGCAGAGACCAATTTAAACTCAGGAAATTGAAAGAATTACCTCAGCTTTGTGCCCTCTGTAGGAAGAAAAATTCCAGCATAATTTGTACGTATTAAGTCTTACTGAAATAATTGCAAAGCATAAGCCTGATTACAGGGCATAAAGCCATGCCGTCTACCTACACTGGTACTTATAGTGACAGGCCAAATTTAATTTGTTATGAGCAGTAAGTAGCACTGTATATAAACAATGGATGAGTATAACTCTGGGAGAGCAAGATAAGCAAATTCAGCTTTTATATACCTAGCTGAATTTAATATTTATTTGGCAGTGATATTAAAACTAAATTTTTTAAAAATACTGTGTAGAGGATGTAATGTCATGATTGTAATAGTGATTGTGTTTAGTAAAAAATCATGTGTTCAATTACATTTTAAAATCATAAAAATTACATTTTGCTGTTTTTACTAAACATGACTTCCACATTTTCAGCCTATTCACAGAAGAGAATAAGCTCCACTCAAAAAGCTTACAGACATAAACAACCACATCACCTTGTAAACAGACTTTCTGAAAGGTAAGCTGTAGTAATTAGTATATATAAGCAGTAGAACAGCAGATGTCACTATTCATGATTCAGCACGGGCAAAAACAACACCAGTATCATAAGCAGTGGCAGTGCCTTCTCTTTTGCAGAACATACCGTACATACAAGGTTTGCTCTCTAATGAAATTAAAATATTTACCATGAGAGCAAGTGTTAAACATCAGTCACTCTTCCATCTTCCTAAGTCAGTCAACAGAATCCACACAGGATGCCTTTAGTTGACATTTTTTCACTAAAAAACAACTTCAAAAAAAACTCTTGCTTTAAGATAATGTCACATTTACAGATCCAGGACTGAATTTAGATTAGTTAAGATGCAATTCTGTTTTATACCAATTATTTCTTTACAAATAATAGTGCTTAACACTAAATTACATTGGAGACTGAGAAGAAAAAAGGATTCTCATCTATTACACATACATTACTAGACTAAAACAAACCCTCATTTGCCACTTTATAAAAGACAGTTACAGTATCGAGGAAATGATGGCTCTGCAGCATTTTAAGAGATTTACTGACCCTGCCTTCTGCAGTGTTTGCTGTCTCAGTGCAGTGCATATTCAATACAAGTTATGCTGGACTGTGTTTTATAATCAAGTGAAAAGTCATATTTGCTATAAGATACAAACAAATATGCTAACAAAGCATCTAATTCATAGTTTTGGAATTGTTTGAGTTAGTAAAATTGCTTATTATTCTCTCATTTATATGCAATATATATGCTTACATACTATTAATACACATTCCTATATACCCTTATAGGCAAAATATGGAGACTGTCAAAACGTGCTATTCGAGCACGTGTGATCCTGTTGTCCTTTCATCACAGTACCTACCCAGAAAGGCGACTTCTGGAACAAAGTCAGCAGTCAACATCCAAAATGGAAACATGAGCATTTCCAGAGCAAACGTAAGACCTTTGAATCAAAGATTAAACAACAACTCGGCAGAGTACACTCTCCCTGTCATGGCACTTTCCAACATCCCCAGGAAACTGATTATTATTGTCTAAACTTGTCTGTTGCACTTGAAGAGAATGGGATGAAACATAAGGGAATAAGAAAAAAACTTACCTTTTAGGTGAAGTTTGTCATGCTACTTGAGAATCACTTACAATTTACCACATTAAAATCAAAATAAACTTCACTATATGGTATAGTACTGTAACATGCATGAATACAGGACACCATTTAAGTACTGTTATAAGATAGTCTCTGTAAAATATTCTGTATTGTGCTTTTCAAATGTAAAGACAACTTATAGAACTAGGAGGTAGAGTGTTCCAAAATGGCTTTAAGTCACCCATACACCCTTATTTCGGATTGCAACACCTTCTTCTTGGCCTGCAGTTCTGTTCAAATGCTGCAGGCAGAATATTCACATTCTAGGCCACCTGGATGTCCTGGATTACTGCCATATCTAAGGACTTCACTCTGGTATATTCCTTCAAATTAAGTATTTTGAGAATTTTTACACCATTTAGTCCCTGTATAAATAGGGAAAGGGGTCAGAAAAAGGAAATGGATCTTACCTTTGAAATTACATTTTCTAGACCAAAATAAGTAGTGTCAGCTCTAGCCTGATTAACTGCTACCAAAACCAGGGGTGCAGGAAATGGGACAACCCTCTCTCACTATAAACATAACAAGATAAATAGCGGTAATTTCCAAGTTGAATTGTAGTCTGCTACATGACTCAGAATGTTTACTTTTCAATATGCATTTGAAATAGATCTGTGGACATGCTACAAAATGACCTTAATTAAACTTACTTTTCATTCTGCTCTATACCTTTGGGAACATTTGTCTTCAGTATTAGCACAGTTATGTTTTATTATTCCCAACAGATTTTAAGTTCTGCTCTGGATCATGCCATAGAGACAGCGAACAGTCTGAAGAGAACTACAGAACGAATGGTACAAGCAGTTTCAGAAGATCTAGCTAAAGTTAGAAGCAAACAGCTGTCATTACCCAGTTTCAAATAAAATACTGTATTTTCTTGCCTCAATTATACATCTGTGTGCAAATATAAAATAATAATAGATTAAAAGTCAAACCAGTTTTGTGACTATCACTACTAGCATATATGACAGCATTCCATGTTTCCATACAGTGCCAGAACTAAAAACAAATTACCGATTCTACCAAAACCAGAATTAATACATTGGCTAGCTAACCTTTTACAACTCTACAGCTGCCTTCTTTCTCCAAGCATTCACTTAAGGTAGCATTATAAAAATTGGCTTCAGAAAGGTTAGCTTAAGCCCTTTTTTTTTTCTCCCCTTCTCTGAAACTAGAGAAAAAGGATATCAGTCATTACTGCATTTATTTTTCTCTCACACCTTAACAATAGCTGCTCTTCTCCTGAATCATCTCTGAGCATCATACGAGTACAGCGAGTCATAGTTAACACATATAATTATTGGTTAAGTGGCACACATTGAGAATGGCTGACGTTTATATTTCCTTGCATGTCTTTAATATCACATCTTGTCCATGTTTTCCCAAGAGTTAAACTGCAGTATCCTTACCTTCTCTGATACACTTGGCCAAGCAAATATTAGATTTGTATTCTGAAAACCACTCAACTGTAGTGTTTGAAAGCAAGCAACTGGCAAATAACCTTGTATTGAGATGCAATTTGTTGAAGCCATTCTAAAGTATTTAGAAGCCATTTATAGTTCACGTTGCTGCTGTGTGACTCTAATTTATAAACTTGACTCAATACATTTTCCAGGCTCCTCCATACTCTGCACTCAGCAGAATCATTAACCTTTCTTTTCTCCCTTGGGCTCTTAATAACCCAATTTCCCTCTGCTTATTATTAAGCTTATTTCAGACATAAGTGCTGCACAAGCAAAGCCTGACTTCCCTACACTTGATTAAGGTTTAGAATGTCCCTGTTATTACTTTGTGGAGTGAACCTAACTGGTGAAGCGGCTGCTGCAGGACCCCTAGATCCAATTAAAAAGGAGTATCTAGAAATATTTCTACACCACAAGCAGCTGGACGTTTCATTTAATCTGGATCACCAAACGTGTTATCCTGTGCCTGGACAGCAGATGCCAAGGGAAGGATATATTTAAATAGCCAAGTACTTAGTAACATTTCCTCAGAATACTCTCTGAGCCTTCAGCAAATTCCAGCTCAGAGTCATTCTGAATCAACAGCCAGATCTTCAATTGCTTGCAAGGATTCTTCTCTCATGAGTTTGAGAAAGTGTTTCCACATATGCACACACACATCCTGTATAATCCAAGGTACATAATACCTGGCTGAAAGATGTCTTGGATCCTAAAGGTCCTTTTGTTTTGAAGCTGATAACTGGAAGTTGCATTTGCTTTTTTTGGACACTGAAAAGAAAGAAAACATCTACCACCTCCTCGGTCTCCACACTAACGAGATTTTATGTTAGGATGACTTGCATGGAAAAATACTGAAGATGTCATTTGTTCAATATGTACTTCCTGCTCTGGATATTTATTGAGATATTTACGCTTAGAAACTAGAATTTAGAAAAAACAACATTTGATAGACTTTTCAAATAATTTAAGAAGTCTTGGTTTAACAAACAGACTAAACAGGTTTGTTCCTGTCCTCCTGAAAATACAGTCAACATATGTCAGATGCCTATTTTGTGCAGATGAATTTAAAAACTATATGCACTTACTCCCACCAGGTCCCACATTCTGCAAGATTTTGTTCTCTGATATATGGGGGTAAAGAGATGGGGGAGGAGGGGAAGGAAAAAATATGTATATCAATTTTATCTTTATCTATCTGCTAATGAATTTGGAATGCACTTACCTAAAAAAGAAGATAAAATTCTTTAAGGATACTAGTTACCCTGAAAACAAAGGCAAGGGCAAGCAAATACTTTTTTGCCACACAAAAAATGCACACCCTCTTAGTTGGAAACATGTATATAATACTAAATCTAATACCCATTATTTTATGACATTTCTCTCAAATCCTACACACAAACTAAACACTAAGGCATTTCATTTCAAAGTTTCACAGTTCTAAGTTTACACTTGATTAGATTTCTCTTAGAAAGTCATTCATTAGCAGCACTGCAAAAACAAATCAAATGTAGAATTCATCAGATACGATCCAACGTTGACAGGGTTTTTTTTTAAATATGTAATAATTGCAGTAGAAGAGAACAGTACGTTCTGTTTGTATTTTTTTAATTACCAAGCAACTGCAAAGACACCACTGCTTTCTCTTTTTTTGTTCTCCTCTTACCCACCCCTCTACCCCCAAAAAACATTTTACCCATTTTACCACCCCACAGGTGATCCATTTCTTAAGACAGAGAATCTATGTCAACAGTCATAAAGAAGACTATAAAGTTGTTTCTGAAAATCTTGAATACCAGCCCCTGTAGGTAGTTAAATATAAAGTGTACTGCAGTGCACAAAACTCTCAGTATTTTATCAGAAGTTATTTATTGAAATCAGATTGCTCAGTACTTTCATCACAAACTTCCTACTGTACCCATCACCACTTGAAAACTTCCTCTTTTTCATCTCCCAGTCATGTAAAATACTACATTTCATGATTTTTCCACAGGATGACATACCTTTAAAGAGTTTTCAGTGATTCATTTCATAGAGAAGTGTTATAGTTAGAGCCATTGCACTTGTGTCAGATAGTTTTATCACAAACTTCTATTTACAAACTTCCTCTTCAGCATTTTTTAAGAAATAAACTCTCTAGTTATATAAAGCTTTCACAGTTCTCAAAAAAAAAAATCAGAATATAAATAAGATCAAGATAATAAATCTTAGGGGTGAACATGCCCTCTTCCAAACACACTTTACAGTGTAACATTGCCTTTATGATATACAACCTAAAACACACAAGTGCTGATTATTTTCTTTATGTGCCTTCCATTTTCCCCAAAAGCAGCAAATTTAAATTAAATTAGTCAAAACCACAGTGTTCCAGTACAGCATTTGGAAAAAATAATTCCATAAGAATATGTACATTCTGTTTGTCTTTTCCAAATACATTATAAATATCACCATTTCTATTCGTCCTTAAAGCAGACCTTATCTTTTGGCTTACTAAGGTTCTTGACTTCATCCAGGAGTCTTTTAGGTGTCAAAATATGAGTAGAACCTGTGAGCAGAACAAAATATCAGACATGCAATGAATATTTTTGATTTCCAAACATTCTTTCTTAGGAATCAAGAGTTTCATGCCAGTTATTTTTATTGTACCTGTAAAATAGAAAAGTACAACTCTCCTGCTCCTACCACGAGTAACCATAGCAATAGGTTCAACTGTAGATAAAAGCTTGTGTGAGAACACTGCCATGTGAAATGATGTAGGGCCATTTAATTCTTTTTGCTATATATCAGAGAACACTTTAAGAGTACCTTTTTTCCCCTGACATAAATCATTGCAATTGTTCTGTATTTTTCAGCAGAATTGTCTTTACTGTCCTTAATTTGTCATTGAAAAAACAAACAGAAAATCTAGATAAAGCATCTTGTCAGTTTAGGAGAACTGCATAGTTTAAACACACACAAAATACATTCAGTACAGTATCAGCTTGCTGAACTAACCTAAGGAATATAAGGGAAAGCAGAAAACAAAAAACACTTATATTAAAAAAAGAAAAAAGGAAAAAGTAAACGCACACATGCCTTTAGACCCCATACTGTGTTTTCAGGCAAACTGCTACATACCCTCCACGTTCCCAAGGCCAATAATAATAATAAAGGCCAACTTACCAATAATAACTTCACAAGACTTGTTGGCTTGAGAAATTTCGTAAGCACATCGCATCTCAGAGTACGTAATGCCTCCAATCACAAATATAATCAGTTTTGTACTATTTCTTCGCTCCTCTTGGTAACTAGCTTTGGGTTTCTGGCGCGCACTGTAAAATGTTTCATAAGATAACAGGTTTCTAAAGTCTCCTGTGATGTTATTCATCAGTTAAAACTGCAGTTAAAAGGAGTTAGACAAATTGCTAGTTACAAGAATTATACAGAAAACAAGTGCCATCATAGAGCAACTACTGAGTTACGCAAGTAGTAAAATAAGGAGTGCAAAGAGTAAAATAAATACCAAGCAGGAACCTTGTTGCACAGACAGCTCACTACAAATGACTACTATGTAGGAGGTTAATTCTGCACAGCTCCAATTCAAGTGACATATTTCCTAACAGATGCTTGTATGAGTCAGATAATCACCACATCTTAGGTTTCCACTTCCCTAACAGGAACAAAATCTCAAAGTATTTGACTTTTACCAAAGACGATTCAGATAAGACAACATTACCTTAAATAAATTATTTTACTGCTCAACATGAACGCTTCTCTAAGACTTTAGAATGCATAAGAAGAAAGAAAGGCTGAGGAAAGAGTAGGCTATTTTTCAAAGAATTAAACAGCTTACCTTACTACTCCTGTCCCATTCCAGGTAGGAGCACACTGGGAACAATAAGGCCATTCATCTGCATCTAGTTTTTTTTCTATAGCATCCTGAGAGGCAAAAGAAAAATTGACTTTAAACAGTCATAGAGACCTAAAACCACTAAGTCTTCAATCTCAGTAAGGATGCCTAATTGAAATCTAATGCAAGAGTAATTTCTTGAAAAACTTGAAAGCCCCTTCCCAAAAAGCCTGCAGGGTTCCTATGCAGTAGGACACTGGACCACATAATGCCACTTTTTTGCAAGTGGCTTTCCTACATCCTAAGAAACTGACGACACATGCCATGTGCCTTTTTTTTTCTTTCTTCTCTAAGAATAGCACCGATTTAATCGTTTAGATTTCATTAGCACATCTGCATCTGTAACTGACACAACCCATTTCATTTCTCAATATGCCTAAGCAAGAGAATTTGGGATTGCCTCAAAACTCCTTCAGACAATTAAAGACACCAAGAACCTACTAAACTATTTAATGAAAGTAACTCAAGTATTAAGGAATTTCAAAAGATCTAATACAACAGTTTACTTACGTTTATCTCTACATTTTGCCAACATATTAATTAGTTCCTCCAACTTACCTCCATAATGTCTTTTATAACAGGCGTCCACCTTGAAAGTTGGTACGTTTCTTCTGAGGAGCGATCTCTTCTGGGGTGTTTACATTGCTCAGAAGCAGACTGAGGAGATTTAAGAAACCAGAGATGTATTATACCTGAATGTTTTGGGTAACTGGTTTCCACAGTTGAGTAGAAATGGGGGGGAACCATAAAGAAATAATTAATCATACTAAGGTATGGTTATCTGTAGGGCTCAAGATACAGCAGAAATAATCATTTCAGATACCAGGAACTGAAGAAGTTGGAACTTTCCAAAAGCAAATAACTCACGGCAGTACGAGGATTTTAGAGAAAGCATTACAGCTATATTACACTGAAAATTATTCATGTTAATTGTTCAACGGATTTAACATTTAGATACATCACAAAAACAAGAATTCATAGTAATTTCTTCTTTCCAAGAAAAGCATCCTGATATTACTGGCTGAGAATTACTGGGAGAAGTAATTAGACAAGTAGCTGCATGTTAGAAGAGGCAAATAAAACAAACAAAATTAGTATTTCTTACCGAAGAAAGAATAGGAACGCCAACGTATTCCCAATTTCTGATCATATCACTATCACTTTCTATTTTTACATTCTGGATCAGCTTGTCCAAGTTCTCCTGGGTTGTTCCTTTAAAGTAAGGAAAAATAATTCAAGTTACTCCACAACATGATCAAAGAAACGAATCCCTTATATTCCGCATTGTTACCATCTAGTCTAGGACTTTCTAATTAGTTATTTTCTTAAGTTTAGCCTAATGCTAAAAATGCCTAATGCCTAGTTTAAAAAAATAATGGTCATTCTTCACAACTGAACTTAATATGGTTCTTCATTATTTACATCCAAATTCTTTTATTTCCTCCTCTGGTAGTACAAATTCTTCCATATTGATCTCTTTTTTTAGGATGCAGTTAATACGGAGCTTATCATCTTTGGTAGAGGATGAAAATGAGAAAATTGAAGCTGCTGCATGCATCCTGAGAACAGGGATGATGCTAAAACAGGATATGGATCTTTAATACAAATCTGAGAGACGCTGTAGATGCTGGACAGTACTTCTTTTAAATCCTGTCATAAATTCTAATACAAGTGCCAGAGTTCACTGAAAACATCAGGCTCTATCCTAAAACATGAATTATGAAATCCACAACACTGTGTGAAAACAAGGGTTTTTTTCATACCATTTGAGCTAAAGATATACAGGAGAATAGCTCTGATCTTCTCATAATTGTCATGACTTTTGTTGAGCAGAACTGGAATGAGGACTCTCATGGAGTCTTTCACTTTCTGACCTTCTACATCGGTTCCAACAGCCAAGTCCTAAATTAGAAACAAATTGATAATGTATTTTAGTGAACAATCATTAAAAAAGTACTGAAAGTACTGATTTGTGTTGCCTTTTTTTTTCAAGTTTAAGTAAAGATTCAAGCTGTGTGAATTTAAAGTCACTACCAAAAGCCTTTGACATAACTGTTTTCAACAGCGACACGTATGACAATGCTGTAACACTTAAAAATACTTAGAACAGTTCGATGTATTTTATACGGGAAGTTAGAAAATTTCCTAGAACATAGTTGTGCCAAACAGAACTATCAATTTCTCACAAGCCCATTGAAAGTGAACCGTACGTGCATAACAAGGATTTTGTCAACAGCTTATACACAAAGCAACCTCAGCACAGCAGGAAAGAGTTCTCTTATTTCATCTCTTACAATCTCAAGACATTACATTCTCATTCTCTAGTCACATCTAGAACTCATATTAATCTGAATTTATACTTTTTAACTGAGATTTGAGTACAACTGCCTCTCGTAACAGATTCTTTTCCTAGACTTTCTGAAACAGCTTCCCTCTGAAGGACATGAGACAACCTCCTAGGAGGTTTGAAGGACAAAAACACTAAGCTTATCTTTATACAAATCAGCTGAATTCAAAAGTGAATATCAAAACTGAAACATCTCCTTTACTGTCAGTACTCTTACTTCAAAAGTGATAGACACTTCAGTTTTGTTAAAAATATTTATTCCTGCAAAGTGAAATTTGTTCTATTTTTTTCTCAACATACCTGCTCACTTTTGCAAAGGCTTTCTACATTAGATTTAAACTTGCGCATGCAATCTTCTGCTATGTTAAGATGAACAACTTGCTAGAAGACAAAAGTCACATGGTGAATAAACCTGCTTATTATTTCTGCAAGTCACCGCGTAAGTACAAAGCAATGATTTTTACCCATTAAGAAACACAGTAATAACAGTCTTTCCACAATCCTTGAGAGCCTTCGTGCACTTCCTGTGTTTCATCCCTCACTTAAAGATCAGCATTTGGAGGGTGGGAGGAAGGAAGTGAATTTCACGTCTTGCAGTAAGAGCTTTTTAGAACTTTATACTGCTTGGAATAGACTAGGCAAAGAGAACAAATTGCCTTGTATAAAAACAACAGCTTTATGATAAAGCAGTGAAAAATGACTGCTTTCAACTGTTATCACTCGGGCATACCAAAATATTTGTGAACTAAAACATGGAAGCCTCAAAACAACCTACTTTTGTATCTACAATCCTCGAAGTGCATGAAATATTTAAAGAATTAAGCATTTTATATCTATTAAAAAGTGGCACCTAAAAACTTCTTGCTTCTTGCTACAGTGGGTAAGCATGTCCATTTGGAGAAAAGTTACACAGCATACCCATTAAGGAAGTGACAGAATAATTTCAACAACACCCAGCATGAAATTACAGTGTAGAGATGACTGACAGTTAAGTAGTATTTACAAAATGGTCCTTACCTGACTAATCTGTTTTTGGAATTCTGGCATCTTTTTCATTAACTCAGTCAGACTTGCTATCGTTATCTGTGAAGGAATGACACAGTTAAGGGAGTTTTGTTTTTGATATTCAGCATCTTCCTTTCTCTCTCTTTGGAAGCTCACATTTTCCAAACATTATCATTCAATTGAACTTCAGTGCATGAACTATACATTTAACCCACTATGAACACAGTTGAATTACTAAGCAAAATGACAAACAACTTACTTTTCCTTCTGTTGCCTTTTTTTTGGCTGAAATATCTTTCAGAAGTTTTGGTATTTCCCTGACAAGGAAGAAACAACAGAAAGCAATCAAATGCAACAGCACCACAGTTGTTATTTTTTCTCTTTTAGAGAAGCTAAGCAACAAGAGACTCTTAATGAAAGCGAAAGCTTCATTTGAGAGATGTTCCATCTGTTTTTTCGATTATATTTGCAAGATGTCAATTCAGGCAGTAACTTTTCACGTAATAACTTCTGGATTTTGAAAACGTGAGAATATACTTCCTAAACATATTTCTAGTGAAGTTTTCCACAAGTATATTTGTAACTAATAAATACTGTATTTTTCAAAGTATGTTTTCTTGCTAACGTTGGTTATTGAACAGAATATAGCCTATACAAACCACCCTCACTATTTTACTTTCTCAAGTTAAGCACATCCCCTCTAACAGAAACTTCCATAAGTTTCATTTTCAAATACTTTTTATATTTATTCACATACTCTATCACATCAGCAATATGTTTGTGTCGAATCTTCATCCACAGTTCATCATCTTCCTCCAGAAATGCCTCCTTTTCCTTCCCAGCAAGTCCATCTGTTTTGTATCTTCCAAAAAGAAAATTCAGATTGACTTTTTTAAAAAAAAACTTTCTAATGATTTAACATGAATTGTTACATACTAATGGTGTTAACACACATATTTGCCACCATGCATGGTAATGCAAGTAACACACACAGGCTTTTCATGCATAAATAAAGTATTGCTGGATAGACACAATAGTTTATATATTAATAATTACATGCTAACAAACACTTCCACACTAACTACAGGCAGAGAGTGTATACAGGCAGAATACAGAAAGGATTAGTTTTGAAAGTCAGATCACAGCTCTACTTATAAAATCCAGTCCACTACATTTTCAGAACCAGCAAACTTGACCGTTCACAGAATTCTACGTATTATGTAAACATTCAAGTAGTTCCTACATTTAACAAAGGCATTATTTGTTATTGAACTTAATAATGAGCCATCTAGACCTCACAGTATCATTTGCTAGAGTGGGTTATCAGAAAGCAAACTCTCATCAAAAATCTTTACAGTCAGAATACACCAAAAGCAGAAGTACATCACTCTGATCCAAATGGGATAACTTTTATATGATGCATATAAATAGCATGTATGTAAATAGCAAAATGGCATCACAAATGAGATGAGTATAGCTGTTAAAGTGAGCATTCCTGAGAGAGTGTTTTGAGCTTTTCCTCCAAGATGATACTTACATTCCTGGTCATCTTGTTTGCCTTGATAAGCTAAGAAGGTTGAGAATATGAAAAGGAAAAAGTTAAGAATCTGAATGTGCACTAGAAAGGTTTTGCTTCAAGTTTAGCAAAAAAAATTGTTAAAGAAGTGAGATTTACTTGTACAGAAATCAATGAACTGACCATCTTGTCAGAATCAAGCTTAGTAAAAATGCTAACTGGATCCTACCTACTCTTAACTAAATGAGGAAGTTAATAGGAAGAAAAAAAATACAAAAGCCAAGAAGAAAGACTAAAAATAACTGAAGCAAATCCCTATATAATATTAGCACTTAAAAAGATACTTTTGGTGCAGGTCACCATAAATATTCTATACCTTTTCTAATCAAATAAAGTGTTTATAAAGGAAAAATGTAATACTTGCTTGTAAATATTATTTTCAATGGGTAGTAGATCATATGCCATTGCTTGGAAAGTGAGCTCATGAAGTACAGTTGATACTGGGTCAAAACCACGATCAATTATTATTAGTTGAGAGTGGGTTTTTCCCTAAAAAAAAAAGTTGGTTGAGTTGCAGGATTTAAAAAAAAAAAAAAAAAAAAAAAAAAACTTAAAGGCCATCTCTTCTCATCTCTCAAATATGAAAATATTTGTATTTCAGATTGCATTATTTACATTCTACTACAGAATACATTATGCACTATGATCTGCAAACATTCAGTAGAATGTTTCATTCTAAGGCTTAGCAAAGTGGTAATAACTTGAGTTATACACATGTACTTAGAAAAGTGAATGTTAACTGCGTTACAGTTTATGTCATTTCTGCTCAGAGAGAATCAATTCCTTCATGGAAGGCATTTCAGCTCTGCAGTGAAGTCCATTTTACACAAAGCCCAAAGAGAAGTAAAATTAAAGCACAGACTGCACATTTTATCAGATCTACATCACCTCCTATAAAGTGCCATATTACAATTACAAATTAGTTTGCTTGGTATCTTATATACGAATTATATTTGGTTTAATATAGATATCCTGTACAAGTTACTACCTCTTCCAAGCTATCTTTATACAAAAAAAAAAAAAAAACCTGAAGGACAAACAGATATCTTTGTTTAAAAATAAATAAAGTCTAATTTTACAGTAGCTGCTGTCAAAGCATGCACAAAAAACTAAACTTGAAAACTAAACAAACACATGAATTCAACGTCTACCTTTATTTGGCTTATCTCATCAGTTTTATAGTAGTTTTCAAGACCTTTTTCAACAAGCTGTGCAAGTTTGCTAGCATTATCCAATGGGTTGCTGAGGGAAAAGGAAACAGGAAAAAATTGTTAATTTCTTAATTCCAAATTAAAATGCTGCCTTGAAAACCCCCTAATGACCCAGCATGTAAAATTCTCATTCAGATATGAGGGAGGACATACTTAAACCTAGAACCATTATCTAGTCCTGAGTTTTTTCATGAGGTTACTACTTCAGCAGTGCAGCACTGCCACTAGATATATAAGGGTGACCTGACTATACTACTACAAACCTATTTTCATCCCACCTTTTATATCGTACTCCTGGATTCTCATCTAAAGTGGCACACAACGTGACGATTTGTTCAGCCATAACTTCCATCAGAGAAGCTTTATCCTTTGTCTTTTGCAAAGTTGGACTATAACAGCGGTAGAAGGCATCCGGGACATTGAGAGTAAATACCTATGTCAAGTACAACCAAGAAAAAGAAAACGCAATTCCAAAATATTTTGTCCGAGAAATTGTTGCTACTTTCAAGCTGCACACAATGTAATAACATATATGTACTTCCACATAAGCAATAACAAATCTCACTCCTTACTGAAGACAAGAATCTCTCTTCTCTCTGCTAAGAAAGGTTCTATCTAGCAACTGACTCTGACTCTTAAGAAGAGATCAAATACTAACAATAAGTGCTTTCATCTGAAAAATACTGGCAAACACTGAAAATATGCAGAAGTGGCAACAGGCCTTGTGCACTGTCTGGCAGGAAAACAAAAGGCAAAACAAAACCTAAGCAAAGAACAAGTCCTATCTCCTAAAATTGTTCTCTAGCAAGTCAACATCACATGGAAATAGAACTTCAAGCTATTTTCTGCAATCAAGATAAACAATTAAACTTACCTGAGACTCACATGGGAAGAAGGAAATGCTGATTTCCTTGCATCTCCTTATTGATTTTGAGCAAGAAGACTTAATTTTATTGAAAAGATGGTCAGGACAAGCTATAGGGGGAAAAAAAAAGATTTTAAGCTACAAATCATTTGTGCATACACCAACTATTACTTAACTCAGGAGAGGACTCCTCTGCTGCTTAAACTTCTGATCTCACCTATCCTACGAAACATATCCCACGTTTCTATTTCATCTAATTCCATTTTACTTTCTGAATTCAGAAAGGATGTAAAAAAGTTAACAGTAACATAAAAGGTGCCAAACCTTACCGAAGTAGAAGTATAATCAACATGACGAGTTTAAGGTCTCTTTTTAAGAAAAGCACTCCTGGTAATTTCCTTTGCTTTTTTTCAGGTGACATTGTAGAACACTTAAAAGGGATTTGCAGTGACAAAGCATACTGGTTTCACAATAGCAAAGCAAAGATTTATATTCTCTATTTTTGTACAAGAATAAGAAAACATACCCATACTACAGGAATATTAGAGGAAATAGTGAAGACCACAATAGTGTCCTGCCACAATTCAGTCTCCATGTTCAGTGACACGCACTTTTTCCCTTCTCTTGCCACTAGAGTCATGCTGACTGACAGCAGAAGTACATGCAGTCAGATTAGCTCTCCTTTACACTATTTGCAAATGCTTTGCAGTTTACATCATTCATGCAAGAGTCAAGTAAACACCATTCTCTTCACTATTCTAGGTAATAAGGAAAAGGCTGGATAACAAGTCTTAAGTAACTACACAAAACAACCCATTAAAAACATTGTTCTTGCAGAAATACCAGATGCATTTATGGTTTTACATAGAATTTTGCTCAGATATAGAGTTTCACTTGAATTGCTTTCTTCTGTACTCTGACACACTAAACTACTAGAGGTCATTTTTTTAACAAAACTAGACTGCCTAAATTAAAAGCTGAGGCAATGGAAGATTATTATTGTTCAGCAAGTCTGACCGCTGACACACAGCACCTTGAGACACTTCTGGTACATCCACAACCCTGCAACTTGGTTAATGAATTAGGTCTGAAATCCCTCTCTGAAAAGCAAAACATTGATGCACTTAATTCTAAGCAGCAAGACAAAATCACTTATTTGCACACACAGAAGCATCAAACCACAACACAAAGACTTACAGTCAGTGAAGTAGACGTATGCTGCTCTGTATCTGCGAGATGATTTACTGATAAAGTCACCAATAAGTCCATCTACAGACTTAAAGAGAAAAAAATAATACTATTCTGCCTCCCATAATGCACCAGACAAGCTTCTCTCTTAGGCCCCAGAATCCCCCTTTTAATTAACCAGTACAATTCAGAAATATTACAAATCAATATATATAAGAATACTCCCTGAAACAGAAAACAGATAAATACAGACCAAGGGCAACAAGCAACTGAAAAAGGTCAAAATTGGGATTTTTTCTGTTGAAAAATATTTGGAAGTAGCAGTAATTTCTTTTACTTTGAATGGCACCTTCCAGGGAAGAATGTTGCAAAAAACAAGTATGTGTCAATATTCTGTTTTACTATGCAGTGCATCACTATTTTCATTAAATTGATCACTATACAAGCAATAAAACAGTACCTCCATTGATTAAAAAGACCCATGCTAGCAACACGCTGGCATTGCCTTTTGCCTTACAAAAAGCTAAGCATCACATAATTACATAGTTACATAATGCAAAAATTAAACACTGCATAATAGTACAGAGTACATAAATATCCAAAAAAGGGTCTCTTCTTTCAGTCTGAAGGATTTTCTTGTACTTCCTTAAAATTACTAACCTTTTTGGTTGGAGTTATGAAATACACTGCTTTCATGTATGGGGCAGGCTCACGGTTTTTATTTATGTCCTCCACAACTGCAAAGTAAGAAATATTACATGTTATGAAGAGTTTTGCAAATGTACAAGAAAAACACCATATATATATATATATATATACATATGTATAAAATACACACACATATATATACACATACACACACACACATAACAGAAATAAAATTATGCCAATCAAGATGTCTACAAAATAATGGTCAGGACCTGTCTTCTGCCTAGAGAGCCTCGATGCTTTCAATTATTGTTCTAAACACAGACTGGTTACCTTAGGCCCTCTAGAACCTCTAGTCCTAGGCTGACTCAATTTCAGGACCAAATTTTCCTATGCTATAAAAAGTTTCATCACACAAAATCTGGTAGGACAAAAAATGATGGTCAAAATAAAGGGGGCCAGTATGAAAAACTCCAAGAGAACTGCTGTTCTCTCCCCTGAAAGAATCATCTTTTTGCAGTAGGTTGAAGAAAAGGGAAAATTAAACTAATAAGCGCAACAGTTTGGCCATTAGCCACCTCTGTGCTTTGTTTGAGCTTTTCCTGCAGGCTTATTCTGTTTCAACGTAATTTTACACGGAAATTAGACATTTTCAGCAAAGCAACAGTGTCACTCAGCTCTGTTCCTCTCTTTATTAAAACCATTAGACAAGAATTTTGTGGGGCTGTGTTCCAGGACACTAAACTGATAACAGAGACAAGTTCATGTTGTTTATTAATTTTGAAGAACAAGGAAGATAAGTAAAAATATTTTAAAAGAGTAATATGTGAGAATAAGACAGAAAAAAATTCTCATAACTGCTACACATGAGAGATTTTTAATTAAAACATTTCCATTACATTTTCATTCAAAAACTATAACTGATTTTTATATAAATCAGGAATCTGATTGTCTAGTATCACATGCTTCCTTGTCTGCATCAAACACATAAGATTTCTTGCAAATGTATCATTCTTCACCCTTTTCTTGATAGTGTCATCTGTTTATATGTTAAAGGTACCTTAAAAAAGAAAAAAATTTATTCTTACCTGTGATACCCTCTCCCAGCAAATCACTCATTTTACAGCATAGTGAGAGTAATTTAGTAGTGTAATCATCTAGAACAATTATCTAAATATAAAAATAAAAAAGATTAAATAATCAATTAGAGCAAAAACATGTCATTTCCTTAATTTTCCAAGAAAAAATGAAGCTGAAGCCCACTTTATTACTCTGCATCTTTCTGTCACTTGCATATATCAACTCTCCACCAGGAAAAGAATCCCAGTCAGCATCAGAAGACAGCTCCCTACATGGAAAATTTCAACAGACCATCTCAAATAGGTGGCTTGTCCCCCACTATTCCTAATAGAACAAGTTTTAAGAATTCCACATTGAAATTTTCTGATTCCTGACTACAGTTATCCTTTGGTTTGCTTAAATTTATTTGTTCTTATCTCAAGACTGCTACACAGCTTAAGTAGCTCTTCTCACTCCCCACATACTTCAGGAAGTGATCATTTCTCTCAGGAGAAGCTCACGCAGTATTAAAGCTCTCAGATTTCCTCATCTCCAACATATCTACTTCTGCTTTAGCAGCTTCTTAGAACAAAAAACAAAATTCCATTGGTATTTTGTACAGCAACGTAAGTACTTTCACATCTCTACAGTTCATGACAGCTCAACAAAAATTATCACATCCAATTTTTCTTAATCCTAGCAAAGTAACTGGAATTATCCTGTTTAAATAGAAAAATAAAATGACACACTTCAAGCACACATTCAACTGAAAAAAAAAAAAAGTTTTTTCTCCCTTCTTCCTGAAGAGAAGCAATAGTAAATTTCCTCAGTTCTGGATAAGAAGATCTTCCTCAAGGCCATTCTGGACATAGTTTTGTATTATTTTCACTACTGTTAATGTATCACAGTGCACAGACAACATGTTTTGACAGGAAAGGCTCCAGGCTAATGCCATCAACAAGCATCATGCTGTGAAATTCATACACTTATATCTCACAGCAGTATAATTATATACTGACCACTTCTGAAATTTAAGTGGTAATATTAAGTTCTAGAGAAATGAATAAGTGCTGAACTATTCAAAAATTTGAATAAATAGAAAAAAATTATATTCCTTATAAAAATGTGTTTTCTAATAACTAGGACAACTATTTGTTCTTCTTATGCTCTTAGATTTTTGTTTTCACCGCGCATTGCTATTATATGAGCGAACAGAACTAGAAGTCCCATTATTTTGGGAAGTAGAAAATTGTAAGCAAAAACCACCAGCCATTAACCACCTATTATTTGATACTTATACACTCAGTGATAAAGACTACCTGTTCCAGTGCCCCCCCCACCTTTTCACCGCTCCAAAATAATAATTATTATTAAATACATATTAAAAACTAAAGCAGTACCTTCCATTCGTCCTCTTTCTTGCAGTCATCAAACATTAAAGATTTTAGCTCTGTAACCAGAAACAGAGAAAGTCACCTTACCAATTACAGGAAACTAAGCGTTGCTAAAACCCGGGAAGTTCATCACTTCAGGTGTTCTCTCACAAAACGCTAGGTAGGGAGGACACAAGCTGGAGATATCCCCTGGAGAATCGCTCATCACAAACTGCTCGACTCCATTTCAGAGGAATTTTTCACTCGTGATTCTTTTCACTTGTGCCAATATTAAAAAAACCTGTAAGACTATATTCAACTAACTATAAATGATAATTACTTTGTGTTTTGTCTGTCAACTACATGTGCTGTTAATGCATATATTAAAAAACAACGTTAAGCTAATATTTGATTTAGCTTTCAGTTTTTTTTTTCTCCTGTATCAGTATTCGCCGAACTTTACACTCCCCTCTACCTACAACCCGACGGAAAGCGCGTTCTATCCAAAACGGGTTATTTTGGCGAGAGGCTCCGTTTTGCACCGTCGGGAAGGCCCCGCACTCACTCTGCCACACGAGCCGCCTCAGACCGCGCTCCGCCGCCGCCATCTTGTGCCGCCGCGCGCCGCCTCTAACCGCTCCCCCGGGGCGCGGCGCTGCCGGTGCCGGTGCTGCCGCCTGGCCCTGCTGATAGCGCCTTGCACGGGCGGGCTCCAACCAGCAGCCACGTACGGAACGAAGGGCGCAAATAAATAAAATAAATACGCCACGAGCTCTGGGAATGCCCGCGTTTCATTTCCGGACACGACAGGTGGATGATAGAGACGGCAGGTGGAGCCTACACTATCAGGCTAAAATAAACAAAGTACATACATACACACATAAAATTACAAGGCCTGGCAATTCCCGCCTTTTGTTATCCAACACAAACAGGAGATGGTAAAGAAGCCATAAGTGTCTCCCTCTCTCCCACAGGATGTGCCCCAACAAGAAAACCCGTATTTTCGGGCAAAATCAAAAAAACCTAACTGGCGGTGTGAAATTATCAGGGAAAGCTGTATGGGAGAGCCAGCGGGCACTGCCAGGGTGAAACGCCAAACAGGTTTGTGCTTCCAAAACAGGAATGGCGAGGAGGAAACAGAAAATTGGCACTGAGAAATTGACAAAAATCAGCATTACGTACTACACCAAACTAATTCCTCGTGGAATCCAAACACTGCAAATCCCAAATTTACCCCAGGACTAATCACTTTAGGGAGCACATATGTGCGATGGAACCCTGCTTCCTGACACAGCAGGAAAATAACAAAAGATGCCAGGCCTGCCTGCAGGTTCCCTCCCTGTTCCTGTGCTGGCAACGCTTCTCCCTGTCTTTGGAACTGAGATGAGGGGCAGCAAGGAGGGGGGCTCGGCAGCCTGGCCAAGACATCCATGGTGTCAGGGAGCTCCAGCCCAACATGGTCCCACATCCCAGCTCCGGCAGCATGAGCGGAGCACTCCTTGCTGCAGGAATCCTCTTCAGCCACCTGCAAAGCGTGAGTGTCACCCAGCTCCTGCTGCCCCTGCTTGTGCGTAAATTCCCCTGATAAAACATTTGGCTTTGGGTTTCTAATGTTCTACATCTTCCCTTGCAGATCTTTTCAGCTAACACAGGTAAATATTTGCGTTTTCTGTATTTCTTTTTTTGTTTCTAAATACGTCTGAAGAGAACACATACATTTCAAATATACAAAAAAAAATCCTAAATTTTCACAGCTTTAAAAATAAAAATGGTCTTAACATATGCTTCTGTTTAAAAATATATGTTGGTATCCTTGCAACCTTGTACAATTCAGTTTTAGGAGTTCCAATTATATTTGATGTTCATACAAATATTTTTACCTGCCAGTTATGGTGCTGCTTTAGATGCATCAAAGGTAATACTCGGGTGGAAAATTGTGCTGTTCACTACAATATGTAGATATCTTTACTACAGATAGGCTTCAGACTCTCCAGCATTTGTACTGTTATCCTCCAGGTCTCCAAAAAAGAAAGAAGAATAATTATCTTTTAAGTGCTAAATATTTTTAACACTTTGCAAAATTTCCTACTTTATTAAATCCTACATTCTCTGTATATCTACAGTTCTTATTGCTTTGATTGTAAATTTTGACAATTTAAAAATGTGAGGAATGCAAGACTTCAAGGAATTCACAATTCATTCATTAAGCTGAGTGATAGTGCATCTTTTACGTATTTTGAACTCTCAGTGTCTTAAATACTAAGTTATTTTGGCCATGTTGTTGCAGTATTTGAACATTTACTGTAGCGTGTTATTCTCTGTAGTTGCAAAATAAACATTTAATCCTAATCTTGTTTAGAATACTCTTGAGACTAGTTCCATTTTCAAGTATGGATTATACCCAGTATTTGCAATGCTGCGAAAGTTAAAAAGAAAGAAAATACAGACATTCTCAAATCCATATATTAGAAAAATAATGAGTCAAGCCGTGCCTTCCTATCGTGCTTTAAAAAACTATTTCTTTGAATAGTACATTCACAACACATTCTTACTACTTTCTTCTTTGTAAGGCTTCAGAATATCTTCATGCTTTTTTTTTTCTGCAAATAGAAAGGCCCTCCAAAGTTGTTTTTTTTTTAAAAAAAAAAAAAAGGATAAGCATCTAAATAATGATACTGCAGCATGAGGAGCTTTTAGGAAAAACAGCTATCATCACAAAATAATATTATAAGAACAAGGAGCAGTCATTACAGTAAATAATAAGTTACAGAGTGAAAGATGGGGAAATAGCATTCCAAAATTAGTGTAATCCTATCATCTGAAAATTAGGTTACATAAATGATTGATGAGGCACCAAACAATCTTCCCGTCAAGATTTGACTAAATTCAGAATTAACTAATTTGTGTGTGTGTGTTTTTTCCTTTTAGGTTTTTCTATGTCTGTATATGATGTGACATCAAGAAGCATTTGTCTCAGATGGCCCAAGTTCTCCGGCGCCTCATCTTACAGAGTTACAGCCACTCCTGTGAATACTGTAGGCCAGTCATTTTTGGCTCACTTTAGTGATGTTAACCTTAAAGGCATTCTGACTTCCTTAACTCCCAATACAATTTATGTTATACAAGCAGAAGTCATTGACAAGAATGGAATTATTCTGGCTGAAACGCATATTATGCAGTCAACAGGTTAGTAAAAAAGCTTTTGTGCAGTATAATTTCCCTTGACTGCAGTAAGACCAGGATTTCATCCTGGATATTTCACTCTAGTTTTAAATATAATTGCCATGTTTCTTGAAGCCCCTTGGCTTCAGTATTGGCCTAATTAGCTCTTTTTTTCCACACTGTTCTTCTTTTATATGTTTCCCTGCCCTACCATTTGCTGCTCACACAATCAGACTGTGGCTTTCTGAATCACCTCCCCTGATTTTGAGATGCAAATGTGAATCTATATACATTTTTCAATAATGAATAATGATAAATGGTATTTTGGTTTCATAGCAAAATGACTCTGTAGCATCTATGTCATTGAAGGAAAACATACATAAACCAAAGTCCTTCTTTTATACTTCATCACTGAATTGCAGTTGAAAAAATGTTGTTCAAATTCCATTTTAAAATACTTTTAACTGACAAATTTTCAAAATAGGCATTATTTTTCTAGTAGAACTTCTATCTTCTAAAAGGAGTAATTGAATTGCAATAAACATTTTAAGATATAACTGTTTATCCTGGTAATTTTAAAAATTCTTCTCTTGCTAGCTTACTCATGGGAAGACTAAAATATATTAATATTCTGTAATTTAGTTTTGATGCAAACCAAGTACTGCTTTGATGCAAGCTGAGTGCTATGTATTCTCTACCTTAGACCTGCATAAGGGTTTTCTGTGTGAAATGTTATGAACTCAAGACACTAATTTAAGAGGAAAAATAACAAAAACATAGTGTAGTAGCTGACAACATAAAGGCAGTAAGAGACAAATCTGCAAGCACTTTGTAGGTCTGGTCATACAGCAGGTGTATTATCATTTTCACAAACAGAACAAAACACATGTATTACTACTTTTACAAATGGGGCAAAAGCTGTCTGGGTACAGCTAAAAGAGAAAATGCTTGGGTCTAAAACAGCAGAGGTGATGCAAAGATCTCTAAAATCCTAAATTAACTGCCTCGCCATCTATATGCATGCCTCAAGGTGCATACCAAAACCTCCAAAAATTTATCATCTCTTTTCCTATTTCTAGGTAGGATACACTTTCATTTGACCTTCTTTTTTGCTCTTTGAGTCTTTTGCAGTGTTACTTTATATATATCTAGCATGAAAATCTCAATTACAGCACATAAATTTTTTAATTAAGAAATATGCCCTCTTGTGGTCACTTTTCTTATAACACTGCACAACTCCTCCTCAATAACCAGGGCATTAAAAAAGCCTTTACTGCAACATTTGATGTGTTCCTGTATATCTGTGTTCCTGTATATCTGAATAGGCCTGCTCTGAGTAGGGGTATGGACTACCTGACCTCCAGTGGTCTCTTACAGAAACCTGTAAACATTTCAGTCCAGCAGTTAGTCATTAAGTATATGAGAGAATAAAGTCAAAAATAATTATTCTGGAATTGGAAAAATCAAAAACTGACTTGCATCTATCAGCAACATACAGAGGAAAATGACCAAAAAAAAAGTGTAAAACAGGAGAAACTATAAAAACACACCCTCCACTGTACCTATCATGACCGATACACCGCATTTCATCTTGAAAGACAAACGTGTGCTCATGCCAGCATTAGATCTTCCAAGAGTTCTCAGACATTACACAGTTGAAAAAAGTCACTGCACAGAAACAGCTTCCTGAAACAAAAGTCAGTATGTGTTATAACATTTAGCTTTTTAAAATCAAATAAAAATTAAAATATTAATACAAAATACAAACCATTTATGATCAGTCTCTGAGCAGGGCTTAGAGCACTCAGCCCTCAATTTCACAAGGCTGAATTACCTAATCTCAGTATGTCTGTTTTTATTTTTCCTTTCTAGCTCCAGACATGCCTGTTATTGACCAAGCTTATTCCAAACTTAGCAACAGTATCACAGTTGAATGGAGAGCTGTCCCAGGGGCTACTAGTTACCTACTGACTGCCCAAGATGGAGATTCCTTTATTGAAACGACAGTCACAAATTCACCAGGCACAGTGACAGGATTGAAAGCTGCTACCCTTTACAGAATCACCATTAGATCTATAAATTCAGCTGGAAGAAGTCAGCCTTCACCTTCTAGGAAAGCCAAAACAGGTGGAGTTCTTTCTTTTTTTCTTCTATTTAGAATTTTGTAATGTTATCATAATTGGAACATTCATGGCTTATAAAATTTCCTTTTCTTTGAAAACATTTGGAACAAAATGAATAGTATAGCCCAGAGGTGTACTAGTACTGAGCTGGTATAACATTGAATTTTAAATTGCATGAAGCAAATTCACCTTGCTGTTTTTCATAACTAAAATTTGGGTGTCTGATGATGATCATGAGAAGGAGAAATAATTCAAAGTATAAAATGAGAATGTTAAACTTAGAGGACGGGAAATGCAGTGTCATCTTAACTCTGTCATCTTAATTCCTGTACCCGTTCAACTTTCATGCCTTGTAGTATAGGTTATAAGCATTTTGTAAAAGCTGTAGTATCACAGGAGATGTACCAAAACCATTTCCTTACTTATCCCATCAACCTTGCATTAATTTACCCTTCTCTTTTGTTATCAGTGTAATTGTCTCAGAGTTTGATGATTGTTGTTTCTGTGTTTGAATGTGCAATATTGTTACTTTAAGCATAGCATCAGAAATGTAAAGGCTTAATCTGTGTTTTCTCCAAGTGCTGGCTGCTCCAATCCTGTCAGTAAGTTCTCCGAGTTGTGACTCCATTGCAGTGAGCTGGAAAGCTGTTTACATGGCAGTGGGATTCTGTGTGTCCCTCATGAGGTCCGATGGTTTGGGTAGGATGCTGAAGGAGAACACTACCAACACCTCCTTGGTGTTCACAGACCTGGACCCAGGGACTCTCTACACTATCAAGGCATATGCCTGGGATGCCAATGGGATGCCTGGAGATGATTTTACATATAACCAGAGAACAAGTAAGAAAAATTTTGAAACCAAAGTAAGCATAGAAAATCACACCAGGGCATATAGCATATATATATGTATTTGTGTGTGTGTGTGTGTGTGTGTGTGTGTGTGTGTGTGTGTGTGTGTGTGTGGAGATGTGTGTCTGCGTTTTAGTGATTTTTTTCACTGAATATTGGACAGATTTTCAGCTCGTACGAATTATTTTTATATTCATTACAAATGAAAATAACTAAGGCAAAGATACTGTTAGGATTCCTGGAAGAGATCTGGGCCAAGATTACATAAGCTAGAACTGATTTAAGGACTCTACAATTTAGAGCAAAAATACAAATACTCAAATTAAGCAGGGAATCTCAATAAAGCTGTTTGTCAATACAAAACTATAATTCTCTAAAAATGTCACTTCATTATGAATGAGTTAATAGCTGCATCACAAAAGTTATGTTTAATTTGCAAGTTCTGAAAAGATCTTGTCTGCAAGTCATATGCTAAGTTGTATTTACAAGTTCTCCAAACCATTACACCCTAGGTCCAACAGCACCCGCAGATGTTCAAGTAGCTTTTAACAGCGGCACTTTAAGAGCTACTGTTTCTTGGATGCCAACAGAAGGAGCCCTGACTTACAGTGTGATAGTCTCCAACAGACTCTTGACACTGAAGTGTAACTCGTCTTCTAGCTCCTGCATGGTGCCATCGCTCCAGTGTGGATCAGAATACTCTGTTTTTGTCATAGCACATAATGATGCTGGATCCAGTAAACCAACTGTTGCAGTGAGCTTAAAAACTAGTAAGTGAACAATGGTCTTTATATAGCTTATGATGTTTTGATATATATTTATCTTCTAATGCAAAATAATCCTTTATAAGTGGCACATGAGTAGTTATTTCTGTTTCTATGCATGAACTCTCTAGTATCTTCAGCTTTTAGGGATAAGATTCTGAGCTTTCTTCACACTTCTGTGAGAAAACTTGGAATGGGCTGTTGTAAAGGCCAGTAAGCCTGCATTTCCCTGTTATAAGTACCTGTTCTAAAGCCTGTTTCCTAACCATGTAATAGATCAAAATACTATAAAGCCACCATCCATGTCAGCTCAGTCACAGACTGGGAGAAAACACTGGTGAAAGAACAGCTTTGAGGACTAGCCCTAGGCTGAGATCTAGTAGTTACTTAGAAAGCAGATCACAACCACTTCCAGCTAAAGCTGCACCATGAATCAAGATATAGTCACAGGCCATTCTCTGATAGCAGTTTTATGAGGACAAAAGGTTGCTACTCTCAGCTGCTTATCAGCATTGCCACATCAGAGGACACCTGATGACCTGTTGGAAGAATTATGCATGGAAGCAAAACTTCAACCATTTTTGTTAATATATGCTACTCGAGTATACTATAGGCTACTACTAACACTGCTATATTCTACGAGTTAGATACTCACACAAGCAACTGAGAAGTAGATCTAATGGGATGAGAGCTGGGGCTGTAATCTTTCTGATCAAAAGTGCTTCAGACAGCTGATATTATCTTCTAAGAGCAGTGAACTAAACTTTTAGAAGCAGAAGAAAGAATAAAAATATTATTAAAACCAAAAAAAAAAAAAGATTGTGCAGTTCAGTGTGAAACCTAAGCAAAAGACCAGTATATTCACACACAGCGAGTTTCTCATCAGTATTTGAAGGATTTTCACGCAAAGGCTTTCAGAATCCAACTGCTGTTCCAGCTAGTTTGCCAAATGTCATCCAAACCCGCAATCTGTGAGCACAGAAAGTGCCAATTCCCGTGGAATACCAACTCCTAACTCACTTGTTGCTGCTGTTGTTGCTCCTTAAACAAATCGTTTTCATGCAAGAAATCAAGGTAGCATCAACTTTGTTCCATAAAAATGATGCTAACTGTTCATCTAAATGTAAATACCATTCTCTGTAAACCCAAACAAGATAAACGCTATACTTTTTTCTTCAAATATAAATAATTTAAATACTCTATTTTTTCTCCTTTTTATTTTTAAATATTGTTTTCAGTTCCTTGTGCACCAGGAAGTGTATCAATTGAAGAGGATGAAACCGGTACCTTGTTGGTATCATGGTCTAGTGTGTATTTTAGCCATTATTATGTTGTTTTTGTGAAAAGCGATGATGGCTTGGAAGTCTACTGCAACACATCCCATACTCAGTGCCATTTTCAGTCGGATTGTGGCTTCACCTATTTCATTAGTGTCTTTGCATATAATGAGGCAGGCCAGAGTCCCTTAGGTGATGTATTCAACTACACTACTGGTAAGTAGTGATGCATTTTTGCAAATTCATTTAGTTCCATTAACAGTACTGATGGTAGAGCTGCATTTGATTTTATCTTCAGTAATCAAGTGCAACAACATGCTTACAGATTTGTAACTAATGCAATTCTGCAAATTCCCATAGTCAGTTTTCATAGTTGTAAAACAAAACAAAAAAAGCAAAAAACCTAGTTCTATTGGAAATAGTGAAGCACATTATAAAGGTGTAAAAGAATAATTTCTAGATGTTATTGAAATTAAGACAACCGTACAAACACCTGAGAATCCAATCTAGCTTTTTTCTGTATATTAACAGACTTGCTACAGATGCTATCACTCTTCAAATACATACAAACTTACAAGTGCCTAAACATTCAAATGCTCTCTTCTGAAGTCAAACAAGTGTGAGATTAATGAGACTGTGTGCATGAGGCATGTCTAGAAATTTCAAATTAAAAGCAAGAAAATAAATGAAATATTGCTTGGTTTAATGTCACATTTGAGTCCACCCCCAAAGTTACTATCTCTGTCATTTTTCTGGTTTTAGCACCTTGTTGCCCCAGTGACTTCAGCACCGTGTTCGTGTCGGGTGACACTCTAGAGGTTACCTGGTCTCCTGTCCGTGGTGCTGAAATGTACGAAACCAGAGCTGCCGCGGGGGCTGGCGCCGTGCTGTGCAACGACACGGCCCCCGCGTGCACCTTATCGGCTCTGCAGTGCAACACCCTGTACAACGTCACCGTTTACTCCTTCAGTGAAGTCAGAGGCAGCAATAAATCATGTGCATCTAAATATGTGGCAACAGGTATTATGATCATCTTTCTTTGCATCAGCAGAACTATTAACTGGACACTGCAGTCATTCATTCATCAAAAGCACTGAGTGACTAGTTATTTGAACTGATACTTGCAGTATCAGTTCAATACTTCCAGATTTTTCTTCTCCCTTATTTAAAAAGATACTGTAACCAAAGACCTAAAGAAGGGCTGGGATGAAAAGCTACTGAATGCTTCAAAATTGGGAAAATCAAGTTTACAATTCAACTTATTTTTTGTATGCAAAACTGTCAGGTTGACAGTTCTGTCAAGAGCTCTAAGTTCTCACCAGAGGTAAATGTTTAAGAATCACATATTATTCTAAGTCAGTTTGTCTATTCTAACTCAAAGTTAATATTAATGCATAATGCATATTATGCACAGAGTGCATAAATTGACTGTTTATAGGTTGCTAATGCAAAAATCTTTTCAGCTCCTTGCAGTCCTGAAATTAAAAACATCTCAAAAGATGCTCTTTCTGTAATCAGCGTGTACTGGCAACCCAATAACGATGATGCTACATACACCATCACTGCAAGAGGCGCAGCTGGGCTGTGGCACTGCACCAGCTCTGCAAACTCCTGTACCATAATTAATCTTCCCTGTGGAGCCATTTTCTCTGTTAGTGCTACAGCAAGATCACCAGCAGGACAGAGCTTACCAAGCTACAGTGTCCCTTTAGAGACAGGTAAGTGGCTACTGCCTATAAGGGAAAAAGACTTAGCACAATAATAATATTTATATGTCCCTCTTTGCTTTGGCTTTTTCTAAATGGCATTGTGCACTACCAGATGACATGTCCTCTGCCTAACTGTATGTGTATATATGCATGAGAAAGATCATCTGGCAGGTCCATCATACTGAGAAGCCATAATACAACCAATTATTATTTGTCAAATTATAGTGACATAATTTGCATGACCTCTTTATCAGTACTTTCATTATTAATATTACCAAGAGAAACACAGAGGTGAGGTGATTTTTATCACGAAAAAGATCAAAGTACATCCTGCCACCATTAATTAACTGTTAATCTGTTAGCACAACTTTGGCCTGTACCATTTACCCAAACCATTTCCAGGTGTGGTTCTGAGATGAACATAGAAACCAGAATTCATTTTCCACAGACATTGTGGTCATCTCATTTTGTACAGTAAAAGACATAAATGAAGAGAAAGCCAGGCTCAGCTTTTGGACTTAAGAGGTAACCTGAGATTCTGACTACAGATTTATTAATGAAGATACTGATGAATAAGTCTCATAAAATAATTCAGGACAATAACTCTTATAAATAAATTGGTCTTACCTCAACACCGCTTTAAATGCTTACCACTTTTTCAAAATAGCCAAATATTTTCCAGCATGCTAACATTTGTCTGAAAAGCATGCAAATTTGCTTCATTATACAATTTAGTTGCAGTGTCTGAAAATATCTTTAATTTCCGCCTTAAAAACAATATCCACTTTTTTTTTTAAACTCTTTTTAAGCTCCTTGTTGCCCTACTGACCTGACACTAACTCAAGTGACCCAGTCTGTAACAAATATCAGCTGGTCTATTGGAATGGGTGCACAGACATATGCAACCACACTCGAATCTCCAAAAGGACAGGCAAAGTGTCACACTCTTCAAAACTATTGTCTCCTGGGATGCATCACGTGTGGCACCAACTACACCGTATCTCTGAAAGCAATCAGTGAAACTGGTTTGACATCCACTTGCACCTACCAAGGATATTCTTCCAGTACGTACCTAAGTGCAATTGGAAAGAAACAACTCAGGAAACCTGTTACTTTGCATGCTGTGTTCCTCGCAGAAATAGCACAGCTAAAATTAACTAATAGTTAATAACCTGGTTCCTTGTTGGGAAATTAATTTCACATATCACTTAAACGCTTTTCTTGTAACTGTCATCAGCTGCCCATATAAAGATATTTTGAAAACAAGCATAAATTAATTCTGGAGCCCACATATTGGCCTTTCTGCTTTCAATGTCAGAGGAGGGCAACAATATTCCAGTGTATTTAGAAGTCAAAAAATAAGATATGCATTCCAACTTGACAATGTGGCCCTAAGAGAACAATTTTCCCTTTTGAACAGTTACTTTAGTTTTCTGTTCAAGGTAAAATATGAATCATTGAACTGTTGAAATTTAGGATGATAGCAATTATGTCACCCGCTTTAAAACTTGTTTCAAGAATTTGGTTTATTGAGATTTTACAAGATACAGTTATTGATATGTGTTTTTTTCTGCAAGGTGCTTGCTGTCCTTCTGGGGTGAAGCTATACAGACTTGGCAATAATGGTATCAGAGTACACTGGCGAGCTTCTGAAGAAGTGACAACTTACAATACTGACCTATATGGCTCAAAAGGCAACTTCACCTGCGCCCCTCACTCAGGTCTCAGTCACTGCGATATCACTGAGATAGCTTGTGGGGATGTCTACACTGTGGTAGTAACTCCAGCTACCAACCAAGGGCTGAAACTTGCACTTTGTCCTAAAAAAATATATTCAGGTAAAACTTCTTTGTACCGTGTACTGTTGCCTGTGCATGCTATATGGACAAGATGAACCAGAGTTTATGTCAGAAAAGGCAGTGCAGAGGAGAACTTTGTTGTCCTAGCACCGACTCCAACATAATGTTTACAGGTGCTACCGTGCAACATCTACACTAGCAGCATCATGAGAGCATTTGGGGACTGGATATAGGGTTTTGTGGGGTATTGTTTTTCTCCTGAGCATAGTTGTTGCATGAGAGAGACTTGTATTTACCTACACAGATGCTTCGTAACTAGCTTATCAACAACCTGGCATGGTGAATATAGTAGGTGAATTTTCAGTTGAGATACTCAGGATTAGAAGGTAGAAGCAAATAAGTGAGGATTTTTGGAACACGTAAGAGGAACTTCAGCTCCCCTTATGATGCTGAAACGTTCCTACAGAATTAAATGGTGTTTATTTTAAATCACAATAGTTTAAAGTGGAGATGATTTCCTTGGGAGTCCTTTCCAGAGACTAAATATAATCCATCATAAAACTAATACCAGCTGATGAATTGCTCAGTTGTATAACAGTCTAAATTGTACAGACTATTCCTACTTTCCAGCATACTACCAGACACCTAACACATACTCTTGCTTCATGTCATTTCAGTAACTTGTTCTGGAAGCTCTGTTGGAAGGGGTAAGAGCATCCATTCCAAATCCAGTGTTTATAAACCACAATAGCATTGTATAATCTTAAACTTCAAGTCAAGTACGAACAGTATATACTTGATAGTCAAGGCCTGTTATGCATTTTCTCCTCTTGCCACCTACAGTGCATTATTATAAAACTTTTTTTTTTTTAAAAAAAAAAAACCTATGTTGTGGCCTGCACACTATCATGCTTTTCTACATTGCTGCTTTATATTTAACATTTACCTAGTTGCACATAAAAAGATCATCTTTTAAAGCTTAGTCAAATAGTGATCAGTTTTCTCCCCTACCTGAAGTTAATTTCTGAATTCCATTACAGTGATTTATAGAGGAAAGACAAATGCAGACCATCTCTAAAAAGGAAGTGGTTTCAGATAAGGAGGTAAGATGAGTCATAATTCAGATTAAGATTTACTGATCAAGTTTTCCCTGCTGTTATCTCTGGAATTTGAGGGATAAATTTCATATTTAATTGACTTGTTAAAAATCCATCATGTTTATCTCAAAAAACTAGTAGTGCCCACTTCTACCAATGCTAAATTTGCCTATTGTTTTCTTCCACTTACACCAGTAACTCCTATCTAGCTCATTTCTGATACCATCTTGTACTTGCCCTCTTAACCCAAATAGATCAAGACACTCACGAGTGCTCATTCTTCCTGTCACTTAAAATTAATTCTGTCTCTTACATAGAATTACTGATGTTCTGGACTACTTACTTCCTTCAAGTTAAAAGCAACATGGTGAAAAGTCACTCTGCAACAGCTGGTGCTGACCTCTTTCTCCCCTGAGGTTGATCAGCCTCTCATTGCTGTTCTCACAACTACACCGGGCACTGAAGATACTGGTAACACCATTCTCTAAATGCCCTTCTCCGTCTTGCCTTCCCTGCAACTGGAAAGAAGACACCCATGTTTAACTGCAAGTCATCCACGACTGCAAGGAAGGAAGCTCAGCAGCTTCTATCTTGTCTAAACCAAGATTTCATAGATGATCAGCACCAACTTCAGTTCATTGTTTAAAATACAGATGAACATTTACATAATATAGCATGAGCAGAGATCTAAGTAACCATCTATTTTTTCCCTGGCATGCAGTGAGTTTTGGAAGCTGCTCCAAGACAGTTACTAATTAGTAGGTGTATTCTAGGCCTAATGTATCAGTGAAAGAGACTGAAATAAATGTTACATTAACTCCTTTCTGAAAGGATGGGGAAAGGCAGTTTCACTATACTCAAAGTAGTTGAGGTCTCACCAAATATTCTTGAGCCATTTCAAACACAATAATGAGCTGATTAAAATCACTGTTATTTAATCATAGGTGCCTTAATTAAAATTAACAGAAATCAGTTTAAGTGAATCATTTTAAAGATTAACTGTAATCATGTAAAGTAGTTGCAAAAAAATAAGAGGCCTCAGTGTTCAAATACAAGCTAACTCTATTTGACAAAGAGCAGCTTGTTTTTGAATCTACTAAAGAAACTGGTGAAATACCTCTGTACTTCAACTGGTTCAGAATTAGACCCAAAGTCATTCTATTTCAGGAGTTTTATTTATTTTTTTTTAGAAGCAGTTCCTCCCTCCCAACTAATGATGCTTGGAGCAGAGATCCTCAAGAGTGCTTTTTAAACATTGTCTTAGTCTACTTAAATAAGTGGTCAATCTGGCAAAGCACTTGCACTTGGGTGGATGTCTCCGACCTATGAAGTTATCTTCACTTCACAGAAGTGAGTCCAGAAAGGCTCAAGCCTCTACCAGAATCAGTGATAGTCACTTAATTCTTTAACGTTCCCTTTAAGAGCTCTTGGCTAGTTGTCTACTGCCCTCGACTAAGCACAGACATATTGAGCTCTAAGTATTAAACGCATGATGAGCTCAGTAGTATTTCTTCATATACATATAAATGAAAATATAAAAAGCACTGATATTCACATACAAAGCACTATACCATTATATAACCACGAACACATGCTAGAGACACCTAGCATACAGGGGGCATAAGTCTGATGCACTTTTAACTTAAGAACTTTTTAAAAAGAGTGACAGCAGAGCAGCTCTGCAGCCTTACCTCCTGGGGACATTGTTACAATACCTCTACACAAAATTAGCAGAAATTTCCTTTTAAGGATCAGGAGCCAAATGTCAACTGCAAATGGACTGCCAGTAGCTGCATGCAACCAGTAAGCACCGGAAACTCCATTGCTCTTTCTCATTTTAAGGAAGATCATATTAAAAAAAATAAAAAATTAAAATTAAAGAAAAAAGCAGACATATGAAAAGGCATTCACAAGTCTCTAGACCCAAAACCAGGATCTGTAAGATATTAAGTCAACACCGATATTTAAGTGAAGGGTCTTGGTTTAAATGATTTTTTTAATGAGTCAATATAACCTGTATGTCACTCAAATATTCTAGTACCACCCATTACATTGGTAGTTCAAGAATATCATTTCTGAATCCAATCAATTCCTGAAGTCAGAAAGGATTATTAAAGACTAAGAGTGAAATCCTCTAATTCTTGCCCTTGGAAAAAATACTGAAGAGCCTGGGAAGAGGTTGACTGGCCTCTGCACATGCTGTATGGAAATACTTACTACCATGATGAGGTCTTGCAGCACTTCTGCCTCAGGATGTCTCATTTTGCATATTTAGTGGCTCAAGGTGAAAAAAGCTCATGAGACAAAAAGCACCTCTCTAGGGACGGACAAGGTGTTCCATTTAAGAGAAAAGTTAACCTTATTGTTTGAGATGAATCCTTGTAACAAAGGATGAGTTCAGTTTGTCAGGATGCTTTTATGTGACCCTTCTGTACTAAATAGGAGCTCAGTACTTCTGGTCTTCCATGGCAATGGACAGAACTCTTCCACCTTTAATATTTGTTTCAAGCTCAATTTGCAATTTAATTGATATAACACATATTCAAACAATACCTGAAGCACCTCCGTACTGCTATTCTTCCAATACCAGGAAACATGATTCCTCCTTTGGATTTATGATATATACCAAGGAAATGAACACTCAAAAGGATAACAGTTCAAATAAACAAAAAACTCACCCTAACATTTAAATATTATATCTAGATGACCTGCATTCCACAGAAGCAAGGAGGCACAAATTCATTTCCAGGCCTCTTCATGACCATGAGCCATATGTAGGCTCTCCATATCTTCTTGCTATTCCATTCCTCTGTCAGTTTTATCTTCTTCAAATGGTACCTACTACACAAAATTCTTGATTTATATGAACTATCATTTCACTTTGTAACCAAACACAGATGAATCCAAACATTCTTCAACTGGCAATGAACATGCAGGGAAAAGTTGACACTCAATACAAAGGAATTAATTGAGAGTTTATTCCAGATGGTTCTCCTCACTTAGTATACAAGTCATCAGAATAATCTATCAAATAGAGTTGGACTTTAACGATATGATTTTGCATAATGCATTTTGGTTTTTGCTTCAAACAACCTGTTTTAAAAAAAAAATCTGCCAGAGATGAAATGTTCAGCACAAACTGCAATCCTTACTACTTGTAGAAAATGACTTAAAAAAGGACACTATCAGGTAACTCTTATTTTAAATGTTTACACTTATAAAAATGCTTTGGAAGCTTGAAACTGAAAATTTTTGTAACGATTTCTTCTTCCTACCTCCCTCCTCCAATCTTACATGCCTTTATTAGCCCAGAATTATCATGAACGACAGCGTGGCTTCAGATTAAAACCATTAAGAAGACCACAAATAGATAAACTGTATTTAAAAAGAAATGGTGAAACTTACATGGACGTTTCCAAACAAATAAAATGCTTAGGTGGCTACAGTACTCATCCATCAACCTTAACAGTTTCCCTGTTTGAGGTAGCCTTTCTAAAAAATCACTATAGACAAGCCTCAACATAATCTAAATCTTTGCATCAAAACCACTATAACCTTGAAAGTTCATTCTCAATTTAACACCAGTGGTGATCAACATAATACATTTTAAAAGCTTCTGCGAGCAGCAGGTACAGTGGACATAAGTGTTAGTTCTAAATCTGCAGCCCTTGATGTACATTGTATGCACATAAATATCTCAGCTATAATACACATTCAGGATCCATCCCTAAAAGCCACACTATTAAGCAAATCACAGCCATGCTAACTTCAAGATATAAACCATAATTCCACAGCTACAAAACGAAAGTAGAATTAGTGGCAGTTTATTGCCTCATACAAATTTAACCAACATGGCAACCATGCCAAAGGAATTAAAACATTTTCAGGACATATGTACAGACTGTACATTTCAGAAACATTTGAACAATAAAAATGCAAGAACAATCTCTATATTATGAGTTAAACTAAACAAATGGTTCAAAACCGTCAATGCATTGAATGGGTTTACAAAAGGCACTTCCCTACCCAAAATTGGAAACGACAATCTGCAGCCTAGAGGGAGGTTGGAGAAGAGTGCTCATCAACTACTGCACAATCTCAACTGTAAGAAAAAATAAGCAGGATTTAATCAAACATTTATAGGATTCAATGTGATCCACTTCTGAAAGAGTTCACACAGTTTCATCTTTGTTTTTTTGTTGCTTTTCTTGGCTCTCTTGTTCTGTACTTTGGCTCCTTCGACGATCCTGTTTGTCTGCATGGTCCTTGCTATCACTGGGCTCCTGTTTGTGGGAACGTTCTTTGCTTCTACTACGCTTTCTAGATCTCTCTTTGCTGGGACTGTGATCTCGTTTCCTAGACTTCTCATCACTATCTGCTCTTCCTCGGCTTCTGCTCCTACTTCGTTTATTTGATTTCTCTTTGCTTTCACTTTTATGTTTAGTCGATTTCTCTTTGCTCCTGCTCCGGCTGTGCTTACCTGTATTCTTACTTCGGCTCCTACTCCTATGCTTTCTTTCCCTGCTTCGGCTTCTACTATGTTTTCTCTCTTTTTTGGAATCCCTCTTGTCATCACGGTGTTTCTTATCATCCTTGTCATCTTTGTGTCTCCTCTCTTCTGCATCACCCTTACTTCTCCTCTCTTTTGATCTCTCTCTAGATCGATCGCTATCTTTTTCCCTCTCACTACCTCTTTCCCTGTCATAATCTCTATCTTTCTTCCTGCTTCGTTCATTTTCTTTCTCTCTCTCCCTATCCCTGTCTCTCCGATCTCCTTTCCTGTCTCGACTTCGACTGCGGCTTCTGTGTCTTTCCCTGCTCCTGCTTCGCCTCCTTTCTAGTGCCCGATCCGTACTCCGGGATCGCCGCCTTTCTTTTTCCCTCTCCTTAGCTTCGCGTTCTAACCTTTGCCGCTCTCTTTCTCTTTCTAGTTCTCTATCAAAACTAGATGATCCGTGGCTTTCCCGATGACGACTTCGGCTTCTGGATCTTCTGGGAGACCTTCTGGGGCTGATGGACCGTCTCGGAGACCTTTTAAAACAAAGAATATTCAATACTAAAGCACAGTTTTTAAGTAACTCTACTTCTTTTCCAACTTTACAAATGCAACCTCTATTTAATCTTAAAAACCAAATATCCTGTAAATATCACAGTGTAATCTGATCATTTCAACAATTACCATCTACAGCTTACCATCTTAAAACCTATCCCAGTAAAAGGAGGGTACAATATTCCTGACATTAACGTCAGCATTGAACTTCCAACATGAATTTTCAATATAATACATATATAACCTTGAACGTCTACGTTCTACGTGCCGATCTATTTCTTCCATTCCCTCTTTGCCATCTTTCTTGATTTTTCTAGGTCTGCTTTTAATTTGCTGGTCAATAGTTTTCTGGACTGGCACAGGAATTCTCGGAAACAACGTCGAAAACCATTCCAGCTTTGTGAGGAAGGAACGAAGCATCTCTCCGATGGTCATGACACAACCCCCACCTGCCTTCACGTCCAGATCCTACAAAATACAAATAAAAAAATATCCTGATGGTCAAAAACATTCTTTACCGATTTTTAAAAATAATGCTGCTATATTACTGCCCTCTTGAAGTCTCATGATTATGAAAGTTTACTTGTCTCATTCTAATACATTTCCTTAGAAAAACTCAAATTCTACACCCTTTGGATTTGGCAACATACGTTACAGATAGGGAGTGGAACTTAATATATATGCATGCAGGCACATTCTAATCCTGCAGCCATCTGGATGGTAAGGGACTGTCAATGTAGAGATTAACGTGAAATCCCCTTACACAGTCTGGTTATATGGTATGATTCTGTACTTATCTAAACGCCACAAAGTTGAGAAGTCCTCTCAAACTAAATGTAATACTTCATTTTGTGGATACACAACTGTGTATCATCATACCCAACCCTGTGGCCTAAATCATTTAAGAACTACACCATTGCCTATCTAAAAATGATCATAGAAAAATTTGTAGTAGTACAAAATGGCATCCTAACAAAATTGGAAGCAATAGCAAACCAACTGCCATGAAGCAGTGAGGTTTCTAATTTAGAAATATGTAAAAAAATAAATAAATGAACAAATAATTGGAAACGCATAATCCATGATGACCATTGTCTCTGAAAAGGGTCATTACCGCATGAAGGCCTTCTTGCTATGCCCTCTCACAGCTCAGGACATGTTAGTCAGCTATTGTCAGTCCCAAACCTATAGTGCAAGCACACAAGGAAAGTGAGATTTGTTATCTAAACAGGAAGAGAAAATCTAAATGTAAAACTGCTTGCACTCACACACATTTAAGTGTTCAGATATACAGTATTTCCAAATATAATCGCTGCAGAGATCTAAAGAAGAAAAAGATGAGTTAAACGTAGCATCTGGAGAGTATGTACAGTTAAACAAAATAAACATTAAAGAAGCATTTTGAAAGTAACTCTATCCTAGGAAGATTTTCCTTTTCACAGAAGCATGACAAAGGTGACGTGCTGGAGCTGACCTGCTCCAGATTTATGAATTAGAGAAAAAACACTGTAGGTTAAAATAATTGAGATGTATTTGTTTCACCTCATGAGTTCAACTAAGACTGTCAGAAAAATCCTATTCAAAAAACAGCCCCAAACACTTTTTTTTTCCTCCCTACATAAAAAAAATGATATTGAAACCAGTAGGGAAAGAAGAACACTAATTCCAAAAATATATAGGGATGTTTTAAGCAATAAAGATATGTTGATAATCAACATTAGAGCACAAATGGAAATGTATAAGCTAAATACTGCACTTTGAATAATGAATGAGTTAAGGCCTGCAAACGAATAGCACTCAATTGCTTTATCATCCTGTGAAAGAGGTTTGTAGGACCCTGAAAAATGAATCCATCCACATCTTCCCTAAAGTTCTAATGCAGCACTCGGAAAAGAGTTAATATATAGCAGCACCACCTGAGAGATTAAGAGAATATAACAGCTATGCAATCAAGGCTTGAATTTATGTTTTGATTTTTATTATAAATGTACAATAACACAGCTTTACCTGGAAAAACAACTGTCTCCTTTGCACAGTGCTTTTGATACTTAGCATGAAAGCAGCTGTTTAAAATAAATACACTATATTGTAGTCAGATACTGGCAGAATTAACAATTAATTAGTACATCTATTTGGTCATTTGCAACTATGACATTTGGCAGTTCTAGAGTTAGCTGTCTTGTACCACAATGAAATCTAAAAATCATTATTTTCTGTTCCGTTCTTAAATCTAACAATTTAAAACTCAAACATAAATTGCAACAGCAGACTGTATATTCAATTTCATATACCTAGAAACCTCATCCACACCATTTCACTCCATTATTCCAGACAGGAAATTAAAGCTTCAGTCCAAAATGATTTTCAATCCTTTTTTATTTTTTCCCCCATTGTACTACATAATAATGCTCTCCTACTGAACTTCCAAAGTTACTTGCACCGCTTCTTATTGTCCCATACATTAAGTTTAATAAGAACAGCACTGTCTTACACAGTAAATAAGCTGCTTGCTTTTCCTCAGAAGAAGTTTAGTCTATAGTAATGCCAGTACACAATTAGTGACCAGAGAGATTTCTGCTATTATTTCTCAAAGACAAATAGACATTTCTACTACATTCTTCCCACTGCTCCATGTAAGCACCAATTCCCCCTATCCCTGTAAGAAATACAAATAAAAATTCAGCATTCTAGGCACACTTACTATACCTTGCTTAAAAACAATTGTTTTTTTCCTAATCTAAAAATGCACAGATACCATACTCATACAGCCTGCTGTTTACATCCTCCTTTCATAAACTTGTTTCACATAATCTTTTAATAATTCACACACCACTGACAATATACTAAGCCATGGAAGAGACTTAAAATCTTGGAAATCCAAGAACAAGGAACCAGTTGCTAGCTCAAACCTGCTTCCCACGCTAAATCAATGAAATGAAAAAAATACAGCATTGTTAAAATTCAAACTACAATAAAACTTATCAGAGAACATTTAAACCTAAAGTAGTAACATGAAAAGAAACAAAAGAAAACAAATTATTACCCTTGACGACATACCTCTTCATCATCAAGAAAGGATTCAAACCAGTCCCATAGATCTGTAGGTGGTTGAGTGTACCTTGAAGTTGAAAAAGAACACAGAATCTTAATACTTTTTCCTGTATATTAAGCTAGTCATTAGTTGATCATATTGATATTTACCTAATATACATAAATCCAAGAGCCCTAATGTATGGAGAATCTGTATGAGTTATAAGGCCCATCACTTGCTTACGAGTAAGTTTCAGCGTAAATAGTTTGTAGAGCAGACAAAATGCAGTTGACACAATTCCTCCAGTTCCAACACCACGTACCTTTAAACAAAAAAAAAAAGGGTTAGATGACAACATAGGAAGTCACAAAGACCTTATCCTGCCTCTACAAGAGTACATAAATATTAAAACATGATAAAATCTAAACCTACAGAAAACACTGTGAAAAAGTATCACTACACAGTAGCCTCTCCAGGGTTTCAGAAAGCAAGAGGAATAAAACATTTCTTTATAATAAATGTTCTTTCAGCTAGGGACTGGGAAAATGCAGTTTTATATTTTAGTTATGCTTAGGATATTTATTTACTAGGCACAGAAAAATGTAAGAAGGCACGTACTTCTACTTACCCCTCCGCACATCCCTGTTTGGCCTGCTGTTTTTCTACTCCCCTTTTCCCATGGTTCAACATGCGTAACCTAAAAAAGGGCAGGGGGGAGGAATGAGGACAGAAAACAGAAACAAAGACAATTATAACCTCCATAAAGCTTAACTGCCTAAATAAAAAAAAAAAGAAACAATAGATTTCCTATATCCATCATAATCAGCTTGTCTTTTCCTAAGAAACTGAGCCACAAGTCTGCTTAGACAGAAGGTTTGGCTTTTTTCATAGCATTATATATAAACAAACAAACCACAGCCACTGGTGAAACTTTTGAAACAAAAACAGCCAAAACAACTATACTTACTAAACACAAGTATTTTAGGGATAAAATTTCAAATAATTCAAATAATCTTTTTAGATGCTTTCAGTCACTTAGAGATGGGATGCAAGAACACAGCTAACCAATCATTCCTTATATTTGACAATTAGAATCTTATGCTGGTATACTACCCACATACCACCAAAAAAAGAAAACAACAACCAAAAAAGCAGTAAAAATAGTTAAATGAAGATAAAAATGCAATGGCTTTATGCTGGTTTAAGGATTAGCTTTTAACTAAGTAGCATTTAGTTAAAAACTAACTGTAACCTATTGTAAATTATTTTCTAGACTGTAGATTAGAAATGAAGTTATAAAAGTAGTTTAGAAATCAGAACATGATACAAATCTAGTTGCATACATAATCGCATGAAATCAAAGACACAGTACCATTCAGAAGTGCTAAATACTTTTTAACAGTTGCTATTTTACCACAATGGGAAAACGGCAGATACCAGTACTGTGCAGATCAGAATTCTAGTATGTTGTCCCATACTGTTAGCATCACATGAGAAGTTCAGAAATATGATGTAAATAATACCTCACATCCACCAGCTTGCTTTTTGGTTTTTTTCCACAGAATATACTTTTCAGTTAAAATATCACATATGACACTTTATCATCACGGTAGTTTTCAAACTACAGTTACATTTACTGGCCACAATCAAAATGAGCAAGACATTTGTTTTTGCCAGATTAAAGAAAAACACCCACAAGCCTCCACACAAGATAAGACAACTTTCACTTCAAAAAGCTTTTCAGTTAAAGTCTAGATCTTGCAAAAATTACTGCATGTGCTAAACTTGTCAGAAGTACTCAGAATAATTTAAACTGAGCACAAGCACAGCACTGTAAGATCAGGGATAGAGGAATAGCAAGTCCCTCACTAGACAGGTACTGAATTAGAGAGATAAAGATGAGGTCAGTTCTCCATGTGAATTAGTTTACACAACCGCACAGAATCCAGATTTTTGCTCATGGTCCCTACCTGGGAGTCTGTGTGACTTTTTTCCTAAGACTATAGCACCAACATCCTGAGATTTTTGAAAAAGGCTATGTATTTGGTACCATGGCAAAGATACATTCTTCTGAGATGTCATCTTCCTCATATCTATTACACATAAGTAAGTCAGACTTCTCTCTAAATTGCCGTTTCTGCAAATTTAAACTGACAAAAACTGACAAATTCACTAAACAAATTTTATTTGCATAGGATGATTTCAATTTTTTCTTCAATTGGGAATTAAGCTATTTACAGCATTAAACACTTAAGATGAGCAAGTAAAATTATTTCATCCATTATTGTTGAGCTCTACCAATAAAATAAGATAAACATTGAATATTTATGGCCACATCTCAAAGGGTCCACATAGTTCACTCAATTTTTCTGCACATAAGCTTCTTTTAATAAATTTTCATCACTTGATTGGTTTGCTTCACCTTTCATTCTCATAGTCAGAATATGGCTTGTGCTCAGAAGTGATTATTTCTACCTCATATGCAGCAAGTGGTAGGTTAGCAACTTTCATCCAAAAGTATATTAATGCAAAGATTACAAGAATTAATCCATTCTAACTTACAGATGGAAAGCAGAGAAAAAATATTATTTAGGGAGAATGAAAAAAAAAAGACAAAACTAATTTGCAAGACAACTAATGTCTCAAATCTTAAAATGCTTCTGTACAGTGTTTTTTCACAATAACAGTGCTTTTTTTTTGTTATATTGAAACGCAGTCAAGTACAAAAGAGGAGTATCAAACAGAACTAGACGAACTCCTCAGAAAACTACCCCAAAATGATAAAATATCTCTAAAACTTAAGATGGCAGCCCAAATCACCTAAGTCTTGCTCTCCTTATCAAAACAAAGAATGCAGCTCTGCTGATAGGCATTAATTATGCATTTACCTCTACCTGGGAGGCTGCCTCGATAGAAGCCTCCTCCCAAATCTGTTTCAATTCTGTTAAGAAAACAAGGACCAAATCACAGGTGCAGTGATATTTTAAGTTTTATTCTCAGTACATCCAACCTAATGCCCAGAGCAGCACTACGGTAAACTCGTTTTTGATGAATGGACTCCTTAATCTCCACCTCAGAAAGGCCACACACCAGCTCCTGTGGAAACCACCCATCCCCACTGCCCCACCTTCTGCACAGCAGAAACCTGGTGCCAGGGCAGCGAGGGGGCAGCGAGGAACCGCCACGCGGCTCCGTCCCCTCCACGCTCTCCCACACAGCCGCGGCCCTGGGACGGCCATTTCATTCCTCCCGCCCTGGTATGGGTTCACATTCCAAAACTAGGCCCAAATGCTATGTCTCTAAACCGAACAGAATACGTTTTTATCTAACCACCTTAAACTCCCTGAAGCAAGTAAGGAAAGGAAGATTCCTCCTATTCTTTACCACAGCATAAATAAGGGGCAGGGCCTAGGAATCGGGCAGCAGGAGCCCGCAGGCCGCACACAACACATCAAACGACTGCATAACATTTTTTTTTAAATCCTGGAGCCCCGCGGCAGCAGCAGGAGCCAAAGGGTCCCCGAGAAGCCTCCCCCCGGCCCACCTTGAAGTAGATTTCGTCCACCACCTCGTGGTACGTCTTGAGCTCGTAGAGCTGCACCTTGAAGTAGGGTGAGGAGAGGATGTTGGTGAGGATCATGGGGTTGAGGTTCATGGTCTTCTCGTTGCCCCAGAGCGGCAGCACGTTGCCCTGCTTGCCCGAGGCCGCCGGCTTGGGCGCCCCGCTCTGCAGCTGCTGCTGGGCCGGCAGCACGCAGCCCGCCTGGTGCTGGGCCGCCTGCTGCCCCTGGCAGTTACCGGCGCCCACGGCGGGGCTGTTGTTGGCCATGGCGGCTCGGGACGGCGGAACGAACCGGGCCGAACCGGACCGAACCAGGCCAGGCCGCGCCGGACCAGGCCGCACCACAGCGCGCGCGCTGCCGAGCCGGGCGCTGCCTCAGCCGACTGCGAACAAGATGGCGGCCGCCGCGGAAGTGACGGCTTCGCCTTCCGGCTCCGCGCTAGCCAATCCCGATGGCGGGAAGCGGCGGGAGGGGGACGCAGGGCGCGCGCGCGGGCCGGCCGTTAACGGCCGTGAGGGAGCGGCGTGGCCAGGGCTTTGAAACAACCCCGTTTTCACTAAAATCCACCCATAGGTGAGCCGAGCTCGAGTCTTTCAGGTTCTGTCGTATTATTTTCAAGGGTTTCCAGTAGTTTCTCCTTGTTTCAGTTTTTTTTTAATTATGTGTTTCTGAAAATGTGGAAAAGAAAAACGTAATTGCATACTTCAGTGTCAATTTTTAGCCCGAGGTAGAAAAAACAGGCTGGATTTCTCCCTTAAGATGAGGAGGATTGCGAAAGGATTATAAACATCAAATGGGTGTGCAACAAAATAAATTAAATGCGTGGTTGCGAAGTAGAGCGAAATTAATTAAGGTGTGTAACAATTCCAGGCTGCTCAGCTCCTCAGGAAACAGGTGGAAGGATGGATTTATAAGAACGCATACATTCAATTAACATCTGTACATGAATGTTGCTTAAAAGTAGTTTAATTATTGATTTCAGAAACAAGGAGTTGGGCATAAAATTGGAATATTTATTAATGTTTTCATCACACGTTGACCTTTGAATGCCTGGGAGACAGTTACTCATCTTCCTTAGTCTGTCCTCTTAATAAAGCTTAAGGCAGTGCTTCTACTAAAGCAGAAGACAGTCTTGCAGACAGTCTTGCCCGGATTCGACAGCCACAGTTTTGCTGAGCTGTCCGTTCCTCTATGGAGTCTCTGCTTTCACTCTTGTTTTCCAGGAGCAGCTTTACATTCTCCTCTTGGTCTGTTCCTGCCATGTTGCCTGACTTCCAAGGATAGTCACCAAATGAGAACATTAGTTGTGTACTACAGAATGTCACTGTGCTGACCCTCCCCACATCTGCAGTAAATACCTGCTTTATCTCACATGAAATTAGAAGAGCAAATCTCCAAATTAATTCTGTAAGAGAATGCTAAAGCAATAACACAATCCTATTTTGGGACAGTTTGCTCTGGAGCGGTTTCTTTTTCACATCAAAGCACTTTGTTTTTCTAATGAGACAATCTGTCCCAATGGATTACCAATCTCAGGACATTCACAGATGCCTCTGGAGCTCTGTATACATGTTTTCTTCCCATTTTGTCATTGTGGCAAAAATGTTCTGAGTTAAAGCCTTGTCAAATGGCTTACATGATTTGGAAAATTAAACTTCCTTTTAAAATAGAAGTAATAGCTTTCGTTGAAGCTGTGTGTTTTTGTTGTCAATAACTCAGATCTTTGAGTATCTTCCTCATTTTTCTTAAGTAATTACTTCAGGACATTCTGTGTTTCAGTTATTTCTATTATCCAAATTGTTTACTAATGCATTTATCTTTTCCTGTTAGAATGTTTATTTATTATGTTTTAGTATTTTATTGTCTTTTCTCTGTGTAAGATAACATGTTCCTACTTCAGTCCCACTTTAGTGGTAATGCTGATGTCTTTAGGGTAACTGAGGTCATTTGTCCCAAATTAGATTTTCTTCCCTCAGGCATCCCAGCTGGTCTTCATACATAACCAGAGAGGGAATAAAAGCAATCAGTCAAAAGGAGATTTTTGATCCACAAACCAGTAAAGGATTATAGATAATTATACAGAGAGAAGATGTAAGAGCCCAGCCTCAATTTTCATTCATATAAATTAGTTTATAATTTGCCTTGGACAAGGTTAATCTATTGGTTGAAGCTGAGGAAAAAGGTGGTAGCGTTTAGTCATTAAACATGCTCTAAAACTCATTTGAGAGGAAAGATTGATGGCTTCTGAATTATAGATTAAGCAGTATTGCTTTATATATTTTTCCTTTCAAATATCCATACAGAGCAATGTCTTTTGGTAGTGTTGCTGCATTAGATTTCTTTAGCAATAACTTTAAATTATATGCTTTTCAGCTTTAAAGTACAAGAATGGCATGCATCTGCCTGTCTTGTTTTCATCCAATTACTGAAGAAATGAGTTTGAACAATTTATAATTTCTTCCTTTGTGATTTCTTAGTGCTGCGAGGTACTTTTATTTCAGTATACTTATGTAATTTGTTGCTTTCTCTACAGTATGGAACTAATGAGAATGTCTAAGAACTCATTAATTTGGAATCTTATTAAAATGAATAAACTTTGAATATTGTGTTTGAAATTGCAGATTGTAATGTGTAACCTTGGAATTGACATTCCCTGAGAAACCTGGTTGAATTAGATCTGCTTCAGTTGTGGCTTTGACTGGATAATCTCTGGATGTATCTTCCAACTTCACAATTTCAGTGATTCACTGTTGGCTAGGTAAGTGTACCACTGCATAACATAAACACTTTAGCGTAAATCAGAAGAATTCACCTTTTTGCAATGAGAAAATAATAGAAAGAAATTTTATGTGATGGAGTATGGAATAAGAAGAATTTTCCACAACTTTCTTATGGCAAGAAAAAGAGCTCAAAGACGCTAGAGTCATCAAAGCAAATTATCAGATTAAAACTGCTAATAGTATTCACCACTCCTTTCACACTGGGAGTTTTCACAGCTTTCTGTCTCTAACTTATTTTCTTTATCTAATATGGAACAATCAAGATAGGATATTTTAGTGATTATATGGTTTGACAGTCCAGAAATTACAGAAAAATGATAATGTTGAACAAAATTTCATGAGCAGTGATAGTTTGGTGGGTGAGGGCTTGGAATCTATTTGGATTTTTGGGAATAGAAACTCTTAGGCAGCCTCACATATCCCATAGTTAGCACTTCAGCTGTTACAATGGACAAAAAACATGTGTAATTATACTAGACCATTCTGTAATCTACCACTCAGAAACAAACATGAATACAAAGATCAGTGATACTGTATTCCAAAACCTGAAAAAAACCCTCAAACATAACAGAGTTGCAGTCACATGAGACAGCTGAAAGACTTGATTTGCCTGTCAGTTTGCAGGCGCGCTTGCAAACATTTGCTGGATACAGAGTAAACAACAAAGAGAACCTGCTGTTGACTGTGTACGCTCTGTTGAAGCCACATCCTGTGAAACTTAAAATACTGTCCAAGACTTCATTTTAAGGCACCATAGGCAGGTCTTAGCTTCTTAATTTCTGATATTTTCTGAAAGACAAATAAAAACCACTGCATGATGATATAGTATAATTAAAAATGTTCTATGAACAATTAAATTAGACTTTCTCCATTTAAAAAAAAATTATCTACAAAGGTAAATCTCTGTTGAATGTGTAATCCATATATGGAAGAGACATCCGAAAATATATCAGTTCTATTTTTAGGGCTATTTACAGTTGCATGTTCTCCATCATTGCTGCTACCAGAATCTTCACTCCTTCTTTTACGTCACAGACACATAAAACCAAGTGCAAACATTATGCTACTTGCTATCTGGTAGTCCCATCTTACGATTAGCAAAACACTTTGCGTACTTATTAGTAGAAAAGAACAAATCTTGTCTCCCTTCCCTGGGCGAAAAAACACAAGTCAGAGCAGGTGGCTGCTCGTGTGAGGCTTATGCCCTCAAAATAAGCAGCAGCTCGCAGGGTAACGTGAGGCAGTCTGTCCAAACAGGAGGTGTTCCTGCTGCAGCACCCAGAAAAAGCCTCTGGCACTCACTGCCACTCCCAAAACAGGCTGTAATTTTTCACTGCAGAGCGGAGCCAGAAAAGGCACCACACTACAGGATGCCGCAGGGGAAACGTGGAGGGAGGTGCCTGAGGAGATGCTGGCACGGGCGAGTGGCCAGGGGATGAAACGGCGGCAGCGCCAGTGGCCCCACGGGAGGCCAAGCAAGGGCTGCCCGTGCTGTACGTGACCAGAGCCCGCCCGCGCCACAGCATCATGTCAGGGAGGTGTGTGTGCCAAAACCTAGCAGAGCTGGGGATTGCGCTGCCGCCTCTACCTCATGCCGCTCAGTTGCTCAAAAGACCCCGTGAACAACAAGGTTTGCAGGAAAGCTGAAGCCTTGTGCATCTTTTCGTATTGCACAAGTGGCTACTCAGGTCTTCCTTCTGCTGGTTACTTGGCAGAAAGTGTGCAGGGCTGTGCAGACGCAAATCCTGGTAAAAAGTCATTCAAACACCAAAGTAAAACCAGCAATAGGTAGGGAACAGTCACCTAGAGCAAGTGTTACTTTTCAGTACCTGCTTGAAAAGGTGAGAAAAACACATTGTAGTGGGTAAACATAACGTGTGCTGAATTGAGCGTGACAATAGTTACAAAATTGTGTATGATTTATAACTGCTTTATGAAAAGGATATTCACGTCATTATAAATAAGAGAGAAAGCAGCTGGAGCCAAATTTTGCTTCTTATATTCATAATATTCTTCTAATTAGAAGTGGGATTAGGCGTGCCCTGGCTTAATTGTGAGTTGAAAAACACACACAAAAAAGTAACCTATATGATGTGATATATTATAAAATTTTTCAAAAAATATATGTGTATTTAATTTCAGCATTATCAAAACACTATGGATAAAAATGATCAAGAAGAGCAGATTACAGAAATGATTAAATTCACACCTCCTTTGTACAAACAACGTTACCAGTTCATCAAAGACTTAGTGTGGAAATATAAACCAAAGAAGGTTGGTATATTTTGTCTTTTTGCATTTTCTGTTTAAAAAAAATACAAGAAGAACATAGGAAATGCCTAGATAATCTCATGACATAGTTAGCAAACAGCAGTACTTTCAGAATTGTTATAGGGTACATTGCTGGTGACCCTGTTCTGTTGTTCAGTGATGCATACAATTAATGGTAAGTGATGAGAAGAGGGAGAAAGTATTAGAAATAAGAAAAATACCTTAATGTGCTATTCTTGATGAATAAAGGGCATTCTAGTTTTGATTTATGATTTAAGAGCTTTATGGCTTTTGGTTCTCCCCTGTTTTTTCTTTCTGGAGATGATAGTCCCTGTACAGTATCAGGATCACATGAATGTTTTCATGTGAGAAGTGACTCTTTTGGTAAAATTATCCCCCATTTCCACTCTCCTAACTGTATATTGCAGTACTCCTCAGTATCCTGGAAATAGAACATAAGGAATGCCGTGTAATGCTTGCTCTTTTGTAAATGATCTCCTCCCCAGGCACCTCCCTCAGAAACACAGAAGACTGAGAATTAATGCTCTCTTCAACTGTGAAACCAATTTACCACTTTTAATGTATTAAGAACCGTGCAACCAGTTGATGAGAAATGCAGTGTCTGTGTGATCACATAATCATATTGCTTGTACCTGCTAATTCACTCCATGAGGTCATGACATTCTGATCTGTTTTTAAATTGAACATATTGAGGAGTAGTGTGTCTATATTTAAAGGTCTGAATCTCCTGTTGTAAGATGTGAAATGCTTCTTTTTTGTGGAATGTCAGGAAAATGGGTACCCTCTGAGCTCTACTTACAGCATAGAGCTACATCAGAGGATGCAGGACTTTCACTTTCAGAACTGAGCAGTGTGCTTCAACTTGGACTTAGAGAGTGAGTCTGAGAGAAAAAAAAAGTGTTGTACATTGCATTCTTCTACTCATTAAGCTTGTAACAAAATGTATCAGATATTTGATGTTGTGATCAGAATGTCCTCAGCCACTTGAACATTAGATTGGGACTATAAAGTTATCTTTATGTAGATCCTTGGCTACCTACCTGGCTGCTGGTAAGCCTATTCTAAATGTTTTGCATGGCAGTGAAAAGCAGTGGTCAGTGGATATTTACAACAAATTCATAATTCTATGAATTATGAATTCATAAACAGTCAAAATTATACTTCAAGTTATTTTAGGGAGTGTGCCTTCATGTGGGAGTCCTTCTTTGGAGTGAGGAGAATGTTGAACATGTACTTAGTTATATATGTGATAAGAAAAGGACAACCTCTTCAGAATACCATGTAGGACTTTTTGTATTATTATATTTTAAAAGTAATTATCAGAATCATGTATTTTGTAGCATGAAACAGTATATTTTAATTACAATTGCCTTTTTGTCATAAAAATGTTATTTTGCTAGAAATACAGAATATATATTAATGAAAGTGTAAAATTACTTAAAACATTAACATTGTTACACATTGTTTAAAATCTAATTTGCAGGTAGCAGATTTGGGCTGTGCTGACTGTACTCTTCTCTGGATGCTAAAATACTGCAGCTGCATTGAAGTGCTAGCTGGGTTAGATATCTGTGAGAATGTGATGAAAGAGAAAATGTAAGCTCTTGCATTATTGTGTTTATTTAAGGCTTGACCTAGTGGAATGTGACATCATTTCTTGTCACAATTTCTGAACGAGGGTAAATGCAGAAACAGCAGCTCTGCAAATGCAGAGCTGTCTCCTGGGGGCTGATGCGCTGCATCATGAGCGGTGTCAGGTTTATTAGGGAGGCTGTGGGCTGCCCTTGCCTATAGCATTGCCTGCTGCAGCAAAGCTCTAGGCCATGGTATGGCTCAGTAGGTAAGTACATATGGGGTAGACACAGAGTTTGTAGAAATGCTAAAACATTAGATATGGCTGGTATTATTAGTTCTGCTTATGCTCATATATGACGTTTCGTTGGGATCTGAATCTGATCTTTTTAAAATGTGTATGTAACGCTCCTTTGACGACCATGGCATGGGCTGTATTCCTATTTTCCTTTTGGAATGGTAAGGTTAACTCAGTTTTAGAGGAGGCTCTAAAATTTAAGATTTTTATAACCTTTGACCCTGAGGCAGTTTGAGGAATGCTAGTTTCTCTGTAAAACTGATTAGCATGCATTTAATTAACTTGTAGGATATAGTGCAAACAGCTGTGTCAGAACCTTTCTCAACAATGAAGAAAATTGAACTTTTACCAAGCTGCATGTTTTTATGTTTTACTTATCTGATACCATAATCAGAAAAAATACATGTGCATTTCAGTTCTCGTTTGGTTTTTATTTGGAAAACAAAAATAAGACCTTGGAAAATAAAAATTAGGTTAACATGCATGCCTAGTAACTTCCAAAAAAAAAAAAAAAAAAAAAACTTTATAAAACATGTCCAAATGAGTTTTCCTGCATTTCTAGTAGTAGAGCTACTACCAGAATTTACAGCATCCTCTCCATTCAAAGAGGGAGAGTAGAGTGTGTTTCGTTTTGTTTGTTTTGTTTTTCAAACACAAAGGACAACTGCTGGATTAACTTCTTTGCTCTTTGTGTGCTGTTATAGATACTCATAAAGAGCTTGTTTACATTAGAGGTTTTTTTCTTTTAAAAGAATAAACTATTAGGGTACTTTACAAAGTATCAAAGTAGGACATGTACTAGTACAGTTGATACAGTTATACAGTTGCCTAGCTCAGTGCCTTGATGCCACCTTTTTTATTCTCTGTAGGCATAGGTTGTCTCCTCTTCCTGGTGACTATTTGCAACCAGCTGAACGATCTCTAACTGTTACCTTGCACCACGGCTCTGTTGCTCATAAAGATCCCTGCATGCTCGGTTTTGACTTGATAACGTGCATTGAATTGTGAGTATCAGGCCAACACACTCCTTCCTTTAGCATTTGCTTATGAATGTTTGCAAGAAGATCAGAACTCCAGACTTCTTGCTGTTCTTTATTTTCTTTGATGTGGTACTTAAGTGTTGCTCACCAGGTTAACAAGGACTGAATTCTGGAATCTAGGGCCCTAAGTCTATACAAACGTGATTGTCTCTTTGAAGCAGAATGGTATCAGAAGGTGGCACCTTCAAATTTTGCTGAAATTAATTGCATTAAGAAATTGTAGCAATGCTAGTTCATGGTGGAAAAAAGAATGTGCATGAAAGAACAAAATGCAAGAGAGCCTATTCTCAGACAAAAAACAATACTGATAGGCCTAATATTGCAGACCTAGGCTTAAAATTCCAAGCTACAAGTAATGTTTGGGCTTTTTTGGTTTTTTTGCTTTTGTTTTGTATTTTGATTAGTTATCGTGAAGATTTTAAAAACTCTATTAAGGTGTTTTTTTATGCAAAAACTTGTGCTTTACAGAATAGAGCATCTGGAAGAACCAGAACTGGAAAAGTTTCCTGAAGTGGTGTTTGGTTTCATGGCTCCTGCAATGGTTGTGATAAGTACTCCAAATTCAGAATTTAACCCGTTGCTTCCAGGAGTGACACCTTTCAGGCACCCAGACCACAAATTTGAATGGAACCGAGCAGAATTTCAAAGCTGGTGAGTTCACTGAACATCATATGTTAATAGCTTTGAATATCAAATAATGTAAGAAAGGCATAGCTATAATTTCACTGTAAATGAAACTGGATGTTCTGGATAGTTTCTCTGTGTCTTTACTGGAGAAGTTTCATAACTACTAATTTAGTTGTACTTTTTTTGCTGTTACAGTATAAATAGTTAAGTACACAGTGGGGGTTGCATTTTATTATGCTTTTAGGTTGATTTGATTTTATTGTAACTATTCTGCAAAAATATTTAAAAGCTTTGTTTTCTTTGTTTATGTATATTTATTAGCACTCACACAGTAGAAGTATAAAGTAGGAAATAAGCCTTTTTACATAAGAGATTCCAATAGAAATGCTTCATAAGCTGCTCAAAACTGTGCTTGCTCAGTTACTCTGCACTTGTATGAAAGAATATGCAAGCAAATTCATCAAATGTTCATTGCAGAGCATGTGGAAAAAATTAAATATGTTTTAGTGGATCAAGCACAAGAAAAAAAATCACACGCAATGTATGAACTTGACCAAGTTTGCACAAGATATGCATGAATTAGAATTATTGAGTTCCCTCAAGGAAAAATATTTTTGGAGCTTTAATTGTAAGAATTTGCTTTGTGAAGTATGTGTATTACAGTAATCTCTAAAAAAAAAAGAAAAAAGTAAGAAATAAATTCAATTGGTATGTCCTCAAGGAGAATGTAGCAGGTAACTCGAGCCATTTTAGTTCCCTGCCTCCTGGTCCTATCACTCATTTTGTACTGGTTGTACAGTACTACAAGATCATTTTTCATTTAGATGGCATGTGCATTGTTGTAACCGTGAGCTGGTAGACTTTGTTCTTTCTCCATTTAGAACAAACCTCACTTTTTTTCCCATTCCTCTATGAATATCCCCCTGTGGCGTTTGGGATGGGTGTGTATGTTTTAAGGGTTCCTGTTCAGTAGTTTTGTGTTTTAAAACTGCTAGTTTCTTGTACACAGTTGATTTTTGAATGTTTTTAAGACAGTGAGCAACTCGGAATATGCATATTCTGTGTAGATATTTTCGATATTTTTTGTTACTGAAGTTATTAATATTAAATGACTCACAGCATGATAGGAATATGAGTGCAGCTGTGATTCAGCAAAAGTCTTGATGTTGCTTATGTTTGAGCATGTGGGTAATACTTTTAAAGAAACTGCTTGAGCTTTCACAGCATCAGGATAGAGAGAGAGTGAGTGTATCGCATTAAAAGGTGAGTATTTAGTATGATCAGATTATGTTCTTTTTCTCAGGGCACTAAATATTGCTAGATGCTACAATTACTCAGTGGAATTCACTGGCGTAGGCCCCCCACCGACGGGAATGGAGGAAGTTGGGTTTTGTACCCAAATAGGGGTGTTCGTGAGAAAATATTCCCAAACAAGTGAAACTGCCCATTTTGAGAAACCCACCAAAGCAGCTTACAAAACTGTAAGTATTGTTTCCATTCTTTAGGAGAATTGAAAAAAAAATCCTGCCTGTACAGTGTTCTTAGTACTACTGTAATCTATTCTTGCGCCTGGGTCTTAGCTTTGAAACATGCCCTAGGTCTATGTGCCTTAATTATATACAGACCTTTAGCTTTTAGATTTTTACCTAAATAGTAATATGTAGAAATATTCATATTTTAACATGCTGTCACTACCAGAGTGAAAGTTCTGCTTTTCTCTAGATATAGTGACACTGTTTATAGAGTCATTCCTCTAGTCATTCTTTTTTTATCATATATCTGTACAAGTCATTCATACTCAATACAGACTGTTTCAGATGCATTAAAACAAACATAGTAAAAAAAACTTTCTAAAAGGGAACATAAGTTTTGAAAGACTGCATAGCCTCATCAGATATGTTATTGGAAAGCAGGCACTTGGGTGAAACTTCCCTGGCAGGGCCTGTCCTTACAATACTTGACATCTTCATTTTAAAAAACCGCATCTTTAAGTCACTTGTATTTATCTTTTGTAGCTTCTAAAGACATTCCATAAGCTTGAAATCTCACCTATTTGTTACTGTCTTTATCAGAATACTGAAGTACCTTTTAGTCCTCAAAAATGAAGTTAGAAAATGTTTAGGCATCTGACGTATTGTATTAGAAATTGCTTTCATTTTGTTCCTCTTGGACATTCGACATTAACACCACTTGTGTTTAAACAAGAAAACCATCATGTCTTACTATTTCTTACGAAAACCTAACAATTTTTATTTTATTAGGTAGCCATTTTAGGAGAATAAAAGAACATTTTAAAATCTAATTGGAAAGTAATATTGTCATAGACTGTTCAACTTGGTGATGGTATAAAGTGCCGCCTAATAGCTAGGTGTAATGAGGTTGCCTGCATAGTTTTTTTAAATTCCCTTTCAGTATAGCTCGGTGTAGAACATACTGTAGTTGATTTTGATATGGCTCTCATGTTTTTTGAAAGCATTTTTTTGCCTTTGAAAGAGCAGGTTTTCATGTTTTACTCAGAACACTGGGTAAAAGGCATAGTTGCAGTCACTGTTCATGACAGTTCCGAAGCAGGTCAGAATCTATTTAGCTGTACGACTATCACCAACTTCTGATGATCAGTAATACAGAAAATAAGAGAAAGACTAACAAGAATTAAAGAACTGCAGGGCTTCACCTGTCTGATCTTCAAGTATAGCTTGCTTTCTGTTTTTTGCTATCTTTTCTAATTGCCATTGTAGTTGTGATGTATAATAATCCAGTGACACTGTCTAACTTCCTGTAACCTTAAAAGCCAAAAAGGAAACAGGATTTAATCCAAAAGTATAATGACATTTTAGAATTTTTTTTGACAATAAGTTGTTGAGATACAAGTCAGTGATAATGATGTATTTTTTTATGTGTTCTTGTATGTTGTGAAGATCTTCAAAGCAGTGTATCCGAGTCTTAAAGATGAGAAGTACCTACAGATTGCAGTGGTCAGTGAAGTTGTTTTCACAGCACAGGTAATTAAGCGAAGTCTGCTGGACCATTTAAATTCAGAACATGAGACATATAGTGATGCTCCTGTTGAAATAAAGTCTAAGTCCCAACATTCAAAGAACTGTGTTTCAGAAGAACTGGCTATTGAAAAATGCATGGAGCCCTCTGTCAGTGGAAATGTAGTTTACATACCTCTTACAAAAATCTTTTCTTTTCCCAAAGTGAAGCAACTTTGTGGCACATTTGAGAAATTATACAAGCTTATTGCTGACAAGATCACACTGAGCAGTGATGGTTCTGCCATGGTAGTTGATATTGAACAGGAAAACGAAGAGGAAGAGAATTAGACTGCAGATTATTCATACAAAGTTCAGTGAAAGCAGTGAAGGTATTGTTTGGTTGGGTTTGGTTTTGCAGCTCAAGCCTAAATTAATAGTTGTGGCAAAAATCACTAAGCCTC
>JAUBOD010000770.1:0-20707 GCA_032353885.1 Nothura maculosa | reverse complement strand
CAGTACCCCCCCCCCCCCCCCCTTTTTAGCATAAAAACATCAGAGGATAAAATTAAGGAGTTAATATCCATGAAGAAACAAAAGGTAGTAATAGTTGTGACTAGATTGTCCTTGGTAATCTTTTGTTAGCTCCAAGGGTAATTAATAAGAACACAAAACTACACTGTGATGCTGAATGAGTCAGGCATAGATGTAGGGCACATCTTTTTCTTAATAGAATAAAAATTGTGAGTACTATTTCCAAGATGAGCACATAGTCAGCATTAGAGAAAGCTAAATAGTATTGCACACAAATGGAAATATGTCACAGATGGTTACAGGCCAATAACTCAGTAATGGGGAAAACACCACATCCTTGAATATGCATTAGCAAAAATGGGTAGATTTGTACATTTTCTTTTTTTTTCCGGTTTCCTAACTGCTGCTTGAGAATAACTCGCATGCTGTCACTTCCCAGAAGCTGAGTTTGCTTAATTGGAAACTGGTATCTCAGACTCTCCTGTTTTTTAAAAGAAAAAAAAAAACTGTCAAAAACTAGTGCCTGTGTTTGGGGAAAAAAATCCCTTCTCATGTGCAGTTATTGTCAAAAATGCAGAAATATCAGCAGAAATAAAAAACATAGATGTTGCTGACAGTGGCTTGTCTGAAGAGAGTTGAATTGTGCATGTGAATACACAGTAAACACGTGTTAGACTCTTGACTTTTGAGAACTGAACTGTTGAAGGGTGCAGAGGACTGGCACCAGCTTACATGGCTAGTACGGTTACGCACTGTAACTTTGAGTCTCTTCTCCTCCAAATATGTAATTTTAGTGGTGATACATTTCACCATTCTTTTTTGGCAGCCTTGAATGAACAATTATTAAAGAAACTGACATCATGTTTGTGAAACATGAAAGTTTCACAACTTCCCCAAAATAACTAGTCTTTTTAAGGGCTGACTGTATTCTTTAAGTATTTGGAAGTTGCTGGTATTGGTTCAAGTGAAAAGCAGACATAAAGGGAAAGTTCTGACATGAGGAAGGGTTGATGGTAACAGTCTGGGTTTCTGAGCTTCAGAGAAAGAGGAAGGATATACAGTTCTCTGTCATACAAAATGATTAAAAAAATGCTCCTTTAATCTCTTCTATAAAATAAGCCACTTTCTCCCACAATGAAAGTTATTAAAAAATATTTTTAATAAAGTATTTAGAATGTTGTTTAAACACTGTTATAACAACCTGCCATTAGCTAATGGGTTAAGCAGAGCCAGTTGAGAATAGGTACAGTTGCACTAGTTACTTCTTAGAAAAAATAGCTAGTTTTCACTGCATGCATTCTATACGTAAATATTTAGGCCAGGGTAGTTCCTACTTCTCATGCAGTTTCCTCTTGTTTATATTTCTTTATTTAGCCAGGACAAAGCAAGTAGAAGAGTCCAGAACTCGCATATTTGCCTTCGAGTCTGTGTTCAGCTAATATTTGATTAAACTCTTATGCATATTTGTGAATGAAAGGAATAGGTTTTGTGCCCTATTTAAACTTCTGTTTTTGAAGCAGAGAAAGGTCAAGCCAGTGGTTTAGTTAGTATGATGAAAGGAAATATATACAGACTAAATGCTTAGCTTACCTAGATTAGAGATGGACAGACCAGGAGATGGCACACCTCCCTCCAAAGAAAACAACCTTAGTTTGTTGTAATATTTAAAATCCAAAGTGAATTTGTTATTCACCCCTTTTGATCAAAACATCCTGAAATAAGAAATACCAGTCAATTATGGCTGTCAGGGGGATTTCTGGAAATAAGCTGATTCTTTAATGCATGGAAGATAAGACTAGGTTAAGTGCTTGCTCATTTTAATATTTGTTCTAATTGCTTTACATAGTGACCTATATTCATTTTTATAGCCAGGAGCCATATATAACTTCCATGCTGTTGAAGATATTTAGCCCTTAAGAGCAGATATTACATTTAATAAGCTGCAAAGGAAAAAATCAAGGAGAAAAAAGACATTTTCCTTTACTAAGGTTTAAGTTAAATTTGCAGTCTTTCCATTAAAAAAAAATCCAAGCTTAAGACATGACTTTATTAAATCTGAGATTTGTGCATTACATACTCAAATTAAAAAAAATTTCAAACCATCTCATCCATTTAAAACATTTTACAGAAAATACCACATGTAAATATGGTCATATTCCTCTTACAAAATACACAGTACTATGGAATCTCTTCAGCAGTGGAGCTCAACGTGTGAAAAATCAAAATACTGGAACACTGCTTTATTAAAAGCAGAACTCCAATGTAAACTAATAAGGCAAGAAAATAACTGGTTTCTAGTAAACAAAATACCTAGGTCGTCAAGTAGCTGTGTATTTTAACATAGAAGAAAACATATCTTGGCTATGAAAACATCATTAGGCATTAGATAAATATTTGTATAATGTTTGTAAGAGCAGACTCTAACTGTATTTGTCCCCACCTCCCAAAAAAAATTAGTAGATGACCTCTTAACCAATAGGTGCTTGTGACAGGCTTGTCACAACCATGTCACTGTTCAGGAATACAGAAAGCAATATAACTTCCAGAACTCTCATGTATCTTTTGACTTGAAATAGGATTTGGAGGTTTGTTTAAAGTTCTGCAACAGGACAGGAAAAAAAAAAAAAACCATGCTTTGAGAAAGAGCAGAATAGTACCAATTATTATGTATTTTCTGTTTTAAAATTTTTATACAGGATAAAACATACAACTCCATAAATACTTTTGAATTACACATAAAACAGGTTGTAACAGGAGGTTAAATACCTGATATCAATGAAAACCTTCATTCTTTATACACAGACTGAAAAGTGGTACTTGTAACTGACAGTAATTTATCTCAGCCAAAGGCTGAACATAAAATGCAGGAAAAACCCATTTTGCATCCTTTTTTCTACCCCCCGCCGGGTTCTTTACAAATCCTAACATTCATGTGAACAAAATAACAGCATCTATTGCCAACTTAAAGCTTTGCTTAATTAACTTAATATCTGGTGAAGGAGTTTGGGTTGCCTTTGAGATAAGCTAGCCCTGGTGCCATGTTTTGTTAGGAAGAACAGACATTGTCAGGTTGATAACAAGTTTCTGTATTTCAAGCAGTAGATCGAAGATGGAAACATTCTCAGAAGCTGAAAATTACTAGTATTTGTAGATGGACAAGATAAAATAAAACGAGCAGCTGATTAGTATGAAACCAGTCATGTAACTTCTATCAGTAATTCTTCATGAAGCAGAAAAAAAATGACAATTTAGAGAAACACCATCCATATCATAGGTCATTCTAACCATATTTTATAATATTTTTTCCTTCCTCTGGTTATTGTATGTAAAGTTTTTTAGCCAATCTACTTCATTTCAGAGGAGGACAGAGAAGTAAGCTTTGCTCCACCATTGGTAATTTTGCAGTTAATAATCAAAATGAACATTTTATAGCAAAGTCAGAAGTGGCAATTACTAGGTCCTAGACCACTTTTACAAAGTGGTCATAAATTAATAAGAAGACATTTCAGTTGACTTGGAAATAGTTAAATATTTCCTTTAAGTAATAATATGTAAACACAGTAAAAGTTTTTGCACATACTTCTTTGCAGACCATTCACAGCAGCTAAAATACAATTTTTGTATTTACATTTAACCTATTTAAACAGTCCAAAGTAAAGATAATGAATGCATGGAAAAAGCATGTAAGTACCATAATTGAGAAAGAGATCCTTTATCATATTTAATTTCCTTGAAGATCTAAATAAGCAAGGATTAACTATATTATCAACATATGGAAAATAAAACCTGTTACACTAAGCTTTTCCTACTTCCAACTAGTAAATAGGACCTACAGCTACAAAAGGATGTCAGATATGAAACTGAAAAAAATTTGAAGCCTTCAGAGCTTTGTCTACACTGTCTGTTTTTATTTAATCCAAGCTTTATTGATACAATAAGTGATAACAAGATTAAGCATTTTATAATTAATACAGCAGATAGAAGCCTGCATTAGACCCTTTTCCCTCACACATCCCTATAAAAATTCATTTTTGTATTTAAGTAACATTTTTCAAGCAATTTCATCTTTTCTGCCATAATCAACTACTGTGCAAATCTAAATACAGTACATTTACTTTAATGTAATAATGGACAGATAGTGAAGGAATAGATTTTTTATATGAAATGATAGAACTGTTAAACAGTAAAGCTTTTCTCAGAGTTCTGAGATAATGTATAAAGTGCTTCTTAGTAAGGTATAGTAGTTTAATATTGGTCTATTTTTTTAAAGCTTAAGTGGAGCTTAATCTCCCTGTACCTTCCTTTTCCCTCAAGGCACCTTCAAAATACAAGCAAAGCACTAAGCAGCTATAAAGGCTCAAACCCCAGAAGTTCATAGTGGTGTAAGTTATCAACTAGCTTGTTAGACAGTACCATCCCTTGCATCTCAAGGCTCTGCATTAGTCAAGGTTCTGTGGAGGAAGCTTTAAACTCCAGATTTGAGAATCACAGAAACAAAATAGCTTTCTGGATAATATATTATTGTGCCTTGGTACGTTGCTGTTGTGTTGAATCTCATTTCTTTTGTCATTTACACAAAGCCAGATGTTACATTTTCGTGTGCTTAATCCTCTACACTTCATTTAGAATTAACAACCTATTATTCAATAGTTATTTATGAATAGCTTTTCTTAAATGCATCTGTAGCTAACCTCTACTGTTCTACTGTATTGAGCATGACCTTATTGTACTTAAGGAACATTTTGGATATGTTTAAAAAAATAGTTGGGCTTTTCCATGGATACCATAGTCCTCACTTCATATTGATTTTAATAAAAGGAATTATCTGCTGTAAGATTAAAATTGCAGGTAGGGTCAAATTAAATCCAGTTAATTTCTTCAGGTTAATTTAAGATTGCTTCCTTAAAGATAAGGTTGCTTTATAAAAGAAATTAAAAGCAAAGCATATAATATTTAATCCCCTGTATAAAACACTGAAATAGGACATTTGTATCACTTCCACAAAGATGTTTCACATAACTTACAAAGCAAGTAATTCACTAACATCTGGTAAAGGTTACAAAACCAGTTTAAGTGCTTACACAAGGCATACATAGCAAAACATTGCCTTCATACCACAGAACACTGGAAGCTCTATGAGCAAGAGACATTCCATTAATGAAAAAAAGGCACTCCCACCTACCCACCCAACTGCCATTCAGTTCGTCTTGGCATTCACATCTTACAGAGCAAAGAAACTGACAGCTCCACTCTGGAGCTGCAACACTTTTCCTCTCTTTGAGCTCTTTAGGTCTAGCGTTTTATCACCACTTGTTCATATGCTCCAGATCCTACTCTGAAAAGACATTTGAAAGACATTAATTCAACTCCAATTTCAATGGAAGTTTAAAAAATAAGTGTATCAGAACAACAGTAGGATATACTGGAAAAGACAGGGGAACTTCGCATCAGAATTGCAAAGTCTGAAGATTAGAATACATGAATTTACCTTGCTATGAGTAACCTATAGCATGAGTTCAGAGATTTTGTGTTACATACAGTCAAGTACAAGGACAATAACGTTAGTAAGACATGCAAAAGAAATAGTTGGACTTGCCTGTAGCTCCTTTAACATGATTTTTAGGGCAAAATAAGTCAGTAATACTCAGTAGATTTATTTTTAATGCCTATTGAAAAATCGAAAGGTACTTAGAAGCAGTAAGTGTAATCCTCTTACACTAAGGTACAAGCTAAGTATCTTGTGCTCACATCTGAAGAATGGATATACAGACTAACTGTTAAGATGCACTATTGTTCCATGAGACCCATGGATTAATTATTCAGGCTACATACCTGTTAGGGAGATGATGGCTTCCGAAAGAAGTGCTTCCACCAGGGCCCACAAACAATCTTAAACCTTCCTCTAAAAATCAAGCAAGTTATTATACGTTAGCTTTCTTTAATGGTGGCTTAACCATCTGAGTTAACCATCTTAACCATATCAAAGTAAGCTGTTTAAAACCTAACAATTTCCTAAGTGATACTGTGATGCGAGTATTTTTGACAATGAGGAACTTAACTTCACAAGTTATAGCTTAAAGGAACTTAATTTCTTATAGATTTGCCCATGTTGTTTCTCTTCATACTTTTAAGTAATCCTTTGCAAGAGTTACTTAAGCTTAAGTTATACAAGAGTGTGACCATCCAATTTCTGGGAGACAGGATCAAACAGAAGATTTACCGACCAATATAAGTATTCATCATCATCACAAGCAACAGAAACTCTGAAAAAAAATAATTCCCTAAGATCTGTTACATGTATCACCTTTCTGCAATTTCCTTATTTCACTTCCTACCTTCTGCACTTGAATCTAAACTAAAGTCTTGACTTTGGAGTATTTTTTCAACTATGTCATCTGCATCAACCCTGGTAGCATCAACCCTCTTCAGCTGGGACTCCACAGAATCTTGCTTCACAGGATGCCTGCAAAGATGAACATATGTAGAGCACTAAGAAGTGATGCAGTAGATTACATTTTACTTGTGTGAGATAAGCATTTCAAATCAAATGTACCTGCAGAGTTTTTCTGAGGACTCATCTTTAATAGATGTATCAAAATTGGTTTCTGCTGCTTTTAGGTCACCCTCTTCACATGGCTCTAAAATACTTCCAATTCCTGTTGAGGTGCTTCCCACTGAGGCATCTCTCTTGTGGCTGAGGTCAGAGAAGCTGGATGATCTGGAATGACAGGTACTGTACCCTGTTGGAAAACAAGGGAGCTAGGTTACGTATTCTGTCAACATGCAGGGTCATCCCCTCACTTCTGCTGAAGAAATTTGTCCTTTAGGTTCTTGAAAAGAGACTTTAGGTACACACACAAACTAAGCAATTCACTTAAGCTTGTATTCTAGCACATGCTGTTTTCTCTGTTCTCAGGTAACTTTGATTAGCTTGGATCTGCTAGTCCAGATGTTTTGACGCTAGGAGTTTTGTTATAAACTCTCCCCCTTACACAACTTTTTGTTTTGAAAGCCAGTTCTGGATATGGTTTTAAGATCTAGCTCAAAGAAGTTTCATTATGGCAAAGTCAGTTTTATTTAATCGATGGCCATAATATATAAATTACCCATTTATTTTTGGTAAGTCTAATTTTTCCCATGTGGAAGAAAACATGAATCTGTCCTCTTGATCTTAGATTAAAGCAAAAAAACATTACTGAAAACACCTGTTGATACACTTTGGAGCACATGGGCAGTTCCAGGTTCACTGCTAGTACTCTGTGGTGACTGAACAGTTTCAAGGCTATAAGAGAAGCTAGCTGCTTTTCTGCAGAACCATTATTAAAAAGCCTCCTTCTACCAATACATAGTTTCTGATTTTGTTTTTTTAACTGCCGTTCAAGTCATTTTAAATGATACCTGCTCTCCTGTTCAACATAGTGATACCTAACAGCAACATGAATCCCCATCAGTCTGTTCTCTTCATCTAATAAATAACTCTTGCATCACTACCTCACTTTAAGCTTTATAACTGAGCAAGCATCCATTCATAAATGGGTTGATTCTTCACATAAAAAGGTGAAAATCTGACATATTACTTGCTGTGACAAAACTGTGTCACATTATACAAACATGTAATAAATAATAAATAAATAAACCTCTGGGGGGGCATTACCCTCCTGACTTCTCCTCTTATGAATCCTTCTCCAAACCTGATCCTCTAGAGAAAATAATTGTAAGAGTTCAAGCTCGTATTAAACATACGAAATGTATTTATTTTCTGCAGTTCTAAAACAATGGAATTTGATAAGAAGCAACAATTTGTAGAAAAAATGCTAATGGCTACCTGACAGTTTGGACTGCTGACTTGCATAGCTTGATGTTCTGGAGTGTCCACATGCACCAAGGTCGTCTGGGACTGAGGCACTCTTTGCCGAGACATCTGCAACACGTGCAAGTAAGATAATGTTGCTCAAGCCAGCAATATTCATACTCTCACTGTAATTGTGGCTAGACTCAAATACCATGTTTCCCAAATGCGATTAGGGACTTTACATTTATTCTTTTAATTTTAAATGAATCTCCCTCAGATTTAAGTGCTATAAAAACAAACCATAATGCCTGTTAAGGAAGAAACACTTCTTTAAAATAAGGTCAGGGTGAATCTGAAATGAAATAAAGGTTCTACTACACTGTAGATATTAAAGAGATAATGCTTTTAGTAGTAAAATGAGGTGCTAGAAGTTTTCAAATTGAAGTTTCACAAAAGTGACTTTGATTAGGATAAGTTATGTTAGGGGCTTGGGCAGTAATTAACAACATGTTTAAGAGCCTGGAGCTTGTAAAAATAAAATTTCCATCTGTAATAAAGCATTAGTCTTTTATTATTTACATTTCAGACTAATTATTGAAGTTTTGAACAACACTTAGAGCTCCGGTTTTTTCAAACAATGACAGCTTTTAAAAGTGACATTTAAATGTCTTAAGTCAAATTAAAAGTTTTAAGTCATTGAAACTTAGGGAGATATGCATAATTGAAGATTAAGAGCCAAACTGAGTTATAAGTCAAAATATATATCCAAAACAAATCAAGAAATTTGTCTCAAAGACAAAAGGAAAGTTTTTAAACACTAAAAAGAAGCCAAGCTATCAAGCTCATTTCTCTTCTTTCCCCTGAATATATTGTATTATAAAAGTAAATGACTAGCTATCTGCATCCTTTTAAAATTAGAAGTTTTCAAGGGTATCCTTGAAGCTACGAAGCCAGTTAGCAAAGACTTAATAGCATTATTTCATACCTGCCATTCCCAGATGGATTGCTTTCAAGTTCTCCCCACCTTTCCTGTCTTCATGCAAAGATTCTGATTCTCCAGGAATTGCTATAGACGTTGCTGTGGAAGGAGGCCTGTAGTAAAAGTACAGTTGAGATTTGCTTCATTTTGCTGTGGTCCTCCCGAAATGACCAGTATGCAGGCATAACACACTGCCCTTAATCATCCTGCAGCATTGTGCTGGCTGAGAACATAGTGCCTAAATGTTCAAGGAAAGCCGTGGCTGTTGCCTTCATACATTTTGCAGTCTCTGGAAGGCTGTTTTTTTCCAGTCACTTCTCCAGTCAGAGAAGGCTTCTAGGCTGAAGCCTGGCCCTTTCCTAGCAGGGGAGCTTCTGGTACCAATTCCATGCATTCCTTCCAACTTAAACATCACGTACTACATGATTTAAGAAATATGACCAAGTTAAAGAAAACTTCCCTTGCAAGCAGTAATATCAAACAACTAGAGTTTTCAGTTTTGTACCTACAGTTTTTGCTGTCTTTTGTCATTTTGACTTTTACAACAGCCTGTATTGCTCTGCATACAAGTGTTATTTGCTGACATTTTTGCATTTGATCTTAAGCTAACTAATCTGTACAGTAGTATGTGCCCTCTTAAGTTTGAAAGAGGAGAGGTGGGGAGAAGCAGAGCACTCCTGGAATTTTCCTGTGCAAATATACCTATGTGATAAGCATCTAACATACTTTAAAAAGCAAGACCGGAATGTTTTTAGGAACATCACCTCAGATCAACCCTTCTAGATTTCATTAAATGATGTTGCCAATTCTGGATTGGGAAGTTATTTAAAGGCTTATTTTTTCCTTCTACCAAAAAAAGAAAAAAAAAAGAAAGAAAAAGCATCTGGATTAGATAAATGCTTTTGCATTTGTGCCTAAAGTTTATGGTCCAGGAAATTATTATATCATCAATTCAGAAAAAAAAACAGTACAACAGAATAATTTCAGTCAAGAGTTTTTTGCCGTAGGGAACTAAAACCAATTTAAATATAGATTTCAGCTATCAAATACGAATCAAAGGAGAAGAATAATATACTTTATTAGCATACGCCACTAGTGATCACTTGTCTTTGAGAAACCGTTCATTCAATGCCAGTGATGTGCAGCACCTACGTTAGTAGGTCTGACTCAAAGTCAATTCAGGAGTGTTCAGTAAGCAGTGGTAAAGAAAACTTTGCCCTACCTAGCAACTTCAGATAAATCCTTTTTGTTATTTGCTCAGTAAGCACAGGAAGAGATTTCACACTGTTCTATTCCTCTTACTTAAGGGTTAGAAGAGAAGAGGAATGAAGGCCATTAGTGGCGCAGAAGGACACTGAAGAATTCCAGCAGTTATGAATCATCTGCAAGAGACTGTTGCAGACCCTGTTCTGAGATGCCCTTAGAAATCATGGCCATAACACTACCACAGGTAATCTGTAGTTGCTATAGAAAATGGTTCTTATTGACTCCCTTATCAGAACTTTGTGACTGAACTTATCTTTAAGGAATCATTTAATCAAAACTAAACCCCCCCCTTCAAACTTTTTGTTACAGTTAAGTTTGTTAAGTGTAAGCCTAACACAAATTGGATATCTACTTCCTTGCAGAATCCAAAGCAAAAATGACATAGAACTAAAAAGCACGCACGTGTTTAATACAGCCTGCAAGTTTTAAGTGCTGGAAGATTTTTAACATTTTAAAGTGTGCATGTGTGCGCGCACACACACACACACACACACACACACGTATGTGCCGTTTACATATAAAAAGGGGCATTAGGAGTCTCACAACTGTATTCTGATATATTTTATTACAGTCTTCAGGTATTGCAGATTTCATATATCCCTGAAGTCTGTCCTACAAGTGAATGGTATTCAGGTTACTACTAAATATTTCTTATGACACAAATGCCACGTAAGAGTTTCACTTGCTATTGCTGAGGACTGCTAAGTCACAGTGACCAGCGTAGTCCTGCACTCCAGAAGCGGGCAGCCTGCCACTTGCACTAGTCAGCATTAAGCTTGTATGTGTAGTTAGACGTAATGCAGAAACAGTTTCCCTTAAGCAGTTGCTTAATTCCTCCACCATTATTACAAGGGTACAAATTAATGTATTTGCAAGTATTTTAATTTTTTAGCACCAAGGCCAACTATTACATATGGTATTTTTATCACGATAGCCATTGTAATTATACGTTTTTGTATGTGTATGTGCTTTTTTCTTGAATATTGTTTTCAGATTATAGACCTATTAGAATTGCAATTTTGCATATGGGTTAACTACAGATATTCCACTCTCCCACAGAGATTTCAAACTTACATTTTAAAACATGGGTCTCCAGACATTAGCTGCATATTGATCAAAACCTACAAAACAAGAAAATAAAAAATGTAGTTTATAACTATTTAATGTTATAAAAGGGATTGTGGTATACAGTCATAACACTAAATTATGCTTGTCATGAATCTTACATTTATTAAAATAATATCACATGTACAAGATTATAAACATACTTAAACAGGAATTTATATTCTTGATTTTAATGCCAAATTTATATTCCTGATTTTAATGCCCATGTAGACCCCACAAAAGAGCACACTATTATGTAGCTGCATTTGCTAGACTCTAGAAGAAGAAATGTAGCTCAGGAGAAAAAAGTAAAAAAAAAAAAAAAATCTTTCAGTCATGAATAATAAAAATTTTCAGTGTGTTTTTCCCTGAAGTCAAAAGACAAGATGTACATGAAAACAAAATATCTTTTGAAATATCTTTTGGGTCAAGTATATCCTTTGTTTCTCAAGTGCATTCAGCAAACTACCAGCACACAAGAACTGACTGTGCTAACATCAGAAATAAAAAACACAGAGGTAAGTAATGCCATAGGACAACAACACGTTGAGAAGGCTTGTTGGCTCGGTCACAGCTATCAATTTACAATTTTCTGGCCAAAGTCTATGATTGCCTTTAAGTAGAAAGTACCTGCCTAAACAGTATACTCAATAGGACAATAAATTAATCCTAATGTTTCAGTAGGGCAAGAATATGTACTTGTAGCATGCCATATGCTGTCATTTTCAGATTTAGACAGACTATTTCACTGTTTAATCTACCTGGCAAGTAGGACAGAAGAGCATGGTGGCTCTCTGCTAATTCCTTCACAAATTTTTACAGCAATTGCTATTAAATAGGAAGGGAACGTCCCAGGATGCAAGACCATATTAAAGATGGTTTGTACATAAGCAAGCCAATTACATTGCTTTTAGAGCTAGATCTGCCAAGCTTTCAAGATGATTTTGCATTTTTACATCATTTTTACATTTTCACTTAATTGTGTTTCAGCATTTTTTTTTAAAAATGGTTGTTAAACTAGAAATCTCTTTTGAACAAGATATTTCTAAATATCCAAAAAGCTGGAGAGCTCTTTTACAGCTCTCCAGTTTTATTTCCAAGAACAGGAGAAATTCTATTTTAGACTCCATAGATTTGTTTTACAAATCTCTAAACAAGTCTAATTTTCACCATATATCACTAACTAGTTTTCAGAAAGTATGTTTTATATCTCACTAGATGCTTGATACCATGTTGGTTTTGGTTCAATAACTTCGTGATTTCTACTTGATTAATGTGAGTATGAAGCAGAAAAAAATTACTTTGAGAATGGAGTTATCCTGCCTTGTATTTTTGGTATCATAACCTTCCAGTAAACAGCGCCGAGTGGTATTTCCCGATCCAGCAAACTCCGCTAGGTTGAGGTCTGCAAAGCCCAGCTATTAAGAGAAAACACAACGTTAGCAAACCTATTGCTGGGCCAGAGCAGCTGCTGCAAGCACTGCACTGCACTGGGTGGCCGTCAGCAGCAGTTCTTCTCAAAGATCAGTAAGATGATGCCAATTACAGGGAGAGGCCCAAGGCAAAAAGCAGAAAAGAAGCCTTGAGTGTTATGCTCACATAGCTGTATTTTTTAGTTACTTTTGAGAGGAAGAGCATTTTCCATATTTTTGTCAGTAACACATGAGCTAATTCATAAGCAAGATCAGGTGCTTGTTTACCTTTGCATATGCTTTTCCTCCTTTTAACTCCTGGTGGTAAGTGGCAGAGGAAGAAAAAGAAAAGACACATTAGCAAATGCAGAAGTCAACCATTAAGGAAAGACACTGACTCAAGAAAACAGGACATTCCATTCACATGGTTAAAGTAGTTTAAGTAGTTTTCAAATCAGCTGAACACACATTTCTGGGCTAGCACTGTGGTCATTTAGAACTGTATATTAGTGAAGTCCTTGACGCACCCCAGCAGGAACCAGTTACCTGGTGCAAAGAGCACTGTGCCCAGGAGCAGCAGAAACTTTTCCCTTCTGCACAGGTTAGCCCCCAGTAGTAAGAAGTGCTGCACATAAAAACACTAAGCTTACTGCTGCTTGCTAGAAATGTCTGTCCAGGGCTCACTTGGCAGTGACTGATAACTCCTTTACTGTCATAAATGGATAATAAATTTAATAAGAGCAGTTAAAGAAAACATACATTAGTCAAGCTAAGGCAATTAACAATAAAATTACTGCACTTTTTGAACAGAAGAATATTGGACGGGTAGCAGCTAGAATTTGCGTAATGAAGCCAACCAACCATTTAAAATACAACCAGTGAACAAGTGAAGCAACAGCAGGAGCAGAGGAAGAAAGCGAGGCTGCTTACCTTCCGTACAGACACCCTGCAGATGCAAGTATCCAGAACTCCTGTTGTGGCACTCGCACTGATTTTACACATAAATAAAAACTTCTTCTTCCAGCGGACACAGTTTGCTTGAACTACCTCCCTGCAAATAGAAAAGATGCACTTCTATCACTTGCATATACATTTGGAACCATAAAAATCACAGAACAGATTTAGATCAAAAATTGCTCTGCTGTTTGTGAAGGTAATACCTAGTGCAGACCTTGTCAGAAGCCTGAATAACCATCCTTCATTCTTCTCTTGTGTAGAAAGACTAAGAACTGCTGAGACTTGGGCACAACATTAGAACTACAGAAAGATTTAAGTCATATGTTCTTAGAGACAAATGAGACCCTGATACCATGGTTTGCTGATAGCAGTGTTTTGGGGTTATCAGCTCCCCAGCACATCCTTCCAGGCTGCTGAGCTCTGGAGTGCAGGCAAGGAGTCACTCCCAGTAAGGAAATTTTCCAATACAGAAGAAAGAAGCATCATACAGGCAGAACTGAATAAATTTGGGGACAACAAGGGTTTCAACTACATATTGGGAGCTCATCATTTGAGAGCAACATAGAAAGGTTGAAGTTTAACAAATCCATCTAGATTCGTCTTAATCACAGCAAGTTGGTAAGCCAGCAATGTAACTAACACAGATGAGAAATGCTGCCTGTTTTTTGCTTAAAGCTGAAATAGATCACATGATTCCATTTCAGTAACATCTTCTGGGATTAATTAACTCCAGAATGAAAAGGTGCAGAGAGGGCAACGTGGCTTTTTGAGGGAAGGAAAAAGAAAATGAAAAAAAAAAGAAAAAAAAAGAAAAGGCTTGGTTTACCTGACTTGACTTTTGCGAGACAAAAGTCTTGCAAAAAATGAGGATTGAGAAGACACAGGGCTAAAGGAAACTGAATGATTAAACCTGGGAAAGACCAAAAACTATATAAGCTAAATGTTAGGCAGTCAGGAACCAAAATAGGACATTAATAAAACATTTGAAACTGCAGTTTAAGTCATCTCCTTTCACAGAGCAAGTTTCTAGAACAGCTTTCAAATATGAGGAGAGCAAAGAGCATTTAAAAATTCCAATCTTTCAGTCAAAGGGGATGTAGGACTGTGTTGACCAATGGCTTTTTGCCAGTGCTACATTATTAAGTTTCAAAAGAGAAAGTGCAATCACTCTTAATAATCAACTTAGATTTAAGCAATATGCATCCTTCTTTTCCTTATTTTTTTCTACTAAATCCCTGTTTTCTAATAATTTTCTGCAGAGGCTTATTGAAGGTCCAGGCTGACATCTTTAATGGGAGGTAGATTTATATAGTCCTGCTTAAATTAATGAACTTCTGTCATTTATGGAAATACTGTGAATCAAGAGGATCACTCACAGACAGTGATTTGCTGTGCTGGCAACACTGCCATCTGTAGCACTCACTGGCACTTGCCCCATAGGAACAAATTGGCCTGCATCAAATGAGTCAGTTTAACGTCCGTAACAGACTAACAGACTCTGATGATACAGAACTGACTCATTCCAGCACGTGACGTAAGAGGAAATGGCTCTGTATGCTACGATCTACCTTTTATCCATTCTATTTCCCATATGCAGAGTCCTTTGCTTTGGAAAACAACAGAAAAAAATCCCAAACTCTACCAAGCTATTTAAATCTAGCACCAGAATTCTAAAGGGGCAGATTTTAAGACAAATGGTGGCAGCACTTGAAAGTTCAAGAAAATAAGAAGAAAGCCAAATATCACATAGGATGTGTGGCAACTGCTAGCATTTGTTACACTTAAAGGTCTTTGGTACTTCGTATGGCGGTTACTCATTTTTCAAGAAAAGTCAGTTGTATCTCAACTTCATCTTCACTATCAAGCAGTCAATCCAGAAAAGAGATGGCTGGATCTGTATATTTGCAGATTTTGTACACTGTGCTCAGAGCAACTGAGTTGATCATTTTTCAGAATAGTCTTCCACCTTCCATCTCATGACAAATCACATCTAAAGCAGCTTTGAATGTAGCAAAGCAGCAAAACACTGAACACAGCATATCTACTTTTAAACACAATATTAATTAATATTTGCTTGATAAATGCAGTTGTGCCCTTAAAACCTTTCATGAACTTGAATTTAGATACACCAATATAACTGCATGTGTCATTGTTCAAGACAATGAGACACATAAAAGCACGAGGCTTCTGGAAGACAGACAACACTTTAAGTGGTTCTCAATCTGCTTGTATCACAGGTCAGGACTTCCTGAGGCAGAGTTTAACTTAATAAATATTAAATAGGATTATCAGACCCTTAAATTCCCTTGCAAGCAAAGTAAAAAAATAAAATAAGAATTCTGAAAAGATCTCAGCTGTATAAATATTTTTTGCAAAAGTTAATAAAACTCAAAAATATCCCTTTTTAAAGGACCTTAAATACTTATTGTCAGATTCTTTCATAGCAGCTTTAAGCTTTAAACAAGACGATTCAAAAGAAAAAAAAAAAAAAGACAGTTTTAAACAACGTGTATCCATAACCCCCATAACATTTCTCCTTATAATTCCATTATACATAGAATATATATGAGCATATATTTTAATGGTAATTTTGGTGTTAATAAAAACACAATAACTCTTAGACTTAAATAAGCAAATAAGACACCCAGAACTTGACCTTTTAAGAGTCATATCTGAATTTTTTTCCAAGTTTTTTTTGTTTGTTTGTCTCTGTTTTGGGGTTTTTTTTTGAGGTGGAGGGGCAAGGGGGTGGTTGTCAAGGGGGAAGAAAAGAAAAGAAAAACTGTTATATTGATTAGTGACTATGGAAACGAACCCAGATAACTTCTTGGCAACTCTGCCTCACTCCAAAGCGTGTTGGAGAAAGCTTTCCATTATGAGTCAGTTTCCTATGAGCCTCACACAGTGACTTTACCACATACAAAGCAAAAACAGTTGTTTTATGAATCAAAACATGCCTTGGATACTGAGATGGATTCAGTACGTCCTAGATGGCAACGCTTCAGTTCAATTTAAAGAGGACACTATTAGTAAGACCTAGTCGAGAATGATGCTACAAGCTATATTTCAGAATGAGTTTAACTTACCAATAATTTTACTAAGTGTTTTTTTTTTTTCTTTAAGGGTCAAGTTCACATTGACTAAATTTCAAGTTTAAGAGTTCAGTTGTGAACAACACCCTTATTCTGTCCCCCAGGAAACATCAAGTAGTGTGGCAGTACAATGTCCCTCTTGCTGCACAGGCTCCTTGTTTGGTTTAGACCCGTGCAGTTCAAGTGTCCAACATTCTGGTTTATACACAACATTTTTTCTTTTAGTGTCTGTACTGTACACACAAACATAAAAATGTAAACAATAGGATTTTTAGTTTAATTTGAAATCTTTCCTTCTCCTAAGTTAATAATGGACATAAAACACAAATATGAAGAAAAAATTACAACTGTCCTAAAAAAATAAGGCTCTATCACCCACTTTATACAAACATATTCTATGTATCGAAAATGTATACCCTAACTGTCAATTACACACTGTCCATTCACTTAGCAGTACCAACTCCATGATCTTTAAAGAATAGTCAACTAAAAAGGAGCAAAAATATTCCGTATAACTCTTTTGGAATACCAAGCTCTACTTAAAAGCGCTGGCTAATTAAACACCTTTATAATGGCTAGAACTCAAAAAAAATCTGTTTCTTATTAAAAAAGAAAAATAGTCAATTGCCAACATAGAGCTCCAGGGCTTCATCGATTTCAGCTCTAACCCAACATCTGGCTCCGCAGGAAGCGCTCCACATGTTTACAAAACACTGCTACCTTTGATACTAGATGCAAAACTTGTACAGAGCAATAACTTCCTGTTCAGTGCATTTTACTTATAACCAGGTTAAAGGTTTGAACTAGGAACATTTCATGCCAAGTATTTTGTATGAAATGATGATACTGTGGAAATAGAGCTGCTTTGGAATACTTTTACTAATGGAGGAAAAAAAAAAAAAATGAAGATCTGGAGAGGTCAAGTGGGATCTAGCCACTGCCCTCAGCCTTCTAAAAAACTAGAAAAAACAGCAGAGCCAGGCTCTTCTCAGTGGTGAGGACAGCTAAGGCTAGGGCAGTATCAAGAGAAGAGCCAAGAAGATGAAAGAAGATTAGAGCAGTGAAGGAGGGCAACATGTTGCCCAAACACACAAGACCCTGAGCTGCCTGGGCCACCTTTGAAGGTGGTTCTGCTTTGAGCAGCAAGCTGCTTACGACCTCCAGCAGCCCCTTCCACCTTAAGCGACTCCATCATTCTAGGGCATCAACAGAAATGGTCTTTAAAATACAGAGGCAGTGAGCTGATAGGATGCATTAATGATTTTTTTCACTTTAATAAATGCCTATTATATATCTATTTTAAGATTTTTTTTCCAGAACAGTTAGCTGATGCTGCTACCTCTTACACTTACCTAGCTACAGTAACAGAAAACTCACAAGAATGAGACCCTTTCAATATCTGTAATAGCCAGTCACATTCCCGTGAAGTGTGATTCATACAAAACATTTCTTATCTACAACTGTGGCCCAACAAAGCCCCTCTTCAAGTCAGCGCTTCTGCAATGTATTACACTTTGATTTTCCCTTCAACCTTTTTCAGAGGTTTTCCTCATCTCTCTTATTATTTCCACACCATTAGTCTTGTGCCTTTCTCCATGAACTCTGCTATTAATATTTTAGCTTTCTTGTTCTCTCTTCTTTCAGCTCTGTCTAGAATATCCACAGCAACCTCTGTATATCAAGTTGCTTTTCTCAAGAATATTCCATTTTTTTCTATTCAGACCATTTTACCGCATCTCTTCAGTCTTTCCTTAATAGTTTCAGAGAAAATTCATGAAAAAGGAATGTTCTCATTTGTTTACAGAACTTCCCCTTTCACCCTTTTCTCCCTACAGTGAGGAGAGAGACTGGAAGCTGCTGTTTAGCAATCACCAACAGACTCTTCACAACGGAAAGTAAGAGATTAATGGACATTTGGGAATCTGAAAACAGAGCTACAAAATGGCAAGTGAAGATTTGCAGCCTACCATTTGCCTTCCCATACTTGTAAGTTTACAATGTTTTTTTTCCTCCAACTGCAAACCAGGTCACAGCTGATGGCTGCCAGTAAGAGTCACCCATTATGCGGGAAGATGAAAGGAATAAGGACAGTATTTCCACATGACAGGCATTTTTTAAAATAAGTGTTTCTATGTAGAAACAAGAAGCTGTTTAATCAGTATTACTGTCAGGAGAACTTCTCGCTGTAAATGCAGCTTAAGCAAAAGGATAAACAATGATTAAAAAGCAATTTGAAGAGTCCAGTGAAGCAGAAAATGCATTTGCTAGAGACACAAAAGACAAATGTAATTTTAAGCAGACAAGAAGGCAGCCGAGCATCACTGCAGACAAGCATGCAGTGTCTGAAAGATAATTTGTCATAAATTCTACAGCAGAAGTCCTCCTTACTCTACCCTGTTACCTCTTAGAGATAAGAATATATATATATATATATACATATATATATATTTTCATGCAAGTAGTGCCAGAGTTGGAGATTACCTCACAGCTCAGGAGCTCCTTGTATCTAAAGAATCTCTCTGAAAACACATGCGGGATGAAAATGTTTTGACAAAAATAGAGATCAAGCTGCAATTTTCAGATATCTTCCCTCACCCAGTTCTTGTCAGACAACTGTAGATAATTATCAGCTTGTTCTTGGTTGCTTTGAGTGTTATTTTGCAAAAGGAAGGAAGGAAGAAACATCAAATGTGCAGAAGTATCAGAAATCAGATGCCCTTAGGGACATAGAGGCAATTTTTGATATATTTGCACAATATTTCAGGATAAATTCATATATTTTTTGGAGAACTCATGCACATTCTTCACAAAATCTATTTTATAATGCTATAGAGTTCACCATTTCTAGAGTATGACCACCAGCTCAAACTGCAGCTAATGTACACAGCTAGGAAGCAATGGCCATGGTGTTCAAAATGTTTCCAATGCCATTAGTCTGCCGTTAATTTAATTTCTTCCTTATTTATTCTGACCTTTGCTGAGTCACCCCTGTGAAAACCCATCTGTTAATTCTTAAGCCAGTAGCAAAGGCACTCCCTAAACTGGCACAGAGGGATAACTCCTGCCCACAAGGCAACCACAGCCCTCAGCCCTTTAGGTCCTTTAGGAACAGATCAGTAGGATTTACCAGGGCTTCAAGATACCAGCCTATATTTCAAAGCAGTTCTTATTTTGAAGCCCTCTTTCCTACACACACATATCCTTCTCTCCCCGCAAAAAACTGAAAACTTCTTTGAGACCCATGCAGGGCTCGATACAGTCACTCTCTCCCCAGGTCTCAAGCATTTACCTGCACGGTGGTAAAGCTATGCACGTGGAAAACCCTGGAAATATTCCAGGATTCTCAAAGTTTTCCATAACTGAGCAAGACAGAAAAGGCTATGATAACAGCAGCATGTCCCAAGCCATGAGGCCAGCTCAAGTTTAAGTTAGTCTAAGTCAGAGAAGATGCATCAGGTGTGAGTGCCTTCAGAGCAGGAGGACAGGAATGGCAGAGGGGTGCCCCAAGTCCTGATGATCCCCATGTGCTGCTGATGAAGTCACTCACAAGAACACTATTATCAAAATAATCATCATAATAAAAAGAATTAGGAATATGAGTGAGCACGAATTTGCCAAAGACCCTCCTACCTTTCAGAGCACAAGCTAACATTGCATATGGGTGCTCTATATCCTCTTTGATTATTCTCAGTTATGCAAAAGGAAACCAGTCAGTTTAAGGGCTATAGTGAGAATATAAGGTGCAAAAAGCCGTTTTTGCGGTGCGGAAGCCCGGCGCTTTGCAGCAAGCAGCGACTGCAGCGCCGATCCCGCGCAGGGCCGGGCGCGGCGGCAGCGCCTCCTGTCCCACCGCTCCGGGCGGCCCCTCCGCTCCCGCACGCGGCCCCGCCGCCAACGGCCGCCGCCAACGGCCGCGGCGCGCGCGCACCCACCGGGAGGACTCTCCGCTGAAGCTGCCGCCGTCCAGCAGGCGCACCTTGCAGAACAGCACGCCGTTCACGAAGGGCACGGAGGAGAGCTCGTCCAGCTCCAGCTCCACGCGGAACTTGAACTTCTTCTTCTTTATCATCATCATCATCATCATCGC
>JAUBOD010000762.1:3221784-3254050 GCA_032353885.1 Nothura maculosa | reverse complement strand
AAAGGAAAGGAAAGGAAAGGAAAGGAAAGGAAAGGAAAGGAAAGGAAAGGAAAGGAAAGGAAAGGAAAGGAAATTCACAACAGAATTCTCTCCTGTGCAGGCTTTTTTTCCTTTTTTTAAAATAGTTTGCACAAATAATTGTTAATAGTTCCCCACACTTCATCAGAATAATTCTATCTGCAGAAAGAAATAGTATTAAAGAAATAGTATTTCCTTATTATTCTATACCTAACCTAGATTATTTGCCATTCAAGCAAAAACTTTCCCAAAGAAATAATGACCAAAAGGGTAAACCAATGTTTCTGTCTTTTAGCTAGAAACATTAGGCTCATCTAGCTGTACCTATGTCAGATTGCAGCATTTTGATTTAGTGTTGAGATGTCAGCTTAAATTATTCCTATGGATGGTTCCCTTATGAGAGGAAAATTATCTCTATGAAAAAAATGTATCAGATGGGTGGGCTGAAGCTATCAATTACCCTCCGAGTACAAGCTTTGGCTAAATCTTGTTTGCTGCTTATTCCCTCCTGGGCCAGAGGTTAACCTGTTAAGTTGAGAACTGATCCCAAAGTAGACATTAATGTCTTAATGCATTTAGTGGCTGTGGATCTTTTTGGCGGACAGCCCCTGGGACTGTATTGTTTCTCATACTTGACTAGGTCACCAATTGCAGAGGGCACCTGGAATGCTTGAATAAATATGTCTCGGTTTACCCTCTTCTCTCAGTTATTATTTCAAAGCTGCATGTCTTTCTACTGTTATAGAGAGGCTCATGGGCCTTGAAATATTTTTTAAGGAGCCCAAAAGAATAACATGACCGGTCTTTGAAGTGACTGGGCCCACCTTTAATTGCGTTGTTGCAGGAACTGTTATTGTAGCCTGACAGGACAGCGATTTTATAAAAGGAAATGATTTCGGTGTCACCTTTCCCTGCATCACGCTTCAGTACTTGAGCTGAACTGAAATGCTAAGAGTATTTGCCACAGGTCAGACTCTGAGGTCTGGCATAGGTTTTGCTAGGAAAGACTCTCAATTAGCATTTTTTTTCCTCCAGTATTTGCATTTAGGTGTTCCACTAGGTAAGGATAAATGTGAGGATTAAATCGCAGAACAAAATATGTGAGTCTGCATAGGTGCTTAGCATATATTAAAGGGCTTGTAGGGCTTTTCTAGCTTCTGGGGTTAGTCTCAGAATCCTGCGTTCTCAGAGCTGATAAAGTATTTTTGCTATAATATTCCTTATGTAGGGGCTTGGAGGATATCGCTGCTGTGCGGAGTCTGATCTTTATTCCTGCTCAGTCTTAACCTCAAATAGAAAGACCCACAGAGAGTCTATGAGTGTTGCTTTGAGCAACTGCCCTGTGCACTCTGCAGCGCTCCTGCAAACTGCAGCATTTCCAAGTGAAATAAAGTGATTTCTGAGGCTCTTTTGACAAAGCAGAAGAGAGCATCGCCAACACTGTGCCAGAATTTCTAGAAATAAAATCACTCAGGCAAAGATTTAACCTTGTATTTCCCAACCAGGCCTATGCTTCCATATAGCTTGTATCAGTTATAGTGGCTGCCGATGAAAGAAAATCACAGCAAAAAAATAATCAGGCTTCAAGGGAGGCAGCAGCCGCATGGAATAACTAACTGGGAGACAGTGTTTGCAAAAGCCCTGCAAATGCTGTTGTGAGGGGCTGATCCTCCATGCATTGCATTATCTCCCCGCAAAGTCCCGCATTCCCCAGTTAAAAGGACTCAACTGCTCACGGGTGATATCAACCTTTAGTTGGATCAGCCCCAAAATGAGCCACCCAAGGATCAGACCACACTGTTTGCAGCCAGGACCGTGCATGCATAGGCAATTACTCCAGGAGAAAGTGATGAGAGAAAACGTAATGTAAACTCCATACTCGGCCAATAAATCTTACAGTAGCCTAATTTTTCTAGGACTGATGCCTCAAGCAATACCTGTGTGGGCCGGAAAGGAAAGAAGAAAAAAAAAAAGGAAAAAAAAAAGTATTGAAGTTTCTAAAATTCCCTTATCCTGTTTATCAGAACACTACTGCTTCTCTTAAATTGTGACCTTTCCCTTGGGGATTTTGCTCTCCAGACAAGGCTTCAAAGCCTTTGGGTTGCTGCAGGAGACGTCCCTGTCCAGCCATGGACCAGAAATGCATATTGCGTCCAACTGCAACTAATTTCATGCTGTCGAAGAGGAGCGTAACCTTGGAGTCAGCAGCCGTTGCCTGTTTTCAAGTGACTTTTGTAACCCTTACTCGTGTCAGCTGGCTGAGGCTGAGGAATAAAATCCCCTCTTTTTTTTTCTTTTTTTCCTATAGTCTTTTCTCTTTAGTCAAGCATTGATTTTTCAGAATGCCATCAATTAAAAATGGTAAAAATAAAAATGTTGAAAGAAATCATTAAAAAGTAGAATTATGACAAAGCAAAATATTTCAAATGGTCACAGGAAGTTGCAATCTGCTAATGATCATCTGGCAGCCCTCCTAAAAAAAAAATTAAAAAGAATGGTTACAATCTCTAAGGGAGCTTGCGATCCCCCTTCCTGTACTAGGGAGGTGTATATGAGATGACCTCACCTAACTCAATCCATGAGGAACTCATTGTTTTTCAGTAGTACTCATCAGAGAGTGAAAAAAAAAAAGAATAAAAGAAAAAGAAAGGTGAAGAAATCATAATAATCGGGAAGGGCTGAGGTTGTTTCTGTTTTGCAGGAGCAGAAATTGAACAGTTATTTGCTTTGTCTAAATTTCCTCACAGACTTTTTTTTTCTTCTCTTCCAGACCCACTTTCTCAATTTTTTTTTTCTTTAACCAAAACAAGAAGTCCTCTGTAAGTGACTTAGCAGGCATCTGGTTTCAGTCAGTAAATGAAAAATTTCAATAGCCATTTTGAGAAAACATTTGTTGAAAGTTTTTGCTAAATGGATTTTAAAACATCTTTTTGGTTTTGCAAGTTTTTTTTTTTTTAGTTTTCTTGAAGGACATTTGTGAGGTTTTGTTTTTGTTTCAATTGGAATAGCATTTTAGAGTGAAAAATTACCAAAAGGGAAATAAAACTCCATCATTTTGCTCAGTTATATTTTTTACTGAGTAGACAAGGATTTTTTGCAGCTCGTAGTAGAATTTAAAAGCATCCTAAAATCTCTTAAAAATGATGCATTTAAGACTCAATCTCCTCTTATATATGCACCATATTTAATCCTACTTAATTTAAAAACTGATTTAGCAGGACTCCCTTTCCTCTCCTAAACTAAACTTTGCTTCACTGGTAGGTCTCTCACTTGCTACAGATTAAGATCACCTATGTGGACAGTTACCTTAAGTCAAATAAAGCTTTGCAACTTGCTGTGTTATGGCAACCAATTGTGAATCTGTGCCCAAACTTGCATATATTAACTAAATTCATATGTCTAATTAATGGGGCTCTGTCTATGTGAATAATTATTGTGGTTTAAAAACTGGCTTGAGAATACTTAAGTCTGTTTTGCTATTGCAGTCAGAATAAACCTGATTTTAACCAAATTAGGAATGATCACATTTATTAAAGGGGGAAAATTGGAAATAAAACAAAACCTAAATTTTAATCAGCTCTAATTTTCATCCAGGAAGGCAGGAAATTGCTTTCAGCCATCACTGGAATTACTATGACGTTATCATGAATTATTTATTTATCCCATTTTCTTTGTGTATTACTACCCTTCAGAGCTTGTCAAATAGCAATGTCCTTCTTGCTAGAAAATATAAATTCATTTGCAGAGCTTAAATATCTTTTATCGAAGACTATACAGCATGAGTTGCATTTCCAAGCTCCTAGCTAGCAGTTGTCAAGAGGAAATATTTAAGGTACTAACTGGTGAAAAGAAGTAAAGCAAAAAATTAGTTTGAAGTTGGGTCAACATAAGCTGTTCCCACCCAATTTTGGTTCTTTCCCGTACTCATCCCACCTCAGTCTTTTTTAGCACAACTTTGTCATGTTGCATGGTGGGCAAGAGCATTTATTTCAGTTTTTGGGCTCAAAAAAACCTTCTGGTTTTCACTTGAGTGGCTTTCTGATTGCCTACTTTTTAGCAGAATCAGCTCCCTGATCAAATTTTCCTCCTGGTCTTATGCTAGTGGGAATAACATGAAGGCAAGAAAAAGCAACCAGGAGGGATGTGGTGGGGCTGAGCTTCTCCAGTCTCCCTGTTTAGCACTCCCTAGGAGCGCAATGCAGCAGAGGGGAGGAGAAGGACAAGGCAGTGCCGAGCTTCAACTTTGAAAATGTCATGGTGGATTTAGGTACCTAAATCCCTTTAATAACCCGTCCCTAAGTGATTTGACTGAGGTCATAAAGACATTTTACAACAAATTGGGCAATGAAGCCCAGATGTGTTACAGTGTGTACCAGCATCCTCACTGCTATTCCTCAATCCCCCTTTTCACCTGAGCTCAGGGAAGGGTAGTTCCTGTTCTACTGTCTTGAGCTTTCCCTGCAGTCCTTAACACGGGCAAAAGCTACAGCCTCCAACTTTGGTGATTCCGAGCAGCAAGGACCATCAAAAAAATTACCACAGGGGACAGGATTGGAAACATCAACCACCACCTCCACCACAACAGCAGCAAGCATACAGAGTTTTCTCTCTATTTCACTCCCAAGGCGAGGAATTTTTACAATACCCTCTGGAGTTCCCCTGGCCTCAGCATCAAACATAGAGAGCAGCAGCCAAAAAGAGGCCCACACCCTGTGCTACTTGCCAGCAATAATTAATTAACTAAGGAGCAAACAGCAGCAAATATTCCCTGTATGGGATCACACGGTTTCATTTGGTTACATTCCAGTGTCACTCCAGCTCTTTGTTTTATGTTCTTGTTTGTTTTGTTTTTTTAACGCGTGGGTGTTTTTGTTGTTGTTGTTGTCCTTGTTGCTGTTTTTCTTTGAATGAAAATGACGAATCTGATTTAACAAGCTACGTCCCCATGCTGGGCTCCAGGAATGAACATAGAAACCCAGCAATGTCAAAGTGATTTTTCCCCCTGATATGCCTAGAATACCTGTTTCTCAACTGAAACAGGGTCTGCTCACACAGAGAGGGCTTCTGGAAGGATTGCTCCTCAGGCAGATATTTTGAGACACAAACTGATAAGAGACTTCTACAACAACCTGTCAGTCTGGCTGATAGTGCTGGTGCTTAGCAATAATGTTCTCCCTAAGTCAAAAGTGCCCACAAGTCCCTCACACTTGACAAGCCTTGGATTTTGGCTTGTACAACATTCCTAACCCAGAAGGGGAAATACAAATGATGTGTTTTCTACTTACTTTGCCCCCAGGGCTCCATCTGGTAGGTATTTTCAAAGCACTCCTCTACCAAAGAGACCTGCCAAATTTGGAGGAGGTGCTGGAACCCCATTCAATGTGATGACTCCCTGGTTAGAACGCACATCAGTGCCAAGGACCTCAATTCCTTTGCTTTCCCAACTCCACATCTCGCTTTCAATAAGCATGTGTCCTGATCAGGAGTTTATAGACAGCAAGGAGCAGTGCTTTTCTTCTCAAGAGGTTTCCCATCACTTCAAAGATGCAGAGAACACCCCATACCTCAAACTGCTAACCAGTGTGCCTGGTTAATTATTTATGATTGATTGCAATCCAAGAACAGGACAAATCACTCAAGGTGTTGTAGGAGTATCGATGGTCTCAGACTTCCCCACTGAAGGAATTTGAGTTTGCAGGTGATAATTCAGCATTGCTTGGGCCTGAAAGAAAAAGTGCATCAATGTGCAGTAGCAAAGGTGCTACAGATTTGTATAGGAGAGCAGCTTCTGGAGTTCCCCCTCTCCTTGTCTCTCCCAGGTCTCTATGTGGATCTTGGCCACAGAAAGATCTTAATATGTCAGTCTACTATTTCGTAGCCTAAGACACTCACCTGGCAGAAGGGGAGAGGGACTTTAGGCTGAAGTCTAGAGGCCACTAAATATTTCAATACCTGGTATTAAGTAGGCAGTGCAGTGAGAACCTGAGTCTCTTTTGCCATTAAACTAAAAATATGAGTTTAAATGTGCTTTTTCTTTTACTGAATCAATGAAGATTCATTCAGAGTTGAGTAGCTTTACCTGGAAATACTGAGGGATTTTCACCATGCCCTTAATCCAGTACGTTTTTCAAGGAGGTACTGAATGTGGATTAAAATATTTCCATGTAGAGAAGGGATTCACTTAAGTCTCCCAATACTTGAACATATATACTGTTTGTTGGAAAAAAAAAAAAAAGGAAATAACACTGATACATTTCTTTCATTTAGTTTTGATAAGATATGTAAGACATACATATATGCTTGAGTACATATATGCAGGAAGAAGTAGGACATGAAGAGACATCCATCTCAGCCATTTATCCCTGGCAAAAGAGGGCCACTCCTTGACTCATGATGGCTTTTGTTACCTCTGTCCCTTGGCAAATAAAACATCTCTGCCTTACAAAGTCATGAACTTGCCACCACACTCCTTAATCTTGTGGAGCCCCAGTCCCCTTAATGTATTGACTGAACTTTATGAATTAAAAGGAACATAGGGAAGAGCAGAGCTGTGTGCTTTGGCTTTTTGTGCTCTGCAGAAGATCAAGTCAGGAACATGGCAGGAAGACACCCTGCCATCTCCCCCATATTGAGTCCAACTAAATGTGTCACATGGAGGGAGGGCTGAGAACTTTTTATGTCCGTTTTACTCCTTGGGCCTCCACAAAATCTAATCTGTATATGTTCCAATAGGAAAAAAAATGGAAAGAAGAGTCTAACACTATCTCATTTAATACACTGGTCTCAAGGAGCTAACAGTGCTGTGTGCTTTGAGGTCAAACATCCTATTTCTTGCTTAAGGGTCAGATCGACTATAATACTGCCAAGTTTCCTCATGCCAGGTATCAATGGCAATTGCTTCTGTAGGTATGTTCTTAATATGGCCTTTTGTTTTTTTTTTCTTCTTTTTTTTTAGTTAGTCATTTTTTAAAGGACTTTAAAAGGTCATTTTATTTCTTCAAAGTGGCTGCCAATTTTACTATTGCAATTTGGGATATTCTCCATTGCCTGGGCCTGCTCTTAGTATAATTGTTCCCACCTAGGCAGAGCAGGTATAAAGTTATACACAGCTCTTGAAAGCTCAAATTTGCTATATAATTCAGCCCCCAAATTTGGTCTTTCCTTTACTGGATTGCTCCATCTGCTAATGAGCATTAGCCAGCTATCCATCCTTCTTAAAACACTCATTAGGGCTAGCTATATTAAAGCTTACAAAATACAGCTTGTCTTGTCTTGGCCATATTTATAAATGTGAAGGAGTTAAATGAATGAGCATGACTTTAGGTACGTGCTGATGGGCTAAAGTAAGCCATAGTCCTATAATGAAAGTGGCCAGAATTTACTCAATGAGAGGCTCTTGGGAAAACTGCCTTGGCTGTAGCCATACCATCTGAAAGCCTCGCCCTTGTGGTTGCCTTTTATTAAACTTTTCTTCTTATCTATGGAGCATAAGTGGGTATGAGTTATGAAGAAGAGGGCACTTTTTCAATGTTTTATTTTCCCTCAAAAAAAATAAGCAAGGCATATCTCCATGCTGCTGTTTCCACCCCATCTGTTTTTCTGTGCTTGCTCCCATTTTTGCTATTCTGGAGTTAAATTTCAAATCATGACATACACAGAAGATTTCCCAAACCTGACTTATCAAGAGATAGATGTGAGAGGAACTTCAGACAAACCTGATGGATGAGGATCTAATACAGAGAACAAATTAAGAGGGAACAAACCAGACATTTAGACCTGTGTTCAGGGCCATGCACTGTTTATGGGGAAAGTCAAATGGCATACTTATTTCAATTAAAAAAGTGAACGATAGCAGGCTGAAAAAAAAAGAAAAGAAATAATAATAAAAAAAGAAGAGGCAGGATGGAATTTTCCAGAAAGGAAAGCAGCAAGCTATAGTCTTTCCTTTTCCTTTTGCTAGACTCTTATTTACTTATTTATCATCAATTAATTAGCAGCACTGCAGAAATACTAGCTCACAAACAGCTTGCCACTTGTGCTCACAGTAAATACCCAGTACACATAAAGTAATTAAAAATGTAAATAATACTATCACCAAATACTAGTTTATGTGTCAGCAGAAAGGACACTGCAGGACTCAATGAAGGAGGAAGAGCACTGATCTGTGGTCTACAGATCTACTCATGGTCCTGCTTACTTGCAAGGGCTCTCATCTATCTGCTTACCATGGTAATCCCTCCTTGCTGATCACCATCACTGTGCACACTGAGAATTAGCCAAAAAGAGAACATTCATTGTTGTCATGGTGACATTGGGAAAGAAAAAAAAAAGGAGAGAGAGAGAAAAGGCAACAAAGAAAGCACATTGAGTTACTGGAGCAGTGGTTGAGGATTTGGAGTACCTTGAGTCCCTCTCTTGTTGAATAGTTTTGAATATGACATGTACAACTCATTTATTGACGTAAATGCCATTGATTTCACAGAAATGCATGTTTAAGTATTTTTGAGAGCTCTACCTCAGTTTCTTATCGTTCCACCTCACTCTTCACTGATATCTTTAATACCTTTGTGTCTATAAGCAAATGCGTATTTCTTGGCACATCAATATGTAAGATCTCTTTCAACTCTAAATTCTGAAGTTTCTGATGTAATATGATTTTTTCCACCTTAAATGTGAGGATTCATATCCTCTGTGTTCTCTTAGCAATTTTCAGCCATCCAAGGACCAACCTATCAGTCAGGGAGGAATCAGAGAGCAAAAGAGAAGAAAGCAAAGGGTTTTCTGTCATAGGGCATGTTATCTTTGAGTTATTTTGTAGATATCAGCCTCTCACTTGCTTAACATACTTCAGACTCATGCCACATCTGCCAGTAGGCTGTATAGAGTACATAGAAGTGAAGAGAAAGAGAGAAAGAAGTCCTGGCTCTTTGGTAATGACAGCTGGAGTAAGTTGTGAAGAGGTGGCCGTGTGAAGTGAGTGAGCCGCGCTAGAAAGCTCATGCATTTTGCAGATGGATGAGAAATCATAAATAAAACAAACAAACAAAAATGCAGAGATAAAAAACCTGCAAGTGCTGAAATTGTCATCTCCTTGCAGGCTTCTTCCCAGCAGAGTGTCATTTTATTTCCCATCCCCAAAGAAAAATACACAAAGTTTTATATTCTTTCCTTTTTTTTTAATATTCTTTCCTTTTTTTATATTCTTTTCCTTTTTGCAGTTTAATTTAATCTCCTTTATCCTTTTTGCTTTAGATCCCATCTCAAAGTATAGATGCATCTCCATCTATTAATAAATTTATTATTATTTAGAATACAAAAATCCCTGTGAAACATACTAGATTGTCTGTTTTTTTTATGAAGTTAGGCTTTGAAAAATCCTTCTTTCCCCAAAACAGTTTCTTCCCTCCCAGATGTTCAGTCCTTAAAGATGATGAACAATTGTCATTATGGTTAACTCACCATCTCACAGGAAAAACCTTGAGAATGTGTATATGTACATATATATATTTTTTGCTAATTTAATCCAAAATTTTTCAGACTCTGTTCGGAAGCACTAAATGCAACTATAATATTAAATAGCAAGAGGAAGCAAACTAGGATACATAGAAGAAAAAACAAAGTGCTTTGAAGCAAGATCTGCAGGACTAACAAAACTACTTTTTCTCTTTAATGCAATCTTAGTTTACTATTCTGATCAGGAATTAAGAGGGAGTTGTACAAGGCTTTATTTGGCTTATGCAGAATTTTTGTATCATTAATATTGCTCCTTGATATATTCTAAAAATTCAACATTAAGTGTATTGAATATATGTACCATGTGACAGGTTTCTACTGCTTTTTAGGTTCATGCTAGCTGCGTTAGCAAAAGAAGAGTACCTTTAAAAACCTTGTAATTTATTTTAAATGTATTTTTATTGATCAAAAAAAAGTGTCCAAAGATTCTTGGAAAATACTGCTGAAATTTAAAAAAGAATACTTGTCTAGCATATTCTACGGATCACTGGAAAAGGTCAAATTATGATCTCTCCTCAGGACCTTCCCATGATTTATTGAAATTTAATTAACAAGTAAGGTAAGCCTGAAATGACTAAGGCTCTTGTTTGTAGGCTGCTCCCTGAGATATGTCAGTTGAATACTGATCTCTTTATATTGGGAAATAGCAGGGAGATTTTTATATTTCCTGTTGAAAAAATAAAATGGAACATTTAGTCACTTATATTCATATAAAATCTTTCTTCTTTCCCTTTGACAACAGCATTCTTACTTTTCCCTTCATTTTTTCCTAGTGCTGTTTATATGCCATATTACACTCTCTAATTTCCTTTTATCTTTTCTTTATTTTGCAATGTCTCAGTACATGTCTCTTTAAGACAAGTTAATTTAGTCAATTACTCCAGTTTGGTTTCAGATAACATCTTTAATTTATCCAGGGCTCTCTTTATTCTTTCTAAGATCCTCTTTCCATTAATTTCATGAAACATTCTAATTCTCCATTTTAGGAAAAAGCTAATTTCACTCACTTGTACAGACTTCCTCAGTTATTTTCCTCTATTGCATGCTTTGCTCAAAACTAAAGCATAGGAGGATTGCTGATGCTCACACATACTAAGAGCAGCTTGTTTTCTTGCACTGCCTGAAATACAGATCCATTTGTCCCCTTCTGCATCTTTGTTCAACATGGAAAATGGTGAGGTCCCAAAGGGATGAGAAACACCTGATATCCACATATGAGAACATGCATGACACGTTCATTACTAATGGCCATGATTCCTAAAGATTTTCCTGGCATGATATGAAGTGGAAGATTTCTGCATGGCTTGTGAACTGATGGGACATTGGTGGGACAATTTTGCTGTTGTTATAAGTTAGTGTTTTGTGACATATGTGAGCCATTCTGGGGTTTCCCTGGTAATGGATCTGTAGGATGTTAAAAGTGCATTAATGTCCCTCTACCTCCTCCTGCCTGGAATTTTGAGTCTAACTTACACTTTGCACCTTGGCAGTTCTCAAGACACTGCTAGGTTCTGCTTCCTAGAGCAAGTTGTTCTCCCATGCCTCATTCTCCTCATTTGTGAAAAAAAGCAAAGATCAACTCATTGCAAAACAGCTTGAGCACCAACTTGAGTGCCAAAGGGCATGAAACAATGAAAAGGCAGAGGTTCTTGGTTACCTTAAGTAATTTTATTGCTTCAGAAATGCATTGCCTTGTTTACTTACTTTTCTCATTTGCTGCTCTTCAATTCAGTTAAAGGATTTTAGGAGAATGACATGCCACAGTTCCCTTATCTCCTAAGGGATGCCTTATTCCCTAGGATCATTACAGCAAAAAGGTGCAAAGTGTTGCTGTATTTTGCAAAAGAAAAAATAAATAAAAGAAAATAAAGTAGCTTCCTGAGGTCATTAATCTGCTATTTGTTTCATCTCTGTTTCTCTTTTGAAATCTCCAGTTCAAGCTACATGAAGAACTCAAGAGGAAGACCATGGAGGATCCAGTCCTATTGCTTCTCTCTGCCGTTGTTTCCTCCTTTTCCCTGCAGATGAATGATCAAGTGGATCAGGAAGCAGAACTTGCTGAAAGGAATTTAAAACAAATTCATACAGTTTTCAGGTAACATGTCAAGCTGCCTATGAAGTGTCTCCTTTAACATAAGATGGAAGATGTTGCAGAGGTTCAAGACATGCTGAGAGCCAGCAAAAAAGAACATTCATGTTCTTGGAACTACAGATTAAACTTCAGCAAAATTAACCTATTTGTTAATAAAATGCATCCACTTTCCACAATAAGTTTTAAAATCTTTTTCACAAAACAAAACAAAGACATAAAAACTCCAAATGAGTATATTTGAAATATTTGAAATACCATCACACTACACTACTGGAGATTTTCCCTTTTTCCCTGACTAGTTTGCTGTTGCCCATCATCTGTGGAAGCTAGTCTCAGAAATTGAAGTAAATCTTTGATAAACTTTATCTTTCCTTTATCCTGGGAGTCTGTCAAGCTTTGGGATTTAATATATTACAGTGCTCAAAACAAAAAAAACAAAACAAAAAAAAAAAAAGCAATGCGATATTCAGCAATAGATTATTCATCTGTAACTCTGTGAAATATTGGAAAATGCAGTCTAGACCCTGGGCTGCAGAGTAGCAGAATATTTACCATGAGGCCACTTATTTTGGTCAAGCCATCTTTTCACATGTACCATGTCTTTGTATGCAGCATGTCTTATTGAACTCCCTTAAGTTAAACCTATTTTTGAGAAAGCACTTCAAAAAGCAACCTACTTACAGACTACCACCAATTAGAACCACATTTGCAGAGATAACCCCATCATGGTGGACTCACATTTGGAATACTATTTACATATTCAATTTTTTTCTATGACGAAATGCTCTATCAACTGCTACATTCCAATAACCATGAACATAAATGAGTGCAGACTTCAAATGGACAATCATTAACCCATGCTGTAATGATTATACAACATTCTTCAAATACTGCATGTTTTCAATGTGATCAAGTGATTCTTTCTTGTTATTTTGACTTTCACACTAATTATTAAACTTTAATTACCTGTTATGGGTAATTATTAATATTTATTGTGTATTATTGTCATTATTCTTGGCTTTTTTTAAAGGAGCAATACTTGATATAGAAAAAAATCATTATATTAAATATTCATTTACATGGTTTTGAGGCAACCTATTTTTAAAACAAATGGATATGAGTCTCTTTTTCTATTAGTTGTTATGCTTATAAATATTGATATAATATGCATTATTCTTCTTGACTACATTTCTGTTACTTTCTATACCTTTATGTTTTCTCTATAACCATTTCCCCCCCTGTTAAGATTATAAATGTGAAAAGGAAAAGGAAAAAAAAATAAAGTGTGAGGAAAATTAAAGTTCCTACCAGTCATGTTAGTAGTGAAAGTTATTGTCATTGTTTGCATTTCAAGATTGATATGCAGTGACTGCCTGCCTAATTAATACAGAAATGAATATTTCATATGGTATTTTTCTCCAAATAGTGGATAAAGGAAACTGACTTTTAAAGAAGTGCTTGCAGCTTTGCTAATTTTAATTATGCTTAAATATAACAGGAGGACCAGTAGGACATGGACCACTAGTCCATGCCTACTTCCAAAAAATGAGCATCCCGCCTGCAGGATTTGGCCAAGGGTAGATGGAGGCCTTCATTGGGACACTTGCACAATCCAGAATCCAGCTCTCATATGCCAGAATGATTCCTGGAAAGCTACCAAGGGGATGCAATTGCAAAAATGGTTTATCTCAAACCCCATCCCTGCCATGGCAGGTAGGTGTTTGACTTAAGGATGCAAAGGGTTACTCCAAAGCCCTGTGCCTTCTGATGCTGGTGTAACTCATACTGGTCTGGTTGAGTTGGAAACAAGCTAAAGAACAGCAGGAGATCCAGTCTATTTCTTAGAATGTTTAATGGTTAGAGATAAGTTTTTCCTCTCATTTTTTCACTTGTGAAAAAAGACTTGTGAAGTGGTGGCAAGACAAAGAGGAGTAGAAGAGCTTTATGAAGGTGATTATCATTGCTATGACTTCCTTCAGAAGAAGCAGAGTGAAAAGGGAAAAACACCTGTATTAAGAAAAAATATTCAAAAATAAATATGCAAAAAAGTAAATAGATAAATAGCTGTGTGGCTCTCAGTGCCTAGTCTCAAAAGTGCCTAGCCCTCACTAAGGAGTTTTAACGAGTCCTAGCTACATCCCCTCTTTTGTCCATGGATTGTTATAGCATTAAGTTGTATGGAATGGAGAGATATCTATTGTATAATTCAGAGCTGTGGATCCCACCATAAGGGTGGACAGTCTGAGAGTTAATGGTTGCAATACCCAACATCACAGCAACATGGTTTTGAAGTCTGAGTAAAGGGGAAAATATCTGCAGGCTCATGTGACATGTTGATCCAGCACGTAGATCCCTGGTGTCCATGTCCTGATCTGAAATAATACAGAATGTGCTCTGTTTGGCAATATTTCAGACAAAAAGTCAAGTCTTTAGAAAATTCAATACAAATATGTATAAATATGTAAATAATCCCAGACTTTGATCTTTAGTCTGTCAGCACGTGTACTTGTGAGGAGAGATGGAACTGTGCTGTGGATTCTTAAACTGAAGGATGCCAAACATAGGGTTGCATAGTGGGATTTGGAGATGAGGCTGAAGCACTGGGTAATACAAAGTTATTAGGTTGGAATAGGGATCTAGAAAGACATCTGTGTTAAGTGGCTCTGTGTTAAGTTCAAATAGGTGAATGAGGGAATCACATTTGGCCCCCACTGGTCATTAAGATAATATATATACTCCAGAAAAATTATGAACTTTTGCTTTCTTGAAGATTATCCAGAAGAGAGCTGTGAAGTCTTCAAAAATATAACTAGAGATTGTTCTGTCCTTCAGTGCTTTTCTGAAGCTGGCTCCCCTTGATGGCTCACCTAGTTTGATGCCTCCAACCCATGTCCTGATGGATGCACATGTTCTTTGTGAAGACTGAGGTCCGTTCCTGTGTTTCCTTAATGCAACTACAAATCCACAACTCTCCACCCCAAACTTGACCACGATAATACAGGTATAAGCAACAGGGCTCTTGTGTTTTGAATGTATATTGAAAGTGAGTGTAAAATGGATGTGTGTCATGTAAATGAATTTTATAGAATATTTTGACATAGCCGAGCCATAGCTATCTACTGTTTTCTAAAATTCACTACAGGCTCTTTTCCAAACACCTGATGTGACTTCAGCTCCCAGTAGCAGCAGTCATTTGCTAAGATCTTCAGCACTTTGCAGGATTTGGCTCACTCTGTGGACCATGTATCATGCCATGCCCTTTAATCCTGAAATTGGACCATCTCATTTTCTTTAAACAACCTCAGATAATCAGATGTTATATATAGGCCTGCAAAACCTTGTTTTTTCCTGCATCTCTAGGTTGCTACCACTTCCTTTGAAGCCTATAAGAATGTGGATTTGAAGCTCACTAGGAGGCAGGAGCAGTGGTATCTCCTCTGGTTTATACACCCTCACTTGCATACTGATATCACTTACAGGTTAATGCAAGAATAATCTCAGGATTTACTTCTAAAAAGTCCAAATCCCCTTCTACCTTTATGATAGACACCAGTGTGCCAGTTCAGGTTTCCAGGTATCATTTAAAAACGTATGGAGCTTCTGAAACTAGAGGCAGAACAGCTAAATCTGTTTCTGGAGTAAATGATCTCAGATCCTCTGCAAGGCAGAGCTGGCCAGTGGATTTGACCTATATGTGAATTCACCTGTTTTCTGGGAAGAAAGGGTGAATTTTTTATTGCTTTTTTTTAGTATCGTTCGGACTGGAATCTGACTAAAATGCATTAAAAATAACAAATGCACACCACAAAAAAATATAGCAGAGGTGTAATCTTTGACCTGATTTCCCTGAAAATGTGCAAAAGACATTTCTATGAGCACAGCAGGATTTTTACAGCTCACATTTCTGCTCCTTGGTGCTCTCAGAGGGGCAAACTGCATAGGAAAACATTAGATTCACGATTAGATATCAGCATTAGCATTTAAGATAAACTTTCCTTTCTTCACAAAGATAAACCCTCATTATTTAAAACGTGTTTCATCCCCTAGTTCCTCCATAGGAGACGCTTCGACAAGCTACCTGCCAATAGCAATTAAAGCTTAGTTTGCAAGGAAAGCGGGTTTAATTGCCAAAGCACTATTTATAGGAAGTCTCCCATGAGGATTACCGAGCTGCAAGAATGCAGATTAAGCAAAACGAGGGCAGCGGGGAATGCGATGATGCACTTTGGTTAATCGGCACTGTCAGCCTGGGTCGGTGTGGGTGCAGTAACAGCGCTGCGCCCACCCTGTGCAGGGTGCCCCAAATGCTGCAGCAGGACACAGTGTCCTTAGTAATCTCATAGCAACGTGTCGTCTCTTTTGGGAAATTTCCACTTGATATGTGAATGTTGCCCATAGTGACCCCTTTGCTCATCAGCTACCCCAGGATTTGGGGAGATATGACTAGATCCATCCTGCTAAAAGGTCCAGAGGGACAACACTCTACCCTTAAAAAAGTCCATGAAGGCTCCGGGTATATGAATTAACTTTGCATTTCATTGAACATTTGCAACCATGCATGAGTGAATTGACATCCATAGTTCTCGGCATCATCCACAGAACAAAAAATAACATACCAATAATGAGGAAGACCAATTATCTTAGGAATAAAACCTCACCTTCTTCAGTTTTTGGTCTCTATTCTGACCACCCACCTTCCTCATGGTCCCTGGCTGACCAGTGCAGAAGCAGGAGGATAGTTTTAGAAGTGGGACATGTTTTTTTCCAGGCATTACGTTTATCTTTGGACGTCCATTCAGCAGTCCTCTTCTGCATGCACCACTCTCCTACCCCATTTTTTTCCTGAATTATCATCCTTCCCTTGTTCAAAAGAAAGCTCTTAATTCAGAATAGCCATTATTGTCAAGTTGAGCAAAATTCTAATGGACTCTATGGCAAAATGAGCACTGGAAAAATAAACATTGTGGCCTACAATTCTTTAACATTAATTATTTAACTCAAATTTAAAACTGTTTCTAATGGTTTAAATACATTTTAAAATGATTTTAAACAAGCATTCATGCTGATTCATTAACTATTTTTAAAGATACTTTCAGATTTTCTTAGTGAATTATGTGGTCCATCTGATACAAATTCACAAGAAAATTTTGGTTGTCAAGCCTACAGCTTCACCATATAGGTTCAATCTGAAAAATTACATCCTGCTCTGGTTAAATCCCTCATTAAGATTCATGACTCTTCTGTCAGTAAATCAGTACCCTGGTAAAACGATGGTAATAACATTATACTTATTCCTTGTTGATTTGCCTGTGCCCATCCTATCCTATCTTTTTTACACTTTAAACTCCTTCAAACAGAGCTGATGCTCATAATCCAGTTCATAGCTTTATTCAGTTCCCCATACTCTGTCTTTGCCAGTTAATTCTCATGTTCCGTGAGGTGCAAATGCCATGCTTTCTGCAATGATGATACAACAAAATCATGTCACTTCATCTTTTTTTCAGGTTTTTCCATTGCCATGTTATATGTGTTGATCTAAACTAAGATTTTAAGATTTGTATGTGACCTCAACATTTTGACAGCTCTGTGTTTGCTATCATTTTTAAGACAAATTAGTGGATATCTCATAGAGTCATAACTTTAGAAGGAAGAAAACACACATGGCAGGAATTAGACTGAGACTGGGGTTGTCTCCATGCCGGTGTCTATGGCAGGACAAGATGTCTAAGCTCCTGTGATAGCCCATGAAAACGGTAGACCACTGACAGTCCATTAATGTGGAATAAAGAAGAGCCTAGACTGAATATTGAATACTTTATATCTAGATTCATAACCTTCAATATGATTTTTACTTGAACAGATACAACATCCTACACAATACCATGGCATCACGCGATTAGTTTCTAGAAGAAACAGTTTCCTTTGTAAAATACACCCATGTAGAATGGGACAATAAATGTCATCCATTTGCCTCATAGATAATAGCTTCAGCCTGAAGCCCCTATTTTTTTTGCTAATGGTGCAGGAATAAAGCCCATTAATAAGTGTGAGTTACTGGAACATTTCAGTGCTGAAAGCCAGATATTTAATGACCTAGATACAGAGATGCATAACATCTGCTTTCAGAAGCCAAATTCTTAGAAGTGTTATCCATTTTACTGCCATTTTTCTCTAGGGCAAACAGGGGAATAAAGAATATATATGCTCATCAAGTGAAGCAAGAACTGAGTGTCTGTGAGTGAAAGGGTTTGATCTTATATTACCCAGCATTTCATCAGCCAAAGGTATGCAGATTTTCTACTCTTTACAAATGTTCTATTTGTTTTTGTTGTGGCCTTCTATGTCTTCCGTCTACTAAGACTTGCTCCTAAACTCATAGAGATCAATGAAAAAAAACAGGAGTTCCACTGACTCTCAGTGATTCAGAAATAAATGGATAAGCCTACGCTGAAGACAAGGGACTGAGAACTTTGAAGCCTGAGGATATCCAGATCTGATTAAGACTTTGCTCCTCCTTATTAGAAATAGTTTTGCCTTTTCCCACCCTTCTGGCTGGATCTTTGTTCTTAGCTGGCAGAGGGACAATACTGTAATGCACAGCCGGACCATGCTTCCCAAACAGAAGGTCAAAAAGAAAACATGGCCTGTGTCTACAGCTGAGTCACGAGCAACAAGAACAAACTGTAACACGAAGATTTCAAGGGGGAGCATCTCGCTCAGAACCCTATGAACTGTTCTCTCTGCTGGGTATGTTCTTGCCAAAAATTATCACTTCTAATTAATCTAAGACAGGAGGAGAAGCATTTTTTAAACAAATCTCAAAAATGATTATTTTTAAGTCTGGTAAATCTATGTGAGCCAGTTATTGGTGCCATGTTCGGAAGCTCAGACAGAGTTAAATTATGCTTCAGATTAATGTATTGAGCAGTTCAGAGGTTAGACAAACAGCTGTTTCTCAAGCAGGCACACTACAAAGCTTAACTGTTTGTTGGAAGGGCAGATATGGCCTAACTGAAGTCCCAGCAGACTGACTTTTATTTGTTTCTGATTGGGAGATATCCAAAGCTGAATCCATGCTACTGATGACCTCCCTAGCTGGGGCAAAAAGTTGAACCTCTGGAGCCAATGTGATTTTACCAGTCTCTGGGAAAAAAAAAAAAAAAAGAAAAAGGAAAACAAATAAATTTTCAGTGACTCAGATAATCTGCAAAATGTTGCACTTTCAAAATCAAGTTTTAAAATTCTGGGACAAAAATCTATATGTAAATATATTTCAGCTTCCGGGGAAAAAACAGGTCACTACTAATCAAACATTACTTCTAATGTTTGCAAAGCTGTTAGCAGACAGTAGAGAGTTCTTCAAAACTGTAACATGTATGTCACAGTGACATACATTATGAGTAAAGAATATTCTATTTTAAATTCCAGATTACTCAATGTGTAAAGAACAGGGCCAGCTATTTAGTTATTTGATATCATTGGAAATATTCCAACAAAGCATCATGGTTCTGAATCAGAATGCAGCAATGCATTCCATAGCTTAAACATTTAGTCTATGTCAGAGAAATGACTCTATGAAATAATGGCATTGGAACCTTATTAAAAAAAAATAAAAAAACAGAATAGATTCCATGACAAAAGTACTGATGGTAGTCCTACATCAATCTTCTCCCTAAATCTCATTAATATCATTTAGCTGGCCTGGTTTTCACACCTTTTTTCTGCTTGGCATTTAGGTTATATTACTTTTGGTTTATATTCTGCTAAGGCTAATTTGGGTAAATTAGAGCCAACTCAGTACATCTGATGTCGCTCTGCAATACTTCATGAATTCAATATCAGAGTTCACTATGCATCCTTTAATTAATCTTTTGCCAGACAGTTGTCTTGTCACCACCCTATTAGATCCAGACTTAAATACAGGTGAAAAAGAACATCTGGACATTTTCTTTCAGAAAAACTCAGCATTCATGAAGCGACTTCATAAAGAGACTTCATGAATTTGTGAAGAGATTTTCTTGGCAGTGAAGGTGACAGAGCACAGGAATAAGTTGTCAAAATAGATGGTGGAATCTCCTTCTCTGGAGATATTCGAAACCTGGTTGGACACAATCCTGTTCCACATGGTTTAGATGACCCTGTGTGTGCTGGAGGGTTGGACTAGATGATCTCTAAAGGGCCCTTCCAACCTTACTCAGTCTGTGATTCTGTGATTCTATAATTCTATGACTTCCACAGCTATCTTCAGTCAATGATAGGTAAAGTATGGATTCCAAGAAACAGAATACAATACAAGCTGCCAGAAATGAGGAAAAGTCTTTACATGACCCAAATATTGCACTCTGAAAGCTACTTATACTATTAAATTGAGGTGCATAGTACAGCACCTTGCAGTAGAGCACATCTTTATGTCTACAGACTTGAGACAAACTGACAAGGTTTATTTGCCTAATAAAGGTATTATTTCCTTTTAAAGGCCTGTTTCTCCAGTTCCTCCTTGTTTACAGTTCACTGCCTTTGCAAGACCACTCTTCAGCTGAGTATGCATTTGGAGAATGGGAGATGAGTAGACATCTTAGATTCTGTTTTGGTAGAAGACAATATGCTTGCAAGTCAATTGTGCTGCACAAAATCATGCCCAACAAAGAAAATATATCTGTAGGTTTTACTGCCTAATGTGATCTATTGTTAAGAACCCAGGATGTTTTATGTACATAGATAGTCACTTGTCAGAGGAATGGACCATCCAAGGACATCATGCTGCAGCTGGATGTATGCCCACTGCCTCTTTTTCCACCAGGAGGTCACAAAGAGGTCTAATGCGGGGTTCGGTATGACTACATGACTGCTGGGGTGGCTTGGAAGGCAGCCTTATAGCTTAAATGAAAGAGAGGCAATTCATACTGAGAAATCCAGGGGGAATAACTGGTTATTAGTTCACTTCTTGTGGGCAGTATGGAAGAAGTGAGTCATTACGGAGGATAAACTCAAATTGCAACCGGCTTTACTTTTATATTGATAACATCTATTGCTAAATTATAACAATAACAGTGACGTTATCTTGAGAAAGGGCTTCAAAGTGCCACTTCCCATCTTATTTGCGCTCTGCACTAAGAGGAATACTAGTCGTCTAGCTACAGCACAGAAGAGATATGGGTTTGATTCCTGATCATGCTACGTTTCCTGTCTTGCCTTGGGCAAGTCCCTAAATCTGCCTGTGTCTCATTTCCACATCTGTGGAATGGGGATCACAGTACTGTGTGCCTTTCATCCATGTCTATTTACAAGATGAAAACTTTGTGTTGCAGACTGCTTTTACCTTTTGCATGCGGGTATGGGCACATGCACAGAGAAAAAGTGGAGAGCTTGAAACGACACTCACGTTTATGTTTTGTCCCCAAAGTACTGCAGCTATAAACATGATAAAATGATGAGATTTATTTGTAACACAGACTACAGTGAGGTTCTTCTAAACAGATATGATTGTTTCAAGTGGAGTTTGTGGTCCAGAAATATAGGAAGTCAGGCCTATCTTGCCCCCAAAATAGGTATCATGAACAGATGAATAATAGTTCAACTAGTTCTTCTAGTGCCTACAAAGGAATTCTTTCTACCAGAAGTTAGATGAAATAATTCCTCAATCTTGGCATTATTTTTCTTCAAGTGGTAACATCACTGGAGAACATCATAGGGCATGATTTGGGCTAATGGCTGTTTGGTGTAACTCAGCAAAGAGAATTGTAACGTGAGAATGTTGAAAGCTCTGGCTAAAGATAATATTTTCTTTTAACAAAGATTTGTTGCCATTAGGAACACAGAATAGGCAGGAGGAACCCCTTATCTCCAGCACTTTGAGACTTTGACAAAGTCAGCACTACCATTTCCTTTAAAGAAAAGTGAGAGAACTTCCTCATTGCATCCTGCTGCATCCCTGCCTAACCCTAAAATTGGAGAAGTAATACACACTTTTTAAACCTTCATTCTAAAACTAGTGACAAATAATACCATAAAATGTGGTATTCCTCTGATCTATTACCAGTTAGTCACTTATTCAGTTCTTGGTCTGACCTTTTTAAGAGCTGGGGACTCTACTGGAGTTGACTCTATCCAGAACATTAGCACCCACATGAAAGGAGTTTTTAAAATTATGCAAAATAAACCTTAGTACTGCCCCTAATAGTGTCTGTCCTAGCGTCTATGTCCTTCTTTATCATGGTAGATAGCTCTTCACTCCCTACTTGTGTGAGCTAAAAGCAGAAAGGCCTCCTTTCTCTGAAGGAGATAACACATCTCCATCTTTGCAGCTGGTGGTCCTCATTGCTGATTCATCCATTAACCCAGTTACCACCCTCACTAATCCCTTACCCTGGCTGAGATGTTCAGCCTAAAAGCATTTTCTATACCTCATATTCCATGCTTTCTCAGGAACAGGTCCTGTGCCCACTGAAGTCATCAGTACACTTTTTTACTGACCTCAGAGGTTACATATTAAGACTTAAATGGATTATCATCCCCTGCCAGGAAGTTATATTATTTCAGATTGCACACTCAACACATTCAAACTGTTCTCCTTTTATTTTATAAGTCTCCATGGCTTCTGTTATGTAGCATTTATCTTGGAGCTGCAAAAACTGCTGAAAGTTGTCACCACCTCCTGGAATTTCAGAGGGTTAAAATGTTCAGCACTCATGGGTTTTGTAACTAAAAAAAAAAAAAAAAGTAGAATTCTCCGATTTTCTCCATGAATAGTTGCATGTTGTTGCATTGCTCATCACATGCCAAAGATTAATTAAAAAAAAATACAAAGAATAAAATTGTGGAGTATTGGCCTACTATGTGGCAAATATAGAAGTTGTTCCATTATTTGGCACCAAAAGCAGATCAAGCTCTTTTTCGGTAGAATTTTCTCTCTCTCATTCAACAATTTCTACTTATGTTCTAAACTATGTAGATCTGAAATCAGAAGAATTATAAGTCCTGTATTCATTCTCATTCCTAAAATATTATCATAATGAAAAGCCAGCAAACTATTTATTACCATCATTATCTTCATAACAAACCAATGAACCATCTTATCAAGAACCCTTTTCCAAATGTGTCAAGATATTAATTAGAAATAGAGCAAGATCTGGCCCCATTCTGCAGTTCATTTTTGCAAAATGAATCAATCCTCTCAAAGTTCTAGGATTCATATTATTTTTGTCTTTAGAGTGGAAAGACCTGAGGCATGGAAAAATAATTATTCAATATCGTATATGTGATTCATAGTAATGGTGGTATTCACAAGGAGGTACTCAAAAGTAAGAAGTAGATTCAATGCCAGGCAGGTGGATTTTCACTTATATTTTCCTTGAAGCCAACATTTCCACACAAAAATGGATCTTCTATTCCCTTGATGTTAAAATTTCCCCAGGCTATGGTCTCTTGTGTTGCCCACTCACTCACATAGGTTAGTAATCTTTAACATTGAACTGCTGAGACAGCAGACTTTTTGGATGGACTTTCTGTAGAAAGACACTATGGGGCATAGAATAATAGGAAAGTGCTAAATTACCTTCTTAAGGACTTGTATTTGTCACACAGGCCACCCAGCTCTGATGCTTTCAGACCACAAAGCCCTGCCAATCTTCAACAAGAATCTGACTTGCCCCTTCTTGCTCTCTCTGACCATGAGTTCCCTCCTAGATTATGGAAAAAAAATGGATTGGCATGGAATTTGGCATACTCTTTCTTCTCCCTGTGAAATTATGCAAGAGATGAAGCAATGTCTGACCAATTAAGAGTGGTACAAGTTATTTTCCCATGGAAGTAAGTGGAAGGGCAAGAAAGCAATATTATAAGAAAAATCAGTAAAAAATATACTTTTTCTTTGGATGATGCTTCACTTACGTCAGATTATTTCCTCCTGTCTGGCTCTTTTTCTTTTCCTTTCTTTCTTTCTCTCTCTCTTTTCTTATTTTCTCTTTCTTCTTTCTCTTTCCTTTGTCCCTGTCTCTCATTTCTATGATGTAGAACACTAATTTGTGGTTGCAATCTGTCCAGTGTTTTGTTTAAGGCTGAAAAAAACATTTCATTACCAATACATGACTGTTAAAAAAAGTCATGTTTCTGCAGGTTCATGAAAAACAAGGCATCTTTCATCCAGAGCTCAGTGGGTTTAGAGAAAATAAACAAGCAAATAAAATGAAGGTATTCCTGGTTTGTTGTCAGGGCAGGGATAAATTCATTGCTGGGATCATGTTAGGGGGAAAAAATACAACCTGTCTATGAAAATGATGAATTCATGCCTGGGGCAAATGCATGACAATTCTCATTTACCTGGGAAAGAGAGACAGATCTCAGAGATACTACACCCAAGGAAAATCCCAATTCACATATATTTCCATAACTTCTTCACCATAAAATGAGTATATTTAATTAAAATATTGGACTGAACATGACTGGTTTTATAGGCAGCCTCGTGTCACTGAATAAAACCACCTTTGAATGGTTTTGAATCTCTTTGAATGGTTTCTCTTATAAAAAATTATCCCGTGTGGGTTATTTCCCTCTCTTTTACCTGAAGCAAGATAGTGTTTACCTGCCAAAGGCAAGTCTTTTTGAGCTTTCTGTCTTAGGAAAAGAAGTCACCAGTATTCAAAGCAATCTACATGAATTCTTTCTTCCTTGAAATACTTTTCTTAGTAGCACATGAATACTTGACACGTGGAAAACTCCACCTGTTCTGCTCATTTGTTGATCACTATGAAACACATCATGGAAAATAATATGCTTTTTAAAAAGCAGGTTAAAGAGAAGATGATTGTGAATCTGAACATCAGAGTTTGTGTGAGCAAGAGAGGAATGAGGAAAAATATAATAAGTATATACACAACAGGTATGAATGATGTGCCAAAATCTGCCCTGCAGGAAGACAGTCAATTTAGAAATTGGGACATATGTTAGAAGAGACCAATAAACATATGTCAACACCTGAAAAACAACATAGAGCATTAAAATCAAATATTAGTTTGATTTTCTAAATGTTTTTTAGTGATTGCATTGTTAAATTTAGTTTGGAACATGCAACACAGTAGTTGAAAGTATCACATCTAAAATAACAAACGATAGGTGAATCATTTCCCATAAATTACGGAATCCTGTTTTCCTTTATAAACTAAACTTTGGGACACACTTTTCATGTCCAAAGAATAACTATTTGGATAACAGATTTTAGGAAGAATGTCTTTGTACCTCAAATTCACTTTCTAGGCAGGAATCCTTCAATGTTTTCTCCATAACGGCTCATATTGTTTTTTCACTTGATCTAGTAGTTGCAATGCATAAACTGCAAACTTCCACATCTTACCTAGATGGACCTATTCTAGTCATCTGTGTAGTAAATACAGAGAGGTAAGGATCAGAAGGTAGTTCAGAGTGTCCAAATTACCAGCCCTATTTTATTGGAATAAGGAGCCTACAAGACTTTTCAGTGTACAATGGTTTTTCAGTGCACAACGGTCTTTCATGAAGACCATATACTGCGTGGAAAGGCTCCAAAGTCTATCAGGAAATTGTGAATATTTATGGTATTTATGCAATATTTATGATATTTATACAAGAACCTCCATCCCCTATACCTCCAGGCTAGAAGTAGAATACTGAGATAATTTTTCTTATTTTCTCCCTTCATTCGAACACTCTCCATGAATACTGACTCTGCAAGTAAAACAAGGAAAAGCAAACAATATAATTATATGAATATTTAATAGCCAACTCCTCTTCTTTTTGTGTCTTTGGCCAAAGGCTTCACTATGTGGCATGAACAACTGATGAGTAATTTGTCATTTTCGTAGAATTTTCTTCTTTGATACACCTTACTCTCCAATTATTCTTAGTATCTACTAAAGTTCCTGCAGGTACATGTGGATGGTCCAAGCCATGACGGAGGATACCTTTTGCCCAAGGTATGTGATTGGGGGTAAAATAGGAGGAATTGTGTAAATATAAGTAGGTGGTTCCCCAAAGCCAATATGATTACTCTGAAGAGGTCATGGGGTCCTCAGCTGAAGTTGTGTCTGTACACTTTCTCCTGCAGTAACAGACAAATCGTGATGGACCATGACTCACTTTCCCTATTTCCAGGGAATGGAACCAGCACATGTGAGAATGATCTACATTTCCTCTCAATGCCAGAGTTACAGTAGCCAGTAAACTCATACTCCTTCAGCATAAAGATTCACATCCAAAACAGGACCTGTTTTTAGGATGACCAGTGATCCAAGGGAACCAGGGAGCCTTGTATAAAATTCCCAGAGATGAGTTTTAGGGTGTTTAGATCCAAGTCTTTACTGATTTCTTTTTCCCTTTATTGCTTCCATCTTCTCTTTCCTAAGATAATTTCAAAGAAATCAAGTTGTGTGGTGCAGTTAAATATACTGCAATATTAACAGGGTTACAGTGACTTGATTTTTTATCTGACTTCCAGAGGAATAGTAGGTCAGTAGTGAACAAAAATATTTTCTGTCTAATCAGCTAGTCTTTACTAAAATAATATGGTGCTTTTTTCAGGTCCAGTCCAATGACAACTTACTTCATATCTTTAGGGAGATGACCTGGCATTTGGATCTGATGAAGTGCTCAAATATAAATTTTGTCAGAGTTTAAAAAAAAAAAAAGTAATTCATCCAATCAACAAATATAGCTGCAACAAAATTCTTCTTTAGGACTGATGGCATATCAGGATCAGAACATATACAGGAAATAAGGACTATAAGAAATCTGGGAAACGAACAGTCAGCACAAACTGAGTAACTCACAACACAGTGGTGATTTGAGCTGACAAAATGTTATTGAAGGGATCACTCTCTTCAACACTGTTTGCTTTGCGAAGTCAGGGAGAGATTTATTATGGCTGGAAGCCTTTACAACTGTCAGATATAAGTGCTAGTTAAAAGGAGAGAAAATAGTAGAATTAACAAGGTGAGCTTGGGTCTAAACATGGGCAACAGCATGATATTTTATCTGACCGAGAGTATCATCAAAATCTTGCTTGGAAATGCATTGCTTTCAGATCACTTTACATACTGGCAAGGTGTGTTTATTTTTCATTTACTGTGCCTTTATTAGAATAAGTATTGGTGATAAGGAAATAATACTATCATCAGAGCAAAAGCTTCTAAGCCAATCACCAAGCTCTGTCAGCTATTAGACAGGTGTCTTTACCATTGACTTCTTTAAAGAGACTGAAGGATGCAGGCAAACAAAAGCTGCTGAATTACTGCTCATGGCTATTGCATTTAGCATCATTAAAATGCAGCTACTTTTGTTCAACATTGATGCATAAGTCACATCAGCAAGTCAAGTTAAATATCCTGAGATATGAACCTGTGTTTTAAAAGGAAGTGGATGATTTATGGGAGGAACTGAACTTTATTGATATTTGGGCTCTACATGTACTTGAGGAGGGTCATCAGTCCTTTTCAGAAAACATTCAAATATCTTAGAAAAATAGTCCTGAGCTGGGGGATACAAAATGCTGCTCTTTCGCTCTTATTCAGTAGAGTTGTCCGAACAGTTATCAATGGACAGGACAAACCACCTGGTGAGAACTACTCTTCTGAAAAGCCTAAAATCTTGTTAAAGAAATTAGTGAAAAACAGATGAAGAGAGAGAAAAATCAATCCCCAATATGCTTGTGAATTTCTGTCACCAAACAGTTCAAATGTGATTAGAAATCAGTCCAGAGTCTAATCCAGCACCAAGGTATTTCTGGGTAAAACATAATTTAAAAAAAAAAAAAAAAAAAAAGAGGTGCTATAGTGGCTAGATTATCCAATATTAGAAGTTTCCTTTAATAAAGCCTTTTTTTTTCCATTGTTCTCATTAACACTTCCAGGAAATAAGAGGGCCCTGAAGTCTGCAGCAAAGCGGTGCTCTAAAGCCCATGAAACGTGTGTACATCCCTCATTATTAGAAGTGACATCGCTGTGCTGTCCAAATGGAGAAATGCCAGAACATGCTGCCAGTCACAGCCAGAGCATATTGAAAGCGCTAGCAAAGCGCTCTCCTCTCGCAAGTGCTCTCCCAGTTGAGCTCACAAAAATAATTTAATGAGAACAAGGGTTGTCTGAGTTATTAGCGAGCTGCTGAGCAGAAAGAAATAGCTTATAGTCACAGCTGGCGTCACTGTCTTTGGCGGCCATGTGGCTCTCCTCACATAGGCTTACCTCATGCAGGCTGGGTTTGTTTCATGGCAAAAGTCCATTTTTAATAATACAGACATTCTTCCTTTTGCAGTTTTTATACGGGAAGAGGAGAGGTTACATCTAATGACACAGACAGTGTCTTTGACACAGACAGACGGCATGACCAGGTGATATCTCTGTGTCCTCCTGGCAATCTTTGGATTTCAGGTAGGGAGGTAATAGCATCTCCCTTATACATATACACATACACTATACATATATATATATATATATGTATGTGTGTGTGTGTGTGTGTGTGTGTATATATCACATATATTACATCACATATACTATACATATATATCTATCTGTATTGTGTATATATGTATCTAGTATAAATATTGTGTATATACATATATGTATATATATATATATAGTGCCTATCACAATGGGAATCCTATCGCTTGACAGCTAGTAATAAAGACGCCCGGTACGGGACTATAATCAATGAAGGTGATAGCCAGTCACATATTTGTTTTCTGTTAACATGTGATGTTTATACTTACCATATTTGCTTGCATAGTGGTGGCTTATGTTACTCCAGATTCCTCCCTTCAAAAACTGATAGTGTGGCCATTATTTACCTATAAAAGTTTTGCTCATGACCAGTCAGAAGCTGTGGTTTATGCAGCAAGGCCATGCTGTGTGCAACGCTGTTATGCAAGTCCATATAGTGTTATTTTAACATGCTCCTTGGCTTGAGACATGGTTGGTAAAATTAATTTGGGTTGTGGTAGATGGCAGAAGATTCGTTTCTGGTTGGTGGCCAGCAGTTGCAAAAGTTACAGAAACAATAATAAAGCCAAACTCTGAAGGGCTGGGTGTCCTTTCCGCCCACTGAGGACTAATAGGTTAATCCTGAAAAATCTTGATGGCCTTCACTGTTTATTATTTTAATAAAGAAGCTCCTAGGAACTCCAGTGAAGAATCAGATAGGACCCCACTAGGCCAGTAGATAGGATATAGCATAAACAAGGTAGAAGAAACAGTCTGCAAGTTAGAAAGCATCTATATTTTGGACAGGATGCAACAGTGGATATTAAATGGACAAGTGGGAGCTGGTCTGGGAGTGTGGGGAATGAGGTAACAATAAAACCCAGTTAATTTAGTGGGATAGAAGAGGCCTGGACTTGTTACTTGTCTCACCCAAATACTCACTATGTGCCTGGGAACAGTGAGCAAGCTCCATGGCAGAAAAATTGCAGAGATTAGGGCGGGAAAGTGCCATGTTCTCCAATGCACAGAGATCTGCAGAGATTTTCAATGTATGCCCAGGACCTGACACATAATTTCTGCCATGGGTCCACCACAGAATGAAGTATTTTTCTAAACTATCCACAAGGTAAAGTGTACACATATCCATACTATATATGTAAATATCTGGTGCTTTTGTCCAGTGTACAGTCATAAAATCTTCTGGAAAAAATAATAAAAATGTATTTAAACCCAGGTAAGTGAATATCTCCTTCAGATTGAGAATATTTTATCAGGGTAAAGAATGGGGCAGATTTAACCCTTAAGTGTGCAGAAATACCAAAACCAAACAAAGAGACAAACAGAAAAACTCGAGAAGGAGGTGTCACCAAGGCCACAAATGTCCAGTGTGCACATTTATTTTGCTGTGGTTACAAAAGTTTTCAGTTTTTACTTCAACAAAAAATTGAAGTGATGGTGGTGGTTTCATCACTAGCATTTGCTGGGATATTTAGATCCAAATTATCTGTTTTTTTTTTCTCCTGACTGAGGGGAATTGTCTCTACTCAATCTCATGTTCACACAGCTATGGGTAGAGGTGATTTCTAAATCTATTGCCCCACCAAAAGCAGACAGGGAAAGGGATTGAGCCCATAAACATCCCCAAAGCAGCACTCTTGAGGACTATTCTGGTTCAAGTTTGTCTTGCCTTTAATAGTAAGCATAGTGTTGCACAATCCTCATTCAATTTATTATTAATTCAGTTCATTTTCATTCAGTTTGTTCTGCAATTTCTGATAAGATGGCAATAGAACTATTTTGTTTAATGAAAATAATCACATACACGCCTCCACACACATGTACAATCAATCACATTTTAACTATATTAAACAGCGGTGCCATAAATACTGTGGGAAGCAAGTGGGTTTAGAAAGCATGACCTTAAAACAACTGTTAAACAATTTGTTTCTGACAATGTGTCTTTATAAGGAACAAGGCTGGATTTATTGTAGCTAAATGGTCCACTGGGAAACATTCACTATTTTTGATGTCACATACAGGAAACCCACCACATATCTTATTAAGACAAAATGTGTCCTTTCAGATTGTAGATTTTGAGTGAAACATTATTCATGTGTCTCATGAAAATAAGTCTTTATTTATAGCAATGCAGCTTTATTTTAACTTTTTTTTATATATATTAGTGTGCTTACGCAAGAGTTAGGTAAGTTGATATAAATTCCTTAAACTGTTTTTCTCCATATATTCCAAGTAGGAAGAAAATATAAACTGAGCTATGTTAAGATCACATCTTAAAACTGCAGTGGAGAACTCAACTATTATAGAAGACCTTAGGCAGAAGCAATATTGACTTCTCTGCTCCAATTTGACCAGAGAGAAGCCAGTTCTGGTTTGGAATATGCACCGAGTTGCACTAGTTTTCACTGTCCTCAGTGTATTGGATATCTCAGTAGCGTTCATTTCTTTGGATAGGGGACAATTCCAGGAGGACAGGTCTGCTCTAAGCTCCATACTAACTCATATGCAGCCCAGGCTCAGAAGGTGCTTTGCCTTCATGCGTAAGGAGCACATAGGCTTAGCACCACTGCAGACATTGGTTCCTTCTTGCAAAATGTTTAGTGAAAGCGGCTGAAGGCTATAGTTCCATGCTTAGAATAATTCCCTACATCTCAATGTCCTACTGTCTCAGAGAGTCCTTGGCGTCATTTCTGTGCCACTGGACAGACTGAGGCCAGGATGGGCAGGACAGATAAGGGTTTGCCCAGTAGTGAGCCTGGCTTCATGGCATGGGCTGTGGTGGCTTCAACCTCCAAGGTGCAGCTCAGGCATAATTTGGAGGACAGAACAAGCCTACTGCTGTTCTCAATAGACAATTTGGGTACACGAGTACACTTTTTTTTTTTTTTTTCTGGGAGGGAAAGAATGCTGAGGCCTATGGACATGAGTCAGGCTGAACCTGTTGGCCTCAGATCCAGGACATGAGGTTTGAGTGTGTTGTTCTGCACTGTAAAGGCAGCTCTGGGAGTGAGCCGAGTCCATGTGTAGGCTTTCTGGATATAATGTGGGAACAACAGCAATTCCTTACTGCAGATGGATGCTTTAAAAATAAGTGCATTAAAGAACGAAAGAAATAGATTTAGAAATAATGCTTTGTGGAAAATTGATATTATTATAAAGCACACTTGAGACATGAAGTATAAATTATTGCAATTTAAAAAAAGATAAACATATTTTATTTCCTTTATCTTATGTTGTTTTGCAAAATATTTATGTTAAAGAATATATTTATTTAACTTATGCAGGGGTTCTGTACTGTATGTACACCTAGAAATTTTATTGCTATACCTATGAGCACAGAAGACTAGTGAAGAATTTATATGTTTAAAGTCTTCTGATCTACTTGAAATATATAATTATTCTTTAATTATTCTGATCTATTTGATCTTCTCCTTCATATTGGAAATATCTTTCACCACAATTTTTGTGCCTGGAAATTTTATTCATTTTAAAAGAAGGAGGGAGAGAAATGAAGGGAGAGAGAAAGCCAGAAAGGGAAAGAAGTGAAAATAAATATAAAGAAAAGTGAAAAGAGAAATAAATGTGTATTTGTTTGAGGGCACAAATGGCTACAAAAGATAAATGTTTAATGAGGCATTCTTGAGTATCTTATGTCGAGACTTCTAACACAAGAAGACAGTATGTCTCACAGTCCCGAGTAAGATACTTGTATGTTTGATTGTATTTGAAAATTGGGGGGAATTAGTAACTCTGTTTATGTGGTTTTGCTCCATGTTACAAAACAAATCTCTTTATTGGGTATAAAAGGTGGAAAAGTAGAGAAGGGGAACCGAAAGCCAAGCCTGCATGGAAATGAGCAGTGGAACTGGCAGCAGCGATTACTTTACCTTCTCTCTCCTTGAAATTATCTATTTCCATTCTATAGCATCTTTGTTTGTCATTCTCTTGCTTATGTGGTTACACATAGACTTCCTTTGTTTCTACATCCAAAACCATTATCGTGTTACCTTTAAAGTTTGGCATCCAGCGACACAGGGGTCAGCGGTGCCAGTTTGTGCATGGTTTGTATGACTTCATTAGCTAAATAGAACTGTGGGAACAGATTCTGGGTGACCCTCAAGACATAGATCTTTTTCTTTTTTTTTTTTTTTTTTTTTTTTAATTTTGAACAAAATAAAAAAAA
>JAUBOD010000762.1:3206872-3221684 GCA_032353885.1 Nothura maculosa | reverse complement strand
AAAAAAAAATGAACCTGCTGTTATTAAACTTTTTTACCTGTTATTATATAGGGGTCACAACATAATCCTGTAGAGAGCTGAAAATTGCCCATAATGGATAGCACAGGTGGAGCATTAATACAGGCTACAGGAAACAAGGGCAGTTTTAAACCCTCACTTGAGTGGACATGTGTGTTTTCTCAGGCTCTTCTCCAAAATCCAATGCAGAAAATAATGGGGAATTTCCTCCATTTTTTTTTCTGGATCTTCTTCTAGAGGTGCAGCAATTTGGGGTGAACAGCAGGTATGATTATTCCTACCAAATGGAGGAACTGTGTTATGTATTTTGTGTTCCATCTAGCGTACCTTCTTTTGTCAGGATCTGCAGTATAGACTGGCATCTCATTTCTTGAGCACTGTGGTAACAGGTACCAGATAAAACTAGATATTAAGCAAATAGTTTGCTCACCAAAAAATGAACTTTAGAGTAATTAAAGCTAGGAATGAATATAATTGCTGATAACAGAAAAGGGGGGATTATCTTCTGGAAAAGAATTAAAATCTCTTGTTCTGATATTTTCAAATGTTAAACTTTCAGCTTCTTTCAACTCTTTTGTGTTGAAGTTTAGCTTCCTTTTCTATTAACAAAAAATAAAGCTTCTGGGGAGTTAGGAAGCCCTGAATGTGCAGGGACTCTGAAATTGCACATCCTCTCGCTTAACCCTTTAGGCACCTGCTGCCATGTGCAAAGGAGAGCCCAAATCCACAGTGGAGTCCCAGCCTGGAGGAGCTCAGTCTCGGCTCTCCTCGCCAGTTCTGTCCCTCTGAGCACAGACATCTCCCCGCTGAGTCGGCCTCTCTGATCTCCCCGCTCCGCGCTGCCCGTGGTGCCTTCATCTGCTCCGCCAGGTAGATAAAACACTTATTCGGTGCTGGCTGGCGTAGCGGCAGCTGCGTTCACCCAACTCTTCTGTCCTTCCTCTCCATCTCCCTTCCACATCTTACTATTTTGTTGCCTTTCCTCTCCTTCCTAGTTGAAGCTGAAAGTCTTCTGGCTTTGTTCCTGTTTGCAGTCCCTACATCTTCTAAAAGAAAATCCTGTCACTGCTCTGTTCTTTACCTAATATTCTTCACAAAAAGAAAGGGTTATTTTTTAACTTGAAAAAATAAAGCTGTAAAAATGAGGTCTCCAATATGCACAGTCCTTCCTCTTCACTGCTTCCTAAATTAAAATGATTTATCCCACCCCCAGCCATTGATGTTCTCTTTGCCAAGTATCTCTGCTGTGATGCTTAGACTGATGGTCAGAAATATGGTCTCGAACTTGTCTCTACTGCTATAATTTAGCTTCATTTAGGTACTGGTAGATTATATTCTTTCTCTTGAAGATTGTAAATAACTTTCAGTCATCCTATATGCCTTTTTATTATTATTAAATACCCAGCTCTAAGAGTGTCTAAGGAGTTTGTTCAGATACTACCTAATCATATTGAAACTCAGTTGAATAAATAATTGAAGAATGCACTAAATTTAAAAACCCAACCAAATATATAAAACTTTGCCAACTTAGGATGTGTTGACAGTGAAAAATGGAAGCTGAATGGAAACTTGCCAAGTGCTTTTATTGGTTTCAGAGTGCTTAGAAACATTTTCACAAAGATTAAAAAACTCCAGCATATCACTTACCCAGTTGCTGCTTGAAAGCTTATGGCCAAAATTCCTAGCCAAGTTTTTTTTTTTTTTTTCCTCATTTTTTCCTACTACTTGGATGCCTTTCTGTGGTACCCAGGTGCAGAACCTACCACATTTGCTCTCACCAATTCTGCACAGAATCTGGAAGTATTTCCTCTATTTGGAAGTTAAACCTGGGAAAGCCTTTCCTGGGATGCATGTTCAGAGCCTCCTTGCTCTGAAGAGCAGAACATCCAGGTCACACAGGACAGGATCTTAATGGAGGAGTGGCAGGTGGTAAACTCTGTTTGGAAGATGGATCCATGGAATTTTTTCATGGAATATGTTTCTTCTGTATCCTCCTCCTTGGATTGTCATATCCAAGATGACAGTGGATGAGTCAAGCCACACTGCTGAGGCTACCTTGTTCTTCACCAGACACCCACTAGGGGCACATCAGGACATTTCTGAAAATTAACTTAATGAGCTCAGACTTCAAGCTCTGGACCCCTGGTTTCAAAAAGGAGATTGCTGCAAAAGGACTTCAAAGCCATCTTTATGTTCTCTCTGCACCTATTGTGTTTGTTTTAAATGAGCACAGATATATATTTTTTAATCAAGGGGCTTATGCCTTGAGAGAGTTAAAATGCAGAAGGAATAAATAGGTAATGAAAGAGACACTGTTGAACTGCAGCCACTGACAGCAGTCGGAGAAACAAGGACTGTGCCTCCCTTGTATGACGTGCAGCGCCCTGGAGTGTCTCTGAAAGGTGAAACTCCTCTGCTAGACCTGAGGCGCTGCAGAGACGAAGGTGGCACACGTAACGAGAATAAAAGATAGTGAGAAAAGTTAAGCACTAATCTAATACTTGTGTCTTTGCAGTGCTGAACCATCAATGGGTTTTTAGCTCTCCAGACAGTCCCGGCAGGTGAGCCCGTGCTGCCCTAGGGAGATGCTGCAAATGCCACGTGATGCCCTTTTGGGCTAAACACTTTTTTTTTGTGTGTTTTGGAATGATTTCTGAAGCAGGATAAAAGTCAAGTCTGGTAGCATTTGTACAAAAAGATGACTTCCACCAAGGGCAGGGCAATCTGTCTATGCCTTCCAGCACTGCAAACGCTGATTTTTATCTGTTTGATACTGCTTGCATGTCGTCTTGTATCTTCTCTTTTTAAAGCCCGGGCTTTCTGAGAACCTTTGGACATTGTTGTGCAATCTATATATACACTGGTAATATTTTAGGTTTTGCATAAAGAAATAATTTACAGGAACTGTCATTTCTGTGCCATGTTGGTAAAAATAACCATAAGTGAACATGGAAAAATACAACCATAAATATAAAGTTGAATAGTTAAATCCACTTATTTCAACACTGCTTATATCTTATATACCATTTTTGCAAATATTCTAAGTAACTGTTTCTCTGACAGAAATATTCTTTGAAGCAGCAAATATAAAACAAATATTGAAAGGGAGCCTGCAGAACATAAGTTTTAAAATGATAAAATATGGCACTAGAAACCTAGTTTAGAAGTATTAGTATACGAGAATCCATTTCCTGTGACTGGAATTTCCAATCAATTCACATCAGAATATGAATATTGAACATCTCCTGTGAGCATGAAAGCTGCAAATTAAGGATTATTTGGGAAAACTGTCTGGGGATTATTCAAGAAACCAACAATCCATTCTCAAGTGATTTGCAATTATGAGGAAGCATGTTTAAACAACCACAGTAAATTATTTGTACAGTTCTATTTTAGTTATAGACTCTATCTGTGAATCCATTTCTGGAATAGTCATTGTAACTCATGGATGTATATGTGCAAAGCGTGTTGAAATAATCACTTGTATGTTTGCCCTCAGGGTGAGAGCTTGTTCCCTGAGGCAAAGCAGAGTAATCCAAAGGCTGCAGTCACTTCTAGAACTGTAAGGGGCTGGGAGAGCAATGGGATGTTATCTGCCAACACAAAAGTAATGGTAATTTCCCTTTTCTACCTCTTCTTGGTTAGGTCCTTTGACCAGCTGTAAAATTTTGCATTGGCTATGGAGCTGCTATGGGTTTGACCCACTGGACAAGTGTCTCTACTGCTGGTGGCTTGGCCAGCTACAGGGCACCTTCACCTGCCAGAACAGCAGCAAGTGGCCAAGACTAGGGAGAGAGCTGCAGCCTGCGCTGCAGGCTTATCTTCCAGGTATGATCCATGTGAAAGGGCTGTTGGGAAATCTTAGAGGGATGCTTGTTTTCATTGTTTTTCTTCTGATTTCAGTTCTGCAGCTCTCTGACATTGACTACCAAAAGTTGCTTGCAGTGACATTGAACATGACAATATGTCCAATCCCTGCATTCTGCTCCGTGCACCATGTAAACTCTTCTGTGCAAAGCAAAAGGAGAAACCCCAAATCATAGTCAGCAAAGCAAAGACTGGAGAGAGTCTTTCAGCCTATTATAAACACTCCAGAAATATATTTTTTGCTCATTTCAGAAATGGTGGGAATATTGCAGCATGGCCCTGAGTCCTCTTTTGGCACTAAGGAGCATTAGGGGAACATTGCAGCATTATTCTAACACGCCAGCTATCTCATTTACAGCACAGTGAAAAGCTGTTTTGGAAAGTAATTAGAATTAATATAAGCCAAGATTTTTCGGTGTTGAGTAACACAGTGCTTTAAATTGAACTATCTTGCTGTATAAAGGAAGATATCAGCCCTAAACATCAAGTACTTTTATGTTTCAAGTGTTAGGGAGAGTTTTCCTGTTTAGATAGGAAAGTTGAGAATACATGATAGAAGCTATTGAAAAGATTATTAATTTTTAAACCAAATGATTTTTATGTCTTGTAATAATATGTTTAATGAACCCGTTATCTTGCTTAATGTTCCTTTGCTATAGGAAGAAATAATAAAACTAAATTAGTCATTCCCGGTGCCCTTTCCCCTAGCTGTTTTCTTCCTGAATTTCCTTTCCTTGGGCTTATTGATCCCTGGTAAACCTCTCTCGCTTTCAAAGCCAATGGAAATAAATAGTGTTTCATTTTGAGCAATGCCAGGTTGTGTCAAGAAAGTCATGGATGGTTGGTCTCTGACTAAAGGCTTCACTGGGCAAGCTTTGACATCGGCTTCCTTTGAAAGGAGATGGAAAAGAGCGAAGTGGAGAAATGCAGAAACAAGTGGTCTCTGTGCTCGTAGAGGAGCTCGGAAGGGCTCCTCTGCTCCTTGCACTGTTATCTCTGTGTCACACTGGGGTCACTCTGCGAGGGCACTGTGAAGCCATTGTCATGCTTTTGGTGTTAGTACCCACGAGGGAAAAAGCACATGCAAAGAAGTGTCCCTAAAATCTCTTAAGAAACATATTTGCTGCTTTCATTCCACAGATTTTCTTTGTAGCCTTTTTCTGTACTCTGGAGAAAAAAAAAAAAAAAAACAACAAACCACTAGATCGGTGAACAGGGAATGGACTAGGATGGAACTGCATCAGACTTTGGTTTAGTCTTGGGTTACTCTTCAGTGGTTTGCTTCCTTTCTGTGCATCTTACTGTCCTTGAACACCTCTGTCTTTCTTTCCCTGCCATTCACTGCCCTGAGTTCACAGACAGTGGATTTTTCCAAATCCAGAGACCATCATTTCAAACTTTCAGATTAAAGCACAAACTTTAATAAAAGCCTGAGATGTTAATAAGCATTAATTCATTAAATGCTGGAAGACAGCAGGAGCAGAAAATGCTTGATTCAAAGATAAATGGGCTTAATGCTAATTAGATCTATTGAGCAATCCAAAAACACTTCACTGGTTGGAAAGGACCTTTCCCAATTAGAAAAAGAGTTAATTAAAAAGAAGAAAAACCAGTAGGAGATAGAAAAGAGCTTGCAGAATACATATATCTATAAACTAAAATTGGAGAAAAAAAAAACCTGACCCTGTATCTTAAGGAGTTTCCTACTTCTAAAATCTTCTGTATATGATTCTGAACACCTGAGACAAAAGCTAAAATGTTTTAATTGGCATAAGGCCCCAACTTAAGAAAGCATTTTGCCACACTCTTAGTTTACCCCCTTTTAGTAACATATTTAAAATATGTGCTTAGCTTCCACTCATTTAAATAATCTTTATTGCTTGTTCTATTAATACTTGCAAGTATTAATTGCATGTGATCATTTCAGTAGGAATTATGAATCTATCAGTTTTTATCCAAGTATGTAAGGTCTAACACTTAGGGATACTAATTAACTCCTTATGGGTAGTTGTCTCTTGGGTAAAGGCTTGCATTCTTTGCATGGTAACAAGCTAAAAAGGTTTAACTCAAAATAGCATTGCAAGTTGCAAGGTAGGCATGGACTAAAGGAAAAGTATAAGGGCATAATAATTGCTGTTTCCAACTGAAATATCCTCTTTTACTAGATGCTGTCCAAACAATGAATAAAAATAGAGTTTTTGCCTAGAGAGTTTAAAGAGAAGAGTTAGGAATACCAGATGTGTAAGAAGAGCAGCACTCTGTAAATCCCCTTGTGGGAAACTCTCCCTTAGGAAAATAGTTCATTCTGATTAGCTGCTGAGAAAACCTATGCAAAGATTTCGCCAAGATTTGCAAGCAAAATTTTGAGATTATGGATCTTTAGCCAGTTTCTCTCTAGCAAATGTTTTGGGTTTTGTGTTTTTTTTTTAATATTATCTGGTGACGAGGTGACTAGCTTTAATTGCTTCATCATTGAGTAACCATCCTAACAGTGAGCTAGACCAAACCGAGCTGTTGCCAGGAACTGAAGGGAATTAATCTGGATAGTATTACTACCATGATGTTTTTCAGGATGCCCAAATGGTTTGTGACCTTCAGTGAGAGAAACGTTTTTTAGCTCTATTTTCACATGAAAAGGAAGTTCATTAAGCTAAATTCATACCAGCCTCCTCTTTTAACTCTTGTATTGGTGGTGTTTCCTGTAATAAGAATACCTGGATAATCTTGTGACGGGTTCTAGTATGCAGGGTTAGCTCACAGAGAGCACAGCACTCTGAGCAATCTGTGCCTATCTACACATGTTTTAGATTTTTGGAGCCTTTTAACATAGAGCTTCTTGTCTCAGAGAAATTCCTGGAACAAATTTCTAAATTAATTATAAACGTGGAAGTTCAGCTGGGCTTGTAAATATATTTCTTCCCAGCATATCCATCAAGGAAAGAAAGTGTTGAAAGGTTATTCATCTTACCAGGTATCTAAGAAGCTCTGGGATTTCTGCCTCTTGTTCCAGCTTTAAAACTGCTAGTCTAAAGGTTGCTGCAGCAAACAGTCTGCTCCCGCTCGTAGCGGCACAAAGAGGATATAACCTCAGGTGTGGATATAATCATTCCCAAAGCACCAATATTGAATCATTTGGTTACACTTATCCAGGTCAAAACACTAAATTTTGGTTAGGGGAAGTTTTACCTTCAAACATGACTGTTCCCAAATGAAATTAATTCATTCTCAGACAAATCAATTCATGCTTAGCATTAGCTGGGCTCTTGAGTACAGAGTCTCAAAAATCAGCTGGAGAGGATAAAGGTTGAGCAATTATTTTTCCAATTGGCTGCCCATTCAATTTCTATTTCTCTAATTGAATTGTTCAGTGAATATTCTACCAAAAGCGCGGAAATTGGTTAAGCTAATTCCGCTCTGCAAAAGAGCTGGAAACCCATAACAAGTTATCTGACTGCTTCCTTTTTTTTTTTTTTTTTTCTTTTTTACCGGATCTGCCTAAGCTCTTTTGCTGCATTAATGTCTTCTTTTCTCAATCTGCATCACTTCAGACAGAGTTTTGTCAGAGGGAGAGGAGCTCGGGCTTCTCGTGGCGCTGCGCTGCAGCTGAGCACCTACACATGCACCTACATGTTGCGCTCTGGGAATAGGCACGCAGCTGAAGAGAAGCTGTTCATCCTTCACTTTATTCATCCAACAGGTTGTCTGACATCAGCCCTTTGACCCAAAGGGAGGGACACACATTAACTTGGTGTAAATTGATGTTACTGCTTTGGCAGGCAGTGAGTCACAATGATTTATAACAAGTTGGAGCTGAATAAATGCCATTCTTCAGGAAAAGTGCGATGTTTTTAGGCAGAAACAAAAGTGTGCTCAGGGTCTCTAGTAAACTATAAGATCACAGTTATATACAAACAGGTCTTTTTTAAAAAAGAAAAAAAAGAGTAGAATATTCAGAATATCTCCAACTTCCTTCCACATGCACTTCTCTGGTGGATATGATTTGCATTCAGCAATTTGTACCCATCCCATCAGCAGCCTGTGACTGGGCAGGCACTGGTAGGTCTGGAGAGGGAGAGATGGGGCGAATCTGGGAGGGGGAAAGATGGGCGTGAGTGTTTCCCATTATGTGTGACAAGATAGCTTCAGTTTCTACAAGTGCTTAGGATGTGTCAGAAAATACTCAGTTGAGGCTAATATTACCTGTTACACCTTGGGTAAGAAGATGCAAATCATGAACCAGGGCAGGAAGGCTCATAGTTTTGCAGACAACAGGAAAAAATAAAGTGTGTCATTTTGAAGGAGCTCACGTTTACCTAACGTGTAATCTCAGTTTATAAGATGTTGCTCTGTTGTAAAATTTTAGTGGTGTTTGAGTATAACTGCTTTTTAATGGCATTCTATAGGACTGAATATTAGCTGTGTAATGTCTGATCCTTTAATGATGCCTCTTCATGTAAGGCTGCTTTGGGAATGAACTTCTCCATCAGGATGGGGAATTTATTTCCCCAGGTATTTTTAAATAAGCAACCGAGGAGTTAATGATGTGGAAAAGCCAGGGATATTAGATGAGTTTATTAGACGTATGAAACCATGGCTGTTCAGTAGCACTTCTCCTTTTAAAAGAGCCAAGACTAGGGAAGGTGGCTGAGACATTCGTTAAGCACTCAGACGAAGAGTGGATCTCGGATCAAAAAGCAAACGATGTTAGGATAAAAATTTTCCCTCAGCCACGAGCTTGAGAAGGAAAACTTATGGGAATTAATGAGTCCTGGAAGTGGAAGGAAATGGGAAAAGAGTGGTGAGTTTGGGAAGGAAGTGCCTATGGCACCAGGATGCTGTGGGTCTCCCTGCTCATCAGGGAACTGTTTCCCCACTCCCCATCTGCACTGGTTAACTGTTTCTTTCACTTAGTAGTAGGTAGGGGAGCGACAGATTTGTGATGGTACCAAAGTACAGAGCAGCCGTTGTTAACAAAATACCTTTAGAAATCAGGCCTCGTCTTCTACCCATTTGATTTCACAGTTAGTGAAATAAGTTGCTTGCTACTTAACAGGAAAAGGAAAATTACTTCCTTTAGTGAATTTTTATTCCTTCTTTATAAGGAGCTTTTGCTGGCTTATAGGATCAGTGGAGAGTTCAGAGCTTTCTAACATTCATCACCTCTAACAGAAAGAGGAACACAGCATGTGCTCTAAGAACAAATACGGCTAAATCCCCAAATCCGAGTCCTGGTTCAGCCTTTTCCGCATCACACCTACTGCCCAGGCACAAATCCTGCTGTGACTGTAGTAGGGAGGTCTCTTGTCCGTCGGGGAAGAGGTGAGTGCTAAAGGATGCTCTTAACCCATGGAGAAGGAGGAAACATAACCTTGAGACTCCAGGGTATGTCACAGTCCACACAAATGATGTGAATCCTTAGGAAATACAGAGTTATCTCCATGGAAGGATGAATTCCGTGTGGACACTGATGTCCCCTGTGGTTTATCCTGTCAGCAGGTTGCTGTGTATCTGTGTATTCAGCCACCACTTTGCTTTAGGGTTTAACCTTACACGCGTTAATTTTCCTCTGATACCTGGAGGTTACCACAGGACATTGGGAATGGTTATCATTTGTTTTCTACAGGTGCAACTAAATTCATGTGCCCTCCAGATGAGGTACTGTTTTTATTACTAGGAAGGACCACAGAGTCTGGACTGCAAGGAATTGCCTATTCTTTGCTACAAAATATACAGGCAAGATCAATGCTAGAACTGCTGTTTCCTTAATAGGAACAGTTATATTCAGTTGGACTAAATCCTCTAAAGCAGAGTTAATTTTATTTAAATTACCCCAAAAGCTTTGTATAATCTATAGCAAGCACGAGCCAAGCATATTTAAAAGCTGACCAATCTTTTTAATTATTCATTGTTCTTCAGTTACTTTGTAATTTTGGAAGACAAACACTTGAAGTTGTTCTTCTTTAAGTAGCTAAATCCATATTCATCTTTAGCTTGGTTTTCCCAATGCTTTTCAGGGAGGTATAAGCCAGTTTAAACTGTGTCAGCATTTGAGTATGCGTGAATTGAAGGCAATGATTTTAATTGATTTCTATGTTTTGAATAATATGTTAACAAGCTATCATTGGATTTTGTTTATGCACATAAACAAACAAACAAAGCTCTTGGGAATGTGTAATGTTAAATCAGTTGTTTTACATTTAGGCTCAAATATAACTAATAACTTCTAAATCTGTTTTTGTCTACACGTGTAAATTCCCATGAAGATCTGTGTTTGAAGCCCTGTGGGCTGCAGGGCTGGGCTGCTAGAATATTTTAAGACACTTTTCTCTCAGACCTGAATTCTTTGACCTGGTTTTCCTTTGAAAGCACAACCAAGTCCACAGAAGTCAATAGAAGTATCGATCTCACTTCTGAGTGATATCTGAGATCTTGCAGAAGGGAAAGGTGGAGAGAGCCCAGGCTCCAAGCACCCTTTACATGCCCTGATCCAGAACAGCTGGGCGATTTGCTTGGCCCCCATTCAGTTTGGAGCTCCACCAATTGCTCCTTCCTCCCAGGGCCCATGTGGGTCCCCATGTGTCACTGCCATGTCCTCCTGCAGTCCTGCACACTGCAAAGGACTGCGGGTATCAATGCTCCAGCAAAGGAGTCTCCTCTTCTTTACAGGCCCCTTACTGTTGGCCTGAGTGGTTCTGAGGAGCAGTAGTGAGAGCAGAGTTCAGTACTTAGAACTGCAAGTTTCTCTGGTAATCTCTGCTACTATCACACACCCTGAAGTGCTTCAGGAAAACTCAGGGAAAGATGAAGACTCTGTAGGAAAGGGACATGTAACAGCAATTAATTGGAAGAATCACCTAGAGGAGCAAGAGAAGATCAGCATTGCTGGAAATGACTGATTTAAAAGACAGACCATTTCTCTCACTGCGGTTCAGCAGCATGTGGGAGCCAAAGGCAGATGCTGTGTCATCTGTAACGTTTCTGTATGGAAAGTTGATACATGGCCTTTGTAATTTACTGTGCCTTGCAAAGCAGACTTGTGCCTTCCTTTCCCTTCTATTTTACCTCCTATATAAATAACTTTCATGTAGATTTAATGATTAGATGACTTAAAAAAAAAAAACAAAAAAAAAAAACCCTTTTGCCAGTTAGAGACAGGTATTATATGAAATCATCCCAGGCACAGTTTTAATTTGCATCAACAGACTCTGACTTGGAAGCTGATTCTGACTTACGGTGATTGCCATAGTAAGACAGTGATACATTTACTACTCAAGCTGAACTTAGCTACTCCAAGGCACTGGTTCTGGTGCAGGCTCTGCCTTGCTTCATAATCTTGTTCCAAGTTTCTAGTTATCTGTATTTGTCTGTCTTCCCATCTCCGGCTACATCTACCTAAACTGTGACCTGTCGTGCCAGAGATTTTCCTCTGGCTTTCTGTGCATCAGTGCTCTGCGCTCTAAAACCAAGCTGGGGTCCAGACACTGCTGTATTCAGTAATAGGAATAGATAACTAAAATAAAATGTCAGGATCCATAAAGGCAGTTCCACTGACACTTGGCATTTCCTGCAGTGTCGATACACAGAGAGATTTAAAAGCAGTACTTTGTACCACGCTGCTGTCCCTTGTGAAAGCTCTGAGCCTTCACAGCATGAATAGTATGCAGGGCTAGCATGTGGATTTAGACCCCCAAGATAACTTGAATAAGCACAATAGTCTGCAATGAGACTGCCAAACTTCGTATTTATAATATCCAAGTCTTGGTAGCAATTGTGTAATCAATGACAAGGACAGATTTGGGGTTTTTTACAAAGGTGATAAAGGCAGCAATAACATAATTTGTCCATTGCCTCTGTACAGATTTCTCTGTCATACTCCTCTGTCATACAGCTGATTGCAACATGAAGAAGGCAAAACAGCAGGAGGCAAAAATGCTCAGCTGACTAGATTACAGCTTGCATGGGCTAGTATATCTGTCGCAGTAGTGAATTACAGCTTTGGAGTTTATTAATAAATATACATCCTCAGTCAATGCGAGAAGAATTGTTCTTCCTCTGCCTAATCTTGACAATTTGAGTCAACAAAGACACAATGAAGCTTTTTACAAGGATACAGATACAAATGCTGATATCTTGGTAAAATGACTACACTGAATACAGAGAAAAGTACAATTTAATTTACAGCCAAATAGGATTCTGTACAACTTCTTCAGCAACAGACAAAGCGGATCCCTTGTGCAGTGGTGTTGCTTCATCAGTTCTCCTGGCAGGTTCAGTGTTCCCTTATGTTCTGTGCTGCTTGGTATTTGCTTGGTGCAGAGTAAAGTAACTGCTGGGACTTATTTCAGAAGTGGCTGAGGACTCTACCTGAGCTTGGGCTCCTACAGAGCTGCATCTTGAAGAAAAATGTAATGAGCAGGTGTCATCCTGCAAATACTACAACAGCAGCATTATCAAGAGCCATGATCTTTATCAATTACCTTCTGAATTTGAACAACAGAACCAAGGAACTCGAGTGAAAAAGGGATACATGCCTAGTCCCCAAGTGTCTGTGCTGTAAAGCTAACCTGAAATTACAGCCTTCACACCAGAGCCGTCCTGGAAACCTGGGCTCTGCACCAAACTATCCCGAAAATGTTTTTAGGGAGCCCAGTAGATTCTAGCAGCTATTTATTGAGATGATCTCATTTGGACAAACTGATATTTTAAAAAAATCTTGATCACCTCTACCTCTAAGGTAGCCGTTGTGAGAAATGTTATTAGGGCAGACTCTGATCTTTCAGGTCAGAAGACAGATATCTGCTATAGTGTTTTCTGTAGACAGAAAGCAGAGAAAATAAAATCCATTTCTTGCATTCTATATTATACAGTCATTTACTCATGAGAAAATCTTGTAAAAGCAAATAGACTAATTGCAATTTTCAAGTTAAAAACTGATGGATTTTCTTCCCTTTCTGCTGAATGTTATGTACTTCATCTACTAGCTGCATTCATATATCTGTTGTAGGGCAGTTGCTAAATAGAATAACATCAGTTAGAGATGGTAAGAACTTACTGAGTCATCCAGTTCAAGCCCTCAAAAGTTTAAGAAAGAGACTTTTTACGTAAGTATCCTCTATGAAACAGGACAGTAAATACCTCTTGATTCAAATGATGAAAAATTTGTAGGATGGATGGAATAGAATTTTTAATGTTGCTGTTTCATCACCCAGAAAGCAAAGCGCTCTGGCTAATAATGGAAAATGAAGTTGGCCATGTAGCCTAGCGTGACTTACAGTGGAGTAAAGCACGCTTTAAAGTTCTGCATCCTTTAATTCCACCAAGGCTTGGGAATTTACAACCGGATTTTTCAGAAATTAATGGCTGTAGCAGCGAAGTGTGAAAAGCAAACAGAAATGTTTTCCTAATGACTTTGTCAAAATGTTCATTTTAATCTTCATGGGGAATCATGCATTTCAAAACTCAGATGCCTCATGGAGAAAACAGTTCTGAAAATGAGATTGTTAAAAAGATAAGGAATTATTTATTATATTCTTTAAAAAACTTACAAAGCTTTACAGAAAGGCTTAATCTTCCTCTAGTTTATAGAAGAAATACATTTTGAACTTCATCTAAATGTGTTACTTCACAGTGAAATAACCTCTATATGTGCCCTTCACCGCAGCCAAATGAAACTACATTGCAGTCATTTAGGTGTCAAACTCAGTTTTCTCCATTATTATAGGTAAAAAGAATACTATAGGCTTGATAGTGCCCTTGTTGTTACCTTTGGGACTTCCTCAATGCCAAGGAAAAATGATCGGTTTAAATTCAGAAAACCTATTTGGTGGAAGGATGAATACTGGATGAGGAGTCAGCTCCTTCTTTCAGTTACGACTCTTGTCTCTCTCTCTATGGCTCAATAAAAGCCAAAGGTGCCTAGTGATAGATCAAGCAAGAAGTGACGGGCTGCTGAAGAGGCTCAGGGGGCTCAAGTTACTCAGTTAGCCGGGTATTAGTGTCATTGGAAATAGGCACAAGGTAGTATAAAAGAGTATTACAAATTTATTATAATTATTTAAATACCTAATTCCCAGTAAATGTGTGTTTCAGCACAGAAGGATCCCAGCACGAATGTCTCTACAGGAACAAAGAGTGGGTTACCACATTTTTGTTGCTGTAGTATCTCATTCCTAAGAAAGAACAATCAGAGCAGGCCCTGCAACCTCTTTTTGGATGTATCCTCATTGTATGTATGTATTTGGATGTATCCTCATTGGCCCAGGTAAATTGTCCTGGATTCCTCCAGGACACTGGAGCACTAACTCCTTTTGTGGTGGAAGACGAGCACACTTTGGCTATCGATTCTGATCAGCATTCTCCCTTCCCTTTTCGAATGAGCAGTGAGGGCTCTGGGCTCCCTCTTTAAGTACAACTCTTGGCTCATCCCGTCTCTCTCATACCCGAGAATCATTTGGCAATTAATTGCTGTCATATTGTGACTGTTGGAGACTGAGGCCTTGTAACAGATTTGTGCAATATTTATAAACAATACCTAACCCAGTTATGCAAATAATTCCCTTTGGTTATTATGCTTCTTCTGAAGAAGAAATTATTACCATCAATTTAAAATATTTTAGTTTGATGTTTGCATGCTTTACACATTGTATCATCGTTTGTTTTTATAAAAGATGACTGTAAAATGCATCCAGCCAGATTACATTTGCCTGGCTTTGCTCAAGGGAGCAGCCTACAAAACACGGGAAATAAGGTCAGCTCAGTTGGGTAATGGCCATTTCTTGCTCCTTTGTGAGATCTGGTGACCCAAACTTACCAAAACATGGATGTGTCTGGGAATTCCTTCTGAATACGCGCTGAGCTGGTTTGTGGCCACTCTGTTACCTCAGCAGGACCGGCTTTAAGCGTGGTTTGGAGGGCAGAGTTGCTATAG
>JAUBOD010000762.1:3178994-3206772 GCA_032353885.1 Nothura maculosa | reverse complement strand
CCTGTGCCCCCTAACCAACAATGTCTGTCCCCACCTAAACCAACTTTTGACCATGGTAAAGACATCTAGAAATTTTGTGTCTAATAGGCTTGTTCAGATTAAAGGTTTACTAAAATTTTGCAGACAGAAGCACTGAAATAACTGCCTGCTGCATTTCCTTCCCCTTGCACAGCAAGTAGTACAGTAAATTGTACAGGTATTCAGCTATCCCCTAAATAGGCAGGTGTTCTCAAAGCATGGGCAGGCTCTGAGGACATAGACAAGAGTGAACCAATGTGCAAAAACTGCTAAAGGAAACTTCTCCCCTTGTAATCACAGTCAGACTGTTCTTCTGTAGAGACTTTGAGTAGAAGAGAGGGAACCGACAACTTTCTGAGCGCCCAAGAGGTGGTAGGTTGAACATTAACACAAGCTTAGAATTAAACAGAAGAAAATAAATCAAATAATAAATAGATGGATAATAGATGGATAATTGCAGGTCTCTCACTTTTTCTTTTTTTTTTTTTTTTTTTTTTAATGTTGCACCAAAGTCATCCAAAGCAATGCTTTCAATAACAACCTTATGGAGAAACAACTTTGCTGGGAATATAGATACATCTGCTTTGCATGCAAGGCCAAATTCAACCTCAAAAGGGGTAACTCTGCAGCTGCTACATGAGCCTTGCACTTTCCTTTCTTGTGCAAATGCTCTGGAGGACAAATTCACTCCAATTTATTATACTGGCTTAATTATTGTAGCAATATATTGCATTCAAAGATGTAGCATAGTGAATGAATTCTCTATTAGCTTCCAGTATTCCTCATACAACCAGAGCTGAATTTTGGATTGCTACTTTCTTCATGTGAGGTTCTGCTAGACTATCATATATGATTTCATTTTTTTTTGAAATCAAGGCTGTCAGATTCCAGGCTGGCTTTCCTGCTCTTTTATGTTTCCTTTTCTGCAACCATACAAATTATGCTTGAATGATATCTGCATCCTTTAATGAAATGAGATCGGGCAATATGAAATAGAGGTGGATGGTCTACCATATTTTTCTAACCATGAAGTCTTAGAATTTGCTAAAATCTCAGATCCTACTTCATCTCTCATCTGCCATTCTGAGAAACAGAGGTTCTGAGGACAGCATAGCAACTAGGACTTTCATGCAGCTTCTCAGCTCTGCTGGTGTTTTGCCAATTCATTTTATTCTTAATAGTTTGGCTTTTACAGCACAGAATAATGTGCACAAAAGGCTATTTGCAAAACAAAATTGCAATTAGTCAGTTACTGACATGCTGAAATGTCAGTACAATTTCATGGATGCCTTTGGTTAAATTGTTTAACAAAGATACTGGAGTTTTACAAGAGACCTCAACACGGCCAGAATTCACTCCCTTAGACCAAAGGCAGCTCAGGCTCCAACTGTAAGTAGGGATAATCCAGTGTTCAGGGAGTGCAAGATCCTTCACTATAAGGGGCAAAAGATGAGTAGCATAAGCAAGAAATTTATGATCTTGAATGCAGCAGCTCTTGTTTTCTTGACAGGTCTCAGTGTGACGGATGATTTCACGGGGCATTGGATTCATGTTCAGAGACAAAAGCAGTCAGGTTGAAGATTCGGAATAATATAGTGGGGAACACATGATGGTCTGGATAAATACACTGAAAGTTTCCTCTAATTCTGTGAATAAAGGGGAACATGTTTTTTGCTCTGCTAATTCTGCACAATGAAAATGAGAGCCACTTTGGACTTCACATCCTTTCTACACAACAGTTAATGCTTCCTGCAACAGATAAACTTATCCCCCCCATTAGGTTTGAGGAATGGTCAGCAAAATACAGCAGGGTCTTCTTGTCTCTAGCGTGCAGCCCAATCCTATGAGCTAGGAGTGACTGTATCTGAATAAGACACCTGTCCCATGGACGTGCAGCTCTAACACATCATTCTGACTGAAAGTATTACCCAACACGCTTCAGCTGCTGGGCTAAATTCTTATTCTCCCACATGCTTCTTAAACTCTATTTCATTTAAATACATTAAGGCCCATCCTTATTGACATCATTAATGACCTACATAAAATCAAAAGTGTAGGAGATCAAGCGAAGAAATCAGTGTTTATATTTAGATGTTATTGTTTAAAGCAAAGCCAGATCATTAGATCAGTAAATAATACTTTAGCTGGAAGCTTGGTCAGATGATAAGCACAGAGTTTATTATTAGATAGTACTTTATTATACTTTCAAAGGCAAACTAGATTAACTGGATGAAATGATCATTTTCCACTAGTAATTAAAGTGAGGCAATAGCTTAGGAGCAGAATAATGCTGAATTTTGAAGGAAATGGCACAGAATTTCAATCCAGAACTGGCTACATTTTTTTATCAGTAGGACCACTTTTATAGTTCTCATGAAGTCTCACAATTTACATAGAACACCTGTTGATTTTTTTTAGTGATCTTTGTTTGAAAATAGTATTTAGTCTTTATTGAATAAAAGACTGATCTTTTAACCTAGCACAAATTAGGAGAAATCTACTAAAGTCAATGGTCAGTTTGTAATTCTGATTGACATCTAGATCTTTCCAGGAGGCTTTAAAAAAAACCCACAGAATCACAGAATGGTTAAGGTTGGAAGAGACCTGTAGAATTATCTAGCCCAAATCCCTTGCTTAAATAGGGACATCTACAGCATGTGGCACAGGGTGGCGACAAGGAAGGTTTTGAAGACCTCCAGAGAAGGAGACTCCACAATAACCTGGGCAGCCTGTTCTGGGGCTCTGTCACCCTCACAAGAAAGTTCTTCCTCACATGCAGATGGAACTTCCTGGGTTTCAACTTATATCCATTTCCCCCTTGTCCTGTCACTGGCCACCAATGAGAAGAGCTTGGCCCCTTCCTCCCTACACTCTCCCTTCATGAACTTATACATATTAATCAAATCCCCTCTCAACCTTCTCTTCTCCAAGCTAAATAGGTTCAGCTTGCTTAATCTGTCCTCATACGAGAGATGCTCCAGTCCCTTAATCACCTTGGTTGTTCTCAGCTGGACCATTTCTAGAAGCTCCATATCACTCTTGTATTGGGGAGACCAGAACTGCACACAGTACTCCAGGAAATCCATCTGGGTTAAAACAATGAGAGAATTAGGAAGGAAAGTAAACAAAATTTCTAAAGATTCTTGATTAGATGTTCAGTAGTTTCATATCTCTCTCTAGTGCATATAAATGAATAAGGACCCAGAGCAGAGTCTGACTCCCACTCTGACTTTATGATGAAAAGTAGATACTGATGTGAATCTTTGGGGCTGAGCCAGACTACAAGGTTTGACTTTTGGTTCAGATCCAAAATTGATAAATAATTCTCTTCTGGATTCTCTTTCTCAGCAGTTTATCATAGCAAAAAAAAAAACCTTCTAGGTTGTCTTTAGGCTGTTCCTTAACTCACTGAAGAGTTTTATTTAGTCTGTATGTTCTTCTGGCCTACTGACTGAAAAGTTGATAATATCAGAGTACTTGGGCTATTCTTGCACTGCAAATATCTGCTGCATCATGTGCGCTATGGGCATGTTCTAGTTGACCATATAGAATTATTTAAAGCATTCATTACCAAAAAAAAAAAAAAAAAAGAATTGTACCTTTGTTTCTTGCTTATGGCTTTTCCAACTGTGAATTAAAGTCCCCAAGTTATGCACAGGCATTGATGTGTTAATTTGGTAACAGCTAGAGATGAGCAGCTGAGCCTTGTGACTGACACTTAAGAGTATTAGCACCTGTGTCTGTTTTGCTTGACTTCCTTCTCTTTCAATTGTAATTGCATCTAAAATGCATATACAGAGAGCTAGTCAGTCATCAGTTTCCCCTGTATAAATTATGTCCATAGCTTTTGCTTTCAATTTTAAGTTAAAAGAAAAAAAATCTTTCCTTTTATTTTTGTGGTCAGCTGTTGGTGGAGGCATACAAATAAATGAGGCAATATTCAATATTTCTCAAGCGTAAGTGTCAGCAATTGCTTAATTAGTTCAATACGCTGAGGTTTGCAAATTCTGGATCTAGGACAGTTCCCCACAGTCTATGGTGCATAATTTGCTGATCTTCTGAAGGATCTCATCTTGAGTCCAGAATTTGCCCTGCCCTCTCTGACTCTATTTTTAATAGACGTTTATATGATGCATTGATGTCACCTCATACCTTCTTCCTTACTCCATGTATGCATTTGAGTATATGTTTGTGTGCAAATCAATTTCCTAATCACACATCACAGTTGATAATTTAAGTAGAAAGGAAAGCACTGATTTTGATGGAGTTGAGCTACATATCGTGGAACATAAGCTAGGTTTGCAGAATGAAAACAGGGAAAAAAAAGGTTATTATTGTTTGGGGTTTTTTTTCTGGGTTTTTTTTTTTCCTATATGAAAGGAGGTGAATATTATTTTATATAGTAACATTTCATCTATTTTTTTTAAGCAACTCAGATATATCTATATATAATCGTGGAGTGTATTTTCATATATATGGATATTATTGCTGAATTTTATTACTCCAAATAAAAACTCTTCCTCTTTTTGGATGCTGATTTAAAAATACTCAAAAAGATGTTAGATAGTTATCAGCATCTGCCCTAATCATCCTATTTCATTTGACCTGACCATTATAAGGAAATAATCTTATATCATTCCAAGTTTGAGAGAGTTTTTAAGAAGGTAAATGTATTTTTTTCTTTTTCCCTTTTTTTAAAATAGCAAATATGATCAAGAATGTTTCAAAACTTTTAGAATTCCCATCCAAGTTAATCCTTTTAAACCTAGCTATGCTTATTAGCTTTCTTTGAACAGATAAGGCTTAAACAGATGTGTCATTTGAAAAACTGAAGTCAATTTAATAGCAAAGAAGGATACAAAATAGTGGCTACAGAAGGTGAAATGTGGCATTTGATGAAATAGTGGTGATACATTTTTAAATCTCTTCTAAAACTATATTGTTGAAATGACAGAAATTACTAGTGAGCTGTTATGGTTTTAGGAATTATAGGCATCAACCTATTTAGTGGTGCTAAGAAGCAGCTTGAATCCCTGGCTGTCTCTCTCAAGTCATTTCTGATGGCATGGCAGCTTCTGGAGCTGGCTATATCTGCAGACAAGAAGTGCCTGGCATTTATCAGCCAGTGGGTTGAAATGTAAAGATAGGAAACCTCTTTATCCATCTTTAGGAGCAGAAGGAATTTCTTAAATCATCTGAATTAAAATGGCAATTTTAATTGAGTTCTTGACTGTGTCTCATTGTATGTCCTCACGGACGATGGCAGCTCAGAAACACAACATCACCTCATCTGGATTGTCCTATTGTGCCAAGGGATGTGTCTGCTGTGGAGAGGCAGGGTGGTTTAATGGGGATGTGTATAGAAAGTGTCTAGGGAGTTGAAAGACATTTCATTAGACGTATCTGCAGCATACGTGAACAGGGAATCTTTACAGTAAGGGCACATTGTGCTGCATCGTCAGGGAAGAGTCAAAGGAAAATTTTCCACTTCACTATACAAAGCTTATCTTGGAAGGTTACTTACAGTTAATATTCCAAACAGGAGCTACCGGGTTTCAGAGAGATCTCCTCCAAAAGCACACACAGTGAATTTAAAACAGTGGCAGTTTTGGAAATAAGACAGTGCTCGAATGGGAGTTACAGGCTGAAGGGCTTTTATTTTCTGCCTACCGCTTAGCAGATGCCTAGGGCCTGTCCCTCTCTAATTAGGCAGTGCAGCTGCACCAAAAGAGACCTGGATGGATGCAAAGATATGTTTCCACTTTGGGGTCCCTTTGCAGTGTCATAGCAGAACGAGGGAGCCTTGCTCAAAATGCAAAATCAGAGCATCAGGGCAGACTCCTTGCAGGAGTGAGCATAAAAAAATGTCTAAAATAGCAATTGGACTCTGTTATTTATATTACAATCTTTATCTTTTTTTTTTACAACCTTGTGACCTGATTGAGTGCATAACATTAATGATACTGAAATGAAAGGTGCAGTTACTTGGAATAAACAAGCTCTCCAGGACTGATCCACAGGAATCTCTAGATATTAATTCTATTGTTCATTTTTAGTAAGAAAATCACCATCCAGGTCCTCAATTAATGCCAAAGGGGGAAGAACTGCTGAAATAAATCTTCCCTGAAGTCAGTGATACTACAGAAATTTGTGCCATTTTATGATCCTGTCCCATAGCAGGATTTCAAAATATCAGATCTGCAATACAGAGCATACAATTTTTTGTTCAATTAAAAGTGTAACTGCAATTAATTTCATATAATTTCAGTTTAAAAAGTTGGATTTTTTTCTAAACTGCATGTTTCAGTGCCTGAATTATCCACGTAGAGAGTCACCATTGAAAACAATGGTCTAAGGTCTCTGGAAATGGCACCTACTCTTCACTTACTACTGAAGCAGCCCAGAGGACTGACTTCAAAGGACCTGGTCCTGATGGAAAGAGTGGACAAAATCACAAAAGAAGGGTTTAGCGGAGAGAAAACTTACCGTGTGTGGGAAGGTCTCTTGTCTTTAAGTCATTGTACACATAAGCATACTAAAGTCCCACTATCTTCAATGACAACCAACCACGTTAAAATGTCAAGTACATGTATTTTTGCTTTGCAGAGCAGGCAGTGCACCCAATTGAAAGAGATTTCTGATCATCATTCTTTAATTTCCAGGATGCTATTTTTCCATGAAGACCCACTGGTTCCTGATTCTGTTAATAAATAGAAGCTCAGTGATGTTCTCATCAGGAATGGGCTGACAATGGCAGCCAACAGATGGTGCCAACAGATGAAATGGGTTACAGCTCATGTGCTGGTGTAACCAACCTCAGTAGCATGGACTAGCACCGCTTGCGTGTGCCTGTAGTCTCTTTTTATAGACTAAACACATATGTCTCTTTAGCCACTTAGAGAAAGATGTTATGAAATGGCTGCATTCACAAATGGGGTTTTAAATGGTTTTAACATAATATGACAATCTGTTCACAAATCCTGATGTGTTTACAAAACATATCCTTGCTGCCTAATACGTTTATTTTAACACTTTATTCAGGCTTAAATGCCATTTTCACATGCTAGGTTTGTTTGGATTTTGCATAAGGTTGTACCACTTATTCAGGAATGCCTGACAATAATGTAGCATTGGGAAAGAGCTCAGCTTTTGTTTGGGTTGAATCACATTCAACTTCTGTTATTCACCAGTTAAAGCTTGAGTCACCAAATAACGAAACACATAGGTTAGGACTGTTTAGTTTCTGCTCTCAGCAAGAACAGGTGACCTTCTCTTTAACATGACTACAGGCAACAGAAGTTAATCTCATTTGGACAGAGTAGGACAAAGGTTAAGTGATTTCCAGCAAAATGAAGTACTTTTCCAGTATGCAGTTTCCTTTAGTTAAGAACTGACATCTGCAGATTTCCAGTTTAAAATGAAGCTAAGGAATGCAGCAGCATTCCTCCTCAGTTCTATAATTCTTGTTAGTAGAGTTCACAACTCTTTTTTTCTACTTTTCTTAGCAGGTGAGGGAATCCTGCTCCATCTGAATGACTGATTATTTAGTATTGGTTGCATTCACTGATTCAGAGACCATTCTAGCACATCATACCTCTGCTCCACACTATTTACCTTGCAAAAACTCCAGAAACTACAGAAAACTTCAAGATGCCTCAAGGTATCTCTTCAGCTACAATCACTTTCATTCTTTCATGCTCTATGTCTTAGGTTACCATGCAAAAGCAAAACAGGTTCGGAGCTTCTTCCTCCATCTCAGGGAGCTCAAGGGCCAGCATTTCTAAAAGATACAAAAAAAATATGAAATGAAGATCATATCCTAAATCTCTTTCTTTGATTTAATGAATTTTTATGAAGAGATTGGGCTAGTTTGTGCTGGAGAAAGACGCCAAATACAGATCTATCTGTTAGGGGATGTTTTAAGTATTAGAATGTTCATACTGCTTCCAGAAGCTCTTGTAAGGACAGAATTGACTCCCGGTCTCACTCAGGCTTTACAGTCATTTAACTCTTGTGATTTTTGGGTAAGCAGTTGTCAGGTCAGGTACCAGACTTGTAGACATACTGTCTCTCTATAGTTAAATATTATATCAGAAAGATCAGAAGTAGGAAAAAGAGGACAAACTAATGAATTCTGATATCATCTTTTTTATATAATGCATTCCACTTAGGAATTTCTTACCTGTCCTCTGTACCAAACAGAAGTTTAATAATTTATTCAATTTGACAGGACAGTCTACCAACATGCTGTGACTTTACTAGAACAGAAATACTAAGTGGTATCAGTTGGAGGGGCGAGAATTTTCAGGCCTTGCCACTCTCTGGGCTGTGCATAATAGGTAATTTATGTCGTAGATGATACAGCAAGTAGCATATGCTACATTTAATTTATCTTTTGTTGTGGGCCATTTCAATCATGTTTATCGACAAATCATTCTCAGCCCATATACCCCTTTTTTCACGAAGCTTTTCTATCAGATTATTATTATTATAAACACCGCATATACAGATGATATTTATTTTAAAAAATTACAACCTCATATTTTGTGGGCAATTAAACTAAGCAAGTTCAAAGGAATTTATTTGCAGTTTTAGTTTCCTTTAAATTTCACCTAATCCTAGTCAACCTGCCCATCATTCATGTTAACATGGACTCAGTATAACAAGGCAGGAGGAGTAGACCACACCACATATGCCACAGTGTATTATTCTTTCCAATCAAATGGTTTGCTTTGGTTTTCAAAGTGTGGGAAACCTGACACAAGATGCCCACTGCAGATAGGGAAGGATCCTCCACACTTCAGCATAGCGTAATAATAACAACAATAATAACTTTGATTTTGTTTCAAGACTTCTCACTTGGGATCCTACAGAGGATCCCGCCGTGCCAGCATATTATTTTTGGATTGAATGACTGGATGAGCTTGATTTACATCTTATCTCACTCCATAGCCCATAATGTGTTTTTAAATCATGTCTAAATGGCTTACCACAAAAGCAAAATTGGAGGCAGGCGGTGGGAAGTATCTTGAATAAGTTGAGCATCAAAGGGATAGATCTCAGAGGACTAAGAAGGGCATATTTGCAGCTGACTGAGTCATGTTTCATGTGGGGTATGGTCCCTTGCTAATAATAAGCAAACTGCTAAAATACTATTCCACACTTTATTAACTTGTTCAGCAAGTTAGAGTGTCTTGTGCAGGCATGTTCTTTGGTAACTTCTTTTCTTTAAGAACTCTTCCTCTGATAGCCTTCCAGATAACTTTAGAAAATAGCCTTTTCCTACATTTCTTGTGCCTGATGTCACACATCCAAGTCTCTGGAAAGACTTCCATTTCTGAGCATAGGTGAATTGCAATGTAGTATGCATGTTACGTATCATATATGTCTACAGTGAAGTCAGTTCCAAAATGAATTGCATCAAAAGAATGGCTGCCATGAAAAAAAAAAAAGGAAAAAGAAAAAAGAAAAAGAATATTTTTAATGCTTATGGAAATTGTTTAATAGCACTATTTCTGGATGAATAATGTAGATTTGGACAGAAAAGGCTTTTTTTCAGCAAAGATTTTGTTTGCTTTGGAAAGCTTTGCTTTCATTAGTTTTTCTTATGGGATATTTTTATTTTGCTTTTGCTGTAACCTTTCATTTTTAATAGATGGTCTTTCTCTCAAGTTTTCTTTGGCCAAAAAGAAGATGAAAAAAAAAGAAAAAAAAAAGAAAAAAAAAAAGGCAGTAAAGAGAGCAATATAGCAGAATGATGATTTAAGCTCAGCCAGTTTTCAGGAATTAGTTAGCTCAGACCTAGTTTTCAGGAACTGAATGTTAATCTCAAGTGTTTTTGACGTAGTTCTCATTAAACTCTCAAATATGGAGACTCATAGAATTACTAGTTACATTTGGGAAATAATCGATCAACTCTTTGACTAGTCAGTGTACACTTACTAGAATGAGGGGAGAAAGGCCCTTAATGCCTAGTCATGTGACACAGTCATGGTCACCCAGCTGTGAAGTCTCTTCATTAAATTTGATTGTACCTGCCCTGATAACATTGTAATTATGCAAATGAAAACTTTTACACACTTTACCAGACTTAAAGATGGGGAGCAGGAAGGGAGGCTTATGGGAAACATTACAACTTAAAACATTCCCTAGGAAGTGATTCTGCAGATCTAGGGAAGCAGAGGTGCTGTGACTTGAATTATGTGTTTCAAAAAAATGGACAAGAAGATTAACACAAAGATGCAAGCTTTTTAGCATACACAGTATATCGTATTTATGCAAATATTTACTTGGCAATATATATTAAATATGTAGATATATATCCTCACCTTAAATGAGTGAAGGTCCCCATGGCTGACTGTCATTGGTGATAATGGGAGACAGGACATGAGCCCCTCAGGAGCCATCAGTTTTGTAGCTTTTCAGACACGAGAAGAATTCAAGTTCTTGGGTCTGCTTATCACCTGTGCATCTCAGTTCAGGAGAGTAGTCCTGCAGCATGAAATGGGTCATGAAATGCAGGTCTAGCATTTATCTGTCCCATGTGATAGGTAAAGTCAAGGCCAGCTAATACAGGGAGCACAAATCCAAGACAGTAAGCTACTTCTCCAGCCTGCTGGCTCTCAGTATGGCTAAGTAACCGCTCGCCTTGGCTCAGCCTGTCACACTCTGGAAATACCACGTTCTGTTATGCAATGGTCCTGTGAAGTAATGATAAATTTTAAACTATAATATTGTGACTCTTAAGAGGCTGTGTACTGTGCCTTTGAGTGAGATTAAGCTATGTCTTAATATAAACCAACATTCTCCTTAGATAATTGAATATAATTTAGAAAAGTGAAACATGCAACATCTGCACAAGGAAGGAAAAGAAACACAGACAGAAAAAAAAGGGAAAATGAAATCTGCAGTTAAAATGAGATAATTGACAGCCGCAACCTTACTCTATAGCTGGCCAACATATTCCACTACTTAGGACATTGAGTGTGGAGGGAGAAGGTGAAGGATCCTGTGCTGAATCAGATAGGAAAAGGATACCGTCCTTGATCTCATGTGTCCAGTTATGTTTTCTTACTCTGTGAATCCTAGCTGTCTTATGAGCTAAAATGGGGGAGTATGGGAGTACCAAAGGAAGGGCTTTACTTGGATGAGAAATTGCATCATTTCTAAAGAAAGCATGTACATTTCCTCTATGGTTCCCACTTGTAAGCAAGAGAAAGAAAATGCAGAAGTCAATACCCTCTGCAAACAATCTTTAGACTAGTTCATTCTGAAAGGAAAAAGAAAACAAAAACAAAATAAAACAAAACAAAAAAATTCCTCACATCAACAATAAGAGAGTCAAGGTTGCTTTAAGCAGACCTCAAGTTTCCTCATGGTCTGCTGGGACTTCTCACACTGAAAGTACTTATCCCATACACCAGTTCTTGAGCTGGATTTGTGTTCCATCTCATCTGAAGACCTATGTCTGCAAAAGGGCTGGATTGATCCTTAGCTGTAACAAAAACACTTCTCCTCTGAGGGTCAGCACTAGAGGGCAATACAACCACGCACTTAATCACACAGTAGCGATTTTCGGTGGATGGGTGTTGTTCTGGTGACATGAAAAAGGGAGGGTGGGGATGAGTTGCCAACACCATGAATCAGAAAGAAAGAAAGCTGGTCCCACCTTAACTACGCTAAAAATGCCAGTCCTTTGCCAGGCAGTAATCTGCTTTATCAAACCACTATCACTGGGCACTCATTAATACTGGGCAAAGCTGTAAGATAAACATCATTAATTTCATTATTAGAGATAGATGATATAATACTGAGAAGTTTCACAATGATTCTGGAAAATAATAGTGCAACATAAATATGTATTGCTTGCAACCAGCAAATCCAGCTTCATTCTGCTTCATTAAAAATAATTGCTACAGGACAGGCCAAAAGGGGTTAAGTTCCGTCTGGCTAAATGACATTAAAAGAAAGAAATCCTTTAAACAAATAAGTAAAATTGATATTATTAATGCCAACCTCTGTTCAGGGTCCCATTCTGAACTTGGCCTTGCCCTTTACTTTACTGAAACCCTATCTTTAAAAAATGGAGAGATGGCTGATATGGGACAGGCTAAAAAGTTCAATCTGTTGGGAGCAGGATTCATTTCAACCCATCAGTGTTCATTATTCTGCTAAGTGGTGACATAATTACCAAGCTAGGATCCTTAGGGACCTTGCTCGAGCTGTCCCCCATTTGTTGCCTTTCCTGCAAAAGAATGCCAGCCCTGCACAAAGATTTTGCAGCAAAGGCAGTCATTTCTACAACACACTGAACACGTTCCAGTCTTTCTCCTACCTTCTTCTCTAAAAACTGTCCTCCTTGTCAGGCTGATTTGCTAGACCAGAGATGGCTGAAAGATTTTTTTTTAAATGCCAGCCAGTCCACATTACACATGGTGCTGTTATTTCCCTTCTCCTGCAGAGTAAAATTCTCTTAATTTGTCACTACCACTCTACATATAAAAATAGCTGCCACTTAGCAGAACTGCACTCAGAACTGAAAAGACGGCTATCTGGTTATATTTCACTACTGATATCTTTTTGCTATGGCAAGCATAAATTGCTGTAGTTATACAGACATCGAGGCGGACTGGAAATTTTACACTTTGAAAGGATCTGACTGAAGACTTTCAAATCAGTCGATACTGATGGGCTCACCATGACCCTGAACCTTGTGAGTTGTCACCTGTGAAGCAATGGGGATCGACACCTGCAGAAATACGGTCTTTTTGCATCTTTTCTAGTTTTGCACAATGGAACTGTGCCAGGTTTGTTGCTTGTTGGACTGCATCTCTATAACAAAGCTGGGATTTGTAACTGGACATTTTTGCTTTAAAACTTGGCATCAAATCCATCAGCATGGACAGGGAAAATGTGAAGTAACTTGTCACTGTGTTTTAAGTTATTTGGCCGCTCCAACTATTCATCATAGAGTTCAATACTTACATACAGTTACCTACTGTATTTATGTAGTGTGCAGTGCTGTTGCAGCAGAAATCTATACAGTGATTCCAGTTTAATAGAAGATCATTAAGGCCAAAAAAAAAAAAAAAGAGAAGAATGATAAGTAGCAAGGTACAGCTCAGGAAAGGACATCCACAAACCCTACGGATTAGAGGACACAAAGAATGCAGAGAAAATTTGAAGTCAATATAGAAATAGAAGAAGCTTTAGAGGTTTGTCGAGGCAAATCATCAGTAGGGCAACATACAGTGGTGAGAATTTTGGAGATCTCCAGATCAGTTGAGAGCTTCTGCAGCAACAAATTGACAATGGGCAAAATTATGTTGAGGGAGGTGGTTGTTTTTAGGCAAGGTTGCTTGAGCACGGACATACACTGTCAAGGAAAGTGGTGGGATTTTTCAAATGAAAGATGAGTCACATTTTGAGAGTCGGTTTCATGAGGTGTAAGTTCTGATTTACTCAAACAAGCTATGGCTCTTATTGCAGAGGTAGCTGAATGAAAAGCAGGGGCCTGCTTTGTATAGAAGGTCAGGCTGGCTGATCCAATAGCCCATTCAGAGCTTAAAGTCTCTGCGAGTCTATAGTCTGAGCTACAGGCTTAAGCCTCTTACTGAGAGTTGAAACAGTTTTGTATTGTCCATAGATCATGTACAGAGGAGAAAGCAGACCAGACGGTGAGCAGTGGGTTGCATTCACCAGGGAAGATGTAATTTGAAAAGGAATCTATTCTTACACTGAGTCATAGCAGAATTTTTATTATTACCTCTCTATATGTGGGTATAATACCTTATTTAAAGTTGGAAATGCTAGGTACCTCTGAAGTGAAGATTACAAAGCAGAAAGACTTTAGAGTGGTTAAAAGGATATCATGCTAAACATCACCTTACTCCAGAAGATGAAAGGAGAAAATCAACAGAAACTTAAGAGCTGCTATTGTCGTTTCTAAATTCGCCCATCCTCAATGAATATTTAAGCTCAGAGAGGTTACACTACCTGATGTTTGCTCATCCCTGATCTTCCTCAGCTCACCTACTGCTTAGATCCATTAGAAACAAATAACACTCCCCCCCCTCAAAAAAAGTGTTGATTTGCATTGAATCAAAGGAGTTTGTAGCTATCTGAAGTTTTACAAGTGGGGACTTCACTTTAGTGATGAAGGTTCAATGGCTTATTTCCTGGTACTTAGAGGAGATTTGTGCTGCACCAGTAGCTTGTTAAGCTGTTATCCTGTTTTGTTAGGTACTAATTTCTTTTAATGTGAGTTTACTTTGTCTTGCTTTGTTTGCTGTTATTACTTGAGTGGGTTTGGTTATCTCTCTTTAAAAGGAGATTTTAGACTGATAGTATTTACCTAAGCGAGCCATGGACATTATCTTAACCTTTCAATGCATTTGGCACTTGACAGCTATTTGGGAGGACCTGCTTTCTACAGCCTCTGAATAGATGCTTCTGAGTTCATCCGTGAATGTGAAAAATTTCATGGGAATGAAAGGTGGTCATTAAGGTTGACATCTTCATATGAAACACTTTCTAACACACACATTACAAATGTATCTAAAAAGAGAAAAGGAAAAATAGTAAAATAGTAAATAGAGACTTGAGTGACTTGCCTAGCTTTTCTTTTTTTTTTTTTCCTTTAACCCAAGGCCTGCTCTGAGGCTGAGTAAATCCAGAGGAAATATCCCCTTTCATTCTATTAAATGAATTCTATAGGAAAAAAAATCAATCTATCAAACAAACCAACAAAATAAACCCTTGTGTTTCTATTGGTGTGTTTGTAAAAGACACAAACCATCTAACAATTATCTAACAAAAGCAAAGAAATAACAGGTTTTAGATACCTTCAAGAAGCCCAGGAACTGCACATTAGCCAAACACACTAGCTTGAATGTAGAACCTGGTGAACAACTCAGGAAAAAAAATCCCTCAAAATGAGCATTGAAATATGTGATATATCTATCTATGTGATAGAGCTGATTGATAGAACCCTGATGTGGCCAGTTTTACTATAGGGTTTGAGATAACTCCTTGCCATGGTGGTGGGAGCTTGTCCAAAGACAGACGTCCCTTGCAAATGTGATTTATAAGTCTTTCCCATAGAGTTTCCCAATCTTTATAATCGTGTTTCTGTTTGCAGTTATCACTGCCATGCTCCTTACAGGTGAACAGGAATGGCATGAACCTCAGTTTAATTTCAACCCCTTTCAACTTGTTGTGTTGTAAAGAGAAGTCCAAGCAGTGGGGACATAGGAAAACTATAGCAATGCTGTCACGAATCCAGGGGACACTAGCAGAAAAGTTTTGCCATAGTAACAGATCAAATTCAATAATTCATTAAGGGACTTAGGTGCTTTAAAATGCCAAGTATTGTTTACGTATTTTATCAAATGACTATTTAAAAAGTGAAAAAAAAGGAAGCAGACATCAAAGTTCCCTCTTTCTCTGTGTATCCTAAGCCCTTCTTAGATATTAACATCTTCTGAGAGTTTAAATACAGGATGAATGTAGTGACAAAAATGGAAACCGCACGGGTCAGACAGTTCAGGCCAAATAGAAAACATCAATTAATTGCAATTGAAAAACTTCCATGAAAAAAATCACGAAGAGTTAAAAAACTCACTCCCTTGTCTTTCCTTTTCTATGTCATATTCTTGGTTTTCATTTCCGCACTTCTAAATTCAAGTTCCCCCATGTGCATCACAAAAAAAGTATGTATAAATATACATATATACAGTGATAGAGTCTGAAGACAGATGATTTAGAATATTTATGTACAATATGTGCTTGAGCAGAGGCAAAAAAGTACTAAAAATTAGATCATACCATGTTTCAAATTGAAAGTTTGTAAAAGTAATAAAAGGAAATTTCCCTACCCCAAAACTCTGGAAATTCATGAATTTCATCACAGTTTGACTCTTAGCTACATATAGCAGAAATACTGAGCTGAAATCATGAATATCCTCCATCCTTGCTCTCTCACCACCTTACTGCCCTTGCTTACCACAGCACAGGCTCAACAGTTAATCTGCATTTGTTCATGAGGAGAATTTAAGATCAGAACAGACCAAAAAAATGGTAACAAGTAGCACATTTTATAGGAGGAAATAGAGTTACAAGAACTTGGTAATTTGCCCGGAGTCATAAAGGAAGTGTGCTATCAAGGCAAAGACGCAAACGTGAATCTCAAATACCAGACTAGTGCTCCAATTATTAGGTAATTTATTATTTATTTTTTATTCATACACTTTAAATATCATAGTGACTACTGCTGAAAGCACAAAAATACTTCCTGGGAAGCTTATACCTGGCTCTACACATTTTTTTTTTTAAATTAGAAACTCAAGAGATTTGAGAATCCATTATTATTTTTATTTATTACTGTAAACTGGCTTATGCCACAGCTTCTGAGGTTGCATTATCATAATGAACCTGAGTACAGCACCCACAGACACTCCTACACAAGAGAATTTAAAATTTCTAAGAATCAAATTTCTAAGTATGATCTTTAGTGAATACCAGAGAAATATGAATCACTTCTCATGATCACACGAAAATGTTACGAGGCATAAAACAAGAGTTGTTCACGTGAAACATTTTGCATGAAAAATAAAGGTGGCCAGCTGACTAGTCAGTGAAGTGGTTGTGGGACTTTCAAATTTCCAAATTAGATTTACTTTTTAAGGTCAAAAAGGGAGAAGAAAGGTTTCACACACAACAACCATTTTTTTTTTTTGATTCATATGAGAAGTTGTTTCGGAAAATACAACTGGTTGACAACAGTTTTTCTATCACCCTTACCACATTAATGACATATTCTCAGTGTCCAAAACGCAAGCAGTATAACTATATCTTTAACTCTCTCCTTGTGATGTGATTCACTGCTAGGCCTGGTCCCATCCAGAGGGATCTGGACAGGCTGGAGAGTTGGACAGAGAGGAACCTCATGAGATTCAATAAGGACAAGTGCAGGGTCCTGCACCTGGGGAGAAATAACCCCAGGCAACAATACAGATTAGGGGTCAACCTGCTGGAAAGCAGCTCCACGGAGAGGGATCTGGAAGTCCTGGTTGACACCAAGTTACCCATGAGTCAGCAGTGTGCCCTCGTAGCCAAGAAACCCCATGGGAGTCTGGCCTGCATCAGGAGTGTTGCCAGCAGGTCGAGGGAGGTGATTCTGCCTCTCTACTCAGCTCTGGTGAGGCCGCACTTGAATTATTAGGTGCAGTTCTGGGCTCCCCAGGACAAGAGGGACGTCAAACTTCCAAAAAGGGTCCAGTGAAGAGCAACAAAGATGATTAAGGGACTGAAACATCTCTTATATGAGGAGAGACTGAGTGAGCTGGACCTGTTCAACTTGGAGAAGAGAAGGCTGAGAGGGGATCTAATTAATATGTATAAGTACATGAAGGGAGAATGTACAGAAGAAGGGGCGAAGCTCTTCTCACTGGTGGCCAGTGACAGGACAAGGGGAAATGGATATAAGTTGAAACCCAGGAAGTTCCATCTGCGTGTGAGGAAGAACTTTCTTGTGAGGGTGACAGAGCCCTGGAACAGGCTCCCCAGGTTATTGTGGAGTCTCCTTCTCTGGAGGTCTTCAAAACCTGCCTGGATGCCACTCAGTGCCACATGTTCTAGGTTTCCCCGCTTGAGCAGGAAGGTTGGACTAGATGATCTCTAGAGTTCACTTCCAACCTTGAACATTCTGTGATTCTGTGATTCTGTCTGTTCCGTAATGATGTCACTATACTTGACTACCTTTAGAGCTGGTGCTGTGGTCTGCGTGACTCCATTGACCACCTTTAGTGTCTAGGGACATGTCCACTGAAATCTCAGCCTATTTAGGACAGAAGTACTCAACATGGGTATGTCTTTTGATTTCTTCACATGGCAGGTTTTTTGGGCAGACCACTAAGGCTTTCTGTTTGCCCTGTTTGTAGGATGGTGAAAGGTGACCTTGCCAAAAGGTGGATCTTGCCCATGGTAAAGGCATAGGGTAAGGAGCCGTGCCCCGATCACACTGAGGGTCCTCGACCAAGGGCTGCTAGTGCCCTTATTCCCCCAAGGACAGTCTTGCTAGGCATTCCTGGGAATAATATATCTAATTCATTATATCATTATTTCATTATTTGAGACTATAATAAATTTATCCTGTTGATAAAATCAACAGGAGTAGTTTGACCAAGTTGTCTTGAAAGCAATGGAAAACATACTGCCTTTTTTTTTCCCCTTGCTACATACATAGCACCTGCTGGGGTGGCCCTCTCTCAATTATAGCAGGAGCAAGTGGCACAGAGCAAGCACGGAGCAGATCTAACAGGGTTGAGCCCACCTCTGCTATCAAAATAAAGGGACTTCATCCATGGGAAACATTTCGGTGCTATTTCCAGCAAGCCACTCCCTCAAGTACTTGATGTTGCTCCAAGAAATTTATCATAAATACAGTTAAAAAAAGGCAAAAATGTAGAAGAATTTTTTTGATTATCCTTTTTTTTCCCTATGGCATTTCTTTTTTTTTTTTTTCTTTTAATATATCAAAAATCAAAGATTTACATCCCACAGGAAAGATCTGCATATGATATCTATACATGATAGGTATATCTGCATTTATACTGTTGTGCAGCAACATTATGCTCTAATATTTTATTCATCCAAATATTGCTTTTGGGAATGCTCATGGAAACTTCTCAGTGGAAACTTCTTCACTCTGTGAAGTGTATGAGTGCATGAAAAATATTTGTGATTATTCAAAGACATCTACCACTTGGGTGTCTGTTTTCAATGTCAAGTTTCCTTGTAGCCTATATATGTGTATGTATATATTTATATATATATATAAATTCTGCAGAGGAAGATAATGATTATTTCAGAGGCAAGTTGGGAAAAGATGGATTGTCTTTATATGAAGCACAAGCATTGGGTAAGGCAATTAAGTGGAACAGAAAACAGCTAGGATTAAAACCCTTTTTTAGATCCTACAATGGCTGAAGATGCTGTTGTCACATGGGGGCTGTTTTTAAGCCCTGACAAAGTCTGGCCAAAGCAGTTGCGGGGATGACAACCAACTAATGACAGCAAAACTTGCAAAAAAGAAGGCAAGGAGAAAGGAAGTTCTAGCCACCAAGGAAGGACATCACTTTTCTTTATAAATATGGCTATACATATATTTATACATAGTTAATGTCAGGTGCTGATTGCACAGCTGTGACAGATGTCGATGGGATGCATGGCGGGGATGCGGGTGGCCCTGCCATCCGCCCACATCGGCCGCTTGCAGCAGTTCCAGGGAAGGCAGGTGGTGAATCACCGAACCGGCCTTGTCTGAGTCAAGGTTGAGGCAAGGTTTGATTACACAACTTTCACGTTTCGGGGCGGACGTGCAGGAAAGGGCAAAGCCCACACAAATACAGTGTAGAGGGGAAAGGAGAGGTTTAATCTTGTGCTCTCTCTGCATCTTCTCCCAAAATCTATGAGAAAGTGCCCTCAGGAGAGAGAAGAACGGGGAATGTGAAATATTTTGGGATGGGATAATATGAATAATAATAATAAAAAGCAGAAAAGCCACCTCTTGTGCACACACACATGCACAGAGAGGGAGGAAATGGTCTTGCAAACCTGTCAAAGCAGCTTCTGCTACTGTGCTGCTTCTAAATGACTCCATTTTTCAACTCAAAGTGGAAGAAATGAGGATACCACCCACCTCCTACCACTCTTTTCATGCCCTTGTTCCCCCCAACCCTCTCAGCTAGCTTGGATGATAGCTGTAAATACCAGCAATAATGACAGCTGAGGGTATAATTAGGGCAGTGAATTAAGTGTGGGAGTCCTGCAACCCGAGAGGCAAAGTGTGACCTCTGGGATGTCCTCTCCAGCCTTGTGACACCTGCCTGCAGTCCCCATGGGTGGCTTGAGGAGCACGTCAGAACATGTTTTACCATCTTCTGGCAAATACGTGCCATGTAGGAGAGAAGATATAATGTTCATCCTATCCTGCAGTACAGTAAAATTAAAACCAACAACCTGAGGCTATGCTCCAAGCTTTCTTTCTTATGCAGATAGCCTGTTTGGGTATTTCTATTTTTATTTTGATGATATGTAATTTTCCTAAATTGCTTGTACTCAGAATGGTGTGATCAGACACCAAAAGACCTCACTGCCACCTTGTTTTCCCCAAGTGAGGGATAGACTCTGACAATACCAATTTACAGGCTGGCTCCTGGTTCTTGGGATCACCACTGCTTTGGATTTCAACTCTACTGCTAATGGGATCAAAACATTTCTTTCTTTTTCCCCCACTTTATTTATTTATTTCTTTATTTTCTCCCCTTATGCTACATAGAGATATTTCAGACTGAGATTTTTCTGGCATTTGCTTCTGAAGAGCAAGTGGGGAAATTCATCTGCTCTGTTTGTTCTGGCTTAAATATGGAAACATCTGTTAAATTGTCTCTATTTGCCTCCTGGCTACATTAAAGTGATGACAAATTTTACCACTGTTTGCTCACTGTGTTCTAAACTTTTTGCAGACAAGTTCTGCGTAATGCTCAGGACTGCCGTACCTGCTAGCCGAGTTGTCTCTGAAATGATTGGGATTAGAGTTTCTTATCGACCTCGCATATCGTGTTGATTTACTACCCTATAGCTATCTGTCAGTGCAAGATTTTGACATCCTTCCAGGATAGTTCCAAAAAAGAAAAAAAAATATACATATAGATGTATATCTCTCTCTCTATATATATATGCATATCTATACTTGTACCTTGTTTCTGGGTTGGCTTTTTGACCAGAGTCTGATTTGAGAAATAAAAGTAAGGTTTTTTTTAAGGATAAAATAAGAAGTAGGATAAACCCTTCTTCTGAACACAATATATCCATGCTGAGCAAATTGTTCAAAAAGGGCTCAGTAAAGCAAATTGTGACCAAAGATTGATCACTTTTTTTTCCTGGGAACATGGTTCCAGTTCAGTAAGTGATGGCCATCCCTTTCCCAGGAATTAGTAGATTCCTCCAAAGACTGAGTGAGGAGGAAAAATTGTAAGGGAGCAAAAACTCTTCCTTAGAATTCAAGAGAATTCTTGAGAATTCAAGATAATTCTAAGAGAAACTCAAGAGAATTCTTGAGTTCCTGGGTGGAGTAGGGAGAAAAGCATCGAGAAACTGCAGTGAAGGATGAGTGGAGGAATGAGTGGATTGTGAGGCTTTGGTTCAGGACTCAAAATTTTTGTTGGTGATGTGCAACCCACTGGGAAAAGATACCGAAAGGCATGATGGGATAACACTGATCCGTGTTCGGTTGCAATCCAGATTGCAGAAGACACTTCAGTGGGTTGAAGGCAACAACTTGATTGTCATGTAGTAACAGTGCAATTAGCACATTCTGACATATATCCCCCTGAACATGCAGTATGCAACATTCATGTAAATAAGACATTTATACAGCACTCCTAGTAGTGCTCTCTGGTGCTCATTTTAAGGTTATTTCCTACTTTTTTTCCCAAAGGTTATTAGGGTTTTTTGTCTGTTTGTTTGTTTGCTTGTTTTTTTAACAAGGCATGCGGAACAGCAAAGATTTCCAGAATATGGAGATGTTGCTTTTTGGTCCAAATTCTGCTGACCAGTGCAAACCACGGAGAACATCAATAGCCTTACAGAGGCAACATCTGCAGCTGTAGCAGTTGAAGATCACACACATATATCTGATCAAGGAACATGATTTCACATAGGGCAAATGGGGAAATTCCTTGCTTCAGAGCTAACCTGAAGCAAAGAATGATTGAGGCTTATCAATGAACATGTTTAATAGTTTATGTTAACACTGTTTTAAAAAGATATTAGGGAAAGAGCTTAATCTTTTTTTTTTTTTTTCAATAGAGATGCTTTGTTTAGAAAAGCATTGCTATTTTTATATATAGCTGCTGTGTATTAAGTGGAAAGTGTTCCTTGGTTTGTGTAGTTGTTTCCTCTTGCTCTAGATGAAGAGAATTTGTTAGACTTTTAGTGGTACTCTGGAGCTAAGTAAGAATCGCAATTTTCAGTCAATCACCTTTCATCATCTAGCTGCAAAATTTTGTTTGGCAGAAAGATGGGAAAGGGAGAGAAGAAATATAATAAACTCTGTACCTTCTCTGCAAAATTAAATGATTACAGCTAGCATGGGATGACGTTCAGAAAATGACACAGCAAGAAATATAACTTTTTTCCCTCCATTGCCTTGAGTCACTTGATAATTCACAGCGGTGAACAAAAGAAAGCTGGTGGATAACACGTTAGCCAGTTTCCTGCAAAAAATTACCATCTGCATTAGACTTCTTTATCACGGAGATCCGCTGCCAGCTCACATTAGCATGCAGAATGCTGACAAATGCATTTCTCTTAGCAAGATCTCCTTTATTTTATTTTATTTTATTTTATTTTATTTTGTTTTGTTTTGTTTTGTTTTGTTTTGTTTTGTTTTATCTTGTTTTATTTTTGCTACCAGGCAGGCAGAAGTCAACCAGTCATGAGCACTGTGGTTGGAGAGAGAAGGACCTTATTGTTTCAGGATGACTATGTTCAACTCTTGAGGTCCACGAGGCAGATGACTGTGGGCCCCAGTGAGGGGAAAGAAGGAGGCTTTAGTGGCAGGAGGGGAAGTAGAGACAAAGCGTAACCCTCAGTCCTTCTCCTTCTTCCTTTCCGTGGAGTCTCAGCATGCGTTTTTTCACAGGGGATTATTATCATGGTGTTGCACCTTGATGCCAAAAATGAGGTCAAAGCCCCACTGCCATGAGGACCATGCCCAACTTATGCTCCAGCTGAACTCAATCTCCCGAGTCCTCTTGTCTGGTTGCCAAGTGACCTAAGGCAGAAGAGAGAAAGTTTTCTTTTATTTCTTTTTTTCTTTTTCATTACTGTTTTGGAAATGGAGTTGCGATATCCTAGTGCGGGTCTGGAGGTGCCACTGACTGTAGACTGCTCCTTTTTGGGGACGTTACTCCATCAGGCAATGATCCAAGATACAGCAATACTGATCAATATATCCATCTGAGATATACACTATATATATATATATGGCTTTTACATGAAAATTTGGATGTGCTATAGTGTATAAACACTTGTAAAAAGTGGAGTAATGGCTATCAATCAGAGGCACAGAATTGGAGGATCAGACCAGATTCTCAGTTTTACAGGACTGGCAGTATGAATGATTGCAATGATTATCTCCTCCCTCCAATATTAAATGCTCCTAAGGTTCTTTTTTTTCACAGTGATTTTGGGGCTGCAAGCCCTCCAGATACTTGTGGAAGCTGTCTGGAAGCTGTCAGACCTGGCATCTTGCATGGACCTGCCACGAAACCAGGACTGATAATCCCTGATCTCCAAAACCCCAAAGAGCTTTCAGTGTATCACTCGCTAATACTAATATCTAATACTAAGATCATCTTATCAAATCCCCTCTCCTCTCAAGCCCCGCTATGAATCACACATGCACCACTTTGGCGCTGGTGCTAATAGTGGAGGTAATACTCTAAAGAAAACCCAAAGAGAGTATTGATGACACACCTATCTGGACACACAACGGGACCCTAAGTCTTCTTTTGTGGCTGCCATAATGATTTCAATGTGACAGACAGCAAATTGAGGGGAGATATGGAGGAGATATGTGATTGAGACTTTTTTCCCCCCTCCTCAAGGTCTTGCAAGTTCATTTTTAGCTCATTTTTCATCAACAGAATCTGCTCATAAAAGAGGAGAGGGAAAATGCCAAACACATTTCAGTATTTCTATTCTACCACCGGGTTTCTAGTGATGATGCTTTTCTTTTTTTTTTTTTCCTGGTACAGGCATGGATACTGCTCAGTGATGATAAAAGGGGGAAGATGCGTTCCCGTATTTGCTCTTTTTTATAATCAAACAATATTTTTTGCAATCGGCATCAAATTCATGATATTTAGCTGTGAGCTAGATTCAGATGCCTCTTATTTTCCAATGGAAAAGAGATTAAATCTGAATTGCTGACTCTCTTTTTCAGTTTCGGCAATGCCTGGGAGAGCGAAGACCTGAAACTCTTGCTCTATACTCACCCTTGGCTATAGGCAGCCAAGCTCAGAATATGCAGCTAAAAGTAATTTTGCTGTTTACTCACTATGATAAGCACGACCCTAATCTAAAGTTTCTACATATTTGTTGCAAGACAGAAGCATAAACATCCAGGAAAGTTTCTTTTGTGATTTCTCAGTGCACTAGATGGCACTAAAGCATGGCTTTTATATACAGGGGAAAAATCCCCCCAAAAATTGTTATGTAGGTTCAGTAAACCTGAGCTATTTTGGTCAGGTATATTTTCTGAAAGTTCTTTGATATATTATTTGTAATTTTTCATTTTAATTTTCAGATCATCAGAAACAGAGAATTAATTACACCCACTTTGATATTAAAAGAATTTAAAATTGAAAATAAATAATGCTGGAAAGTCAAGGGATAAAAAAGAGAGAGAGAGAGAGAGAGAGAGAGAGAGAAACCCTGAAGAAACTAATTTACCCCAGGCTAGATGCAAAATTATTCTAATGTTCAAAGATTAGGGAGCTTGATGCAAGTAAAAAAAAGTTCTGTACCAATTACATGGCTTTTGCATGAACTTTAGTTATCAAAAACACTAAAGTCATAAAAAAATGTATAAAGTCTTCAGATTTCCTATGTAGAAATAAAGCATCCTTAATGTACAAGAAAATAGTTAGCTCTATACTGTCTTCCAGGCAGGAAGACAGTATTCAATATTCAAAACAAGAGAAAGAAACATCTTATAAGAGTCAGGCATTTTTCTTGCCCCATATAACAAAGAAACAAAACTAAATCTTATTTTTCTTTTCTATTTTTAATATTTATTTTATTTTATTTATTTTATTTTCTTTTATTATTTTATTTTATTTATTTCCCTTCCTTTGCTAGTTCCTTTGCTTCCTTAGCTTCCAAGAGAAACTTCCAAGTTTCTCTTAATGCATTCTTATGTGCAGCAGTATTTACTTTCTTACGGTATCCCAATAAACAACAACAAAGGAAATATGAAGGGTGGATCCCTTGGAGAAACAAGCCTTCTAGAAGAAGAAATATGTCTTAAGTCATTTCGGGAATTTTTCTCTTGTTATAAAGGTGGTTTATGGAGATACTTTCAGTCTTTCTAATGTTTAGATAGTTCCGAGATTTTTTGTGTTTCTTATTTGAAAAAGGAAATAGGAGGAAAAATATGGAGTTAAAAAAAAAAAAAACGAGGCAAGGATACGTGGATTTCATTCAAGTTTAATCTGGCAGTGATATTTTCTTGCAGCTCGTGGCTTCCTGCAGCTGTAGCACAATGCAAGATGCTACATTTGGAAAAGTTAAGGCCTGAGAATCTGCTGCTGAGCTGGAGATGCACATAGGGCAGTGCAGAAAGGGTATATCTGCATTCTTGGGACTATCATTGACTACCCACGCTGGCAATTCCGTTTCTCCAGAAAGAGATGGAGCTTCCCTGAACTCATTTTGGACCCTCCAGACCTTGCTGGCTCTGCTATAGGTAACACTATTTTATTTGGGAAGGAAATCTGTGCATCTTCGTTGAGAATTTGCCTGCACGCTTGCAAAAGAAAGATCATACATAAATATATGTTAAATATAAATATATATAATTGAATTTATTATTTGTCTGCCAACAAAATCAAAGCTTCTGTCTCAAGAAAAAGTATTTCATGGGAAAAATCTAAAATGCCCACGTGAAACTATTAAACACGACCTAAGAGGCCACAAGTCCTTAAATTACAGTATTTGCAGCAGTCAGCTCATGCTATTCTGAGTGCTAATATTTTTAGCACCTCTCCAGAAAATAACTTCCTGAGAATCAGAAGTTTAGCAGTTTCAGGAGGACTTCTTTTTAGTTTTCAAAACACAATTTTTTCCAGTTTCAAAAGGCAACTGCAGAAAAGGAGAATGAAAGTGGTGAAATGTAGCTATTCATGGCTTCTTTTTTTCTTTTGTTTTATATTTCATTAACAACAAAATACTGGAAACAGAAGAGATCAGCTAAGGACAAGGTCAATATATTTGGATCGTCACAAAGGTCAACTGGTTCAGTTCTCCCATAGAGTCAAGATCCTACTCTTTCAATAAGATTAAAGGTTTGGGTTGTTTCATAAACATACTAATGATCTAAAAGGAACATTTTTTTTTTAAATAAAAGGTTAAATTGCAGACCTTATTGATAACACGCCAGGTTATTAAAAATGAGTGAATATTAAACTTCCTAATTTACTTTTCTCTACACAGCCTGCAGTTCTTTCAGTCTAGACAATTTCACTTTTTTTCTCACTCATTTTTTGATTTTAATGTGATAAGGTCGCAGCTAAAGGGACTTTTTTATTTTAAATATGTTTCTTAGCAAGGGAAAAAAAAAAAAAAAAAAAGCCTGTTTGTCCTGATTGTCTCTCCACCTGCTTTTGTGATACATGTATTTTGTTCACATGCAAGGGGAATTACACCACTTAACTACTACACAGTGGCAACCCTTCAGGTCTTCAACGCCCAAATCACTAGCTTCACCACTTTGGCTCAAAGTTTGTATACATACACACAAACATATGTATATATATTTATATATGTATAAGAGGCACGGCCTTTTCTTGTAGGCTGCTCTGCTTTTCTTTCTGGGCTTTTGGCAATCTGTTCAGCATGCTAAAGCAATACCAGGGCAGTGGGATCTCCTGGAGTATTAGGAAAATTAGAATTTTCTTTTGTTTTGTTTTCCGTTCAGGAATGGTCATATCCACCCACCTAAGAAGCAGGTAAAACTGAGAAGTTTCAATTATCTCCCAGGCTGTGGTCCTCAAGAGCCTGCCCACCTGCTGAAGTCATGTGTGTTTTTGCTTATACATTCCTCCTGCTTTATTTAAATATTCCCTTCTCAGTTGAAACTTGTAGGATCCCAGTATCTACTCAGACTGTAGCTTTTTGCTCAATATGGAGCACTTTTCCATCTTTTGTGGGCTCTAGTCTTGAGCCTTTGGTCCTAACCAAAGGTAACAGTGTAGGACTTCATTTTGCTTCACTTGATAGAATTAAGAATCAGAATTCAGAGCAATACTCTAACAACTTTCCCACGGTAGGTCCATTTTGCCTAATTTTCAGCACATCAGAAAACGGAAGCAATACACAGATGGGAATAGAGGAGCCACGGACTGAGAAGGACACTCATGTTGCTGCTGGGATGAACTGTCTCTGATACTGTTGTCTTTTCCCATGGATGAGAGAACAAACCTAGGAAATCTCACAGATGACTAAACTAAATCCCATGCAGAGGCTTGCTTCACTTATGCAGGCCTTGGACTATGCCCCAATTCAGCAAGCAATTAAGGACATGATTATGATTATGTGCATGATTACATGGATATGATGAGTGACTATGTCACTATTTATCAGTACTTAGGCATCTATATAACTGCAGACATGTACCTGGCAGGTTACTTAAGTATTTTAAAACAGGATATATGTATTTTTCATAAAAAGCCAACATTTCCAATGATCTACATTAATTGCTGTAATCATTCTTCTCCAATTATATCTATTGATTTTTTCCTTTTTTTTTTCCTTTTTTTTCTTTTCCCTTTTCCTCTCTCTTTTTTTTTTCAGTAAGGAATAAAACAGATGATGGAAAATAGAACAAGTAATTTAACCAGAATCATAGAATCATAGAATCATAGAATGTGTAAGGTTGGAAGGGACCTTAGAGGTCATCTAGTCCAACCCCCCT
>JAUBOD010000762.1:3156080-3178894 GCA_032353885.1 Nothura maculosa | reverse complement strand
AAAGAAGGAGACTCCACAACCTCTCTGGGCAGCCTGTTCCAGTGCTCTGTCACCCTCACAGTGAGGAAATGCTTCAGATTTTGCTTTCAGATTTTAATGTTTTCCTTTGATGATTCACATACAAATACATTTTTGTTATTCCAGCAGCCATATATTAATGTAGCAAAGAGCTAAGGTCTTAAATAAATATTAAAAATAGATTTAATTATTCATTTTAGAAAATAAGTAAAGCAATATAATTGAAAAGGAATCTGCAAACTTTGAAACAAGGTACAGTTCATTTCTTTATAATCTAGGATCATGTTAAAAATACGTATGTAGAATGTACTGCAGGATAGAGACATTTTTTCATTGCATTTCCATTATCTGCTGAAGAATTCAATTCTGAAGCACCAAGCATTATGAACAACTAATGAACACCTTCAGAGAACCAAGTTAACTGAAATTCCATCACATCAATGCCACATTCTGATGCAGGTCTCTCTTTCTTTTTTTTTTTTCTCTTTCCCCAATTCAGTTTTTATTCTTATCATTGCTCTCACTACCTAGAGGGAAATGTTATTAAAAGAGGAAGCACTTTTAGAACACTGATGATGATCCAACTTAATTCTGTAAGTCATGAAGGGAAAAGAATAAAATACAGAGAAAAATCAATGAAGCATAGGTGGCTGTTTTCTTCTTTAAATATCTTCAGTGTGCTCTCTCGTCCAACCTCAAGTAACTGGGCTTGATGCTGGAATTATTATGTGATATTTTAGAACTGGTGTTTGCAGAAGAGGTGGCTATATCAAAAATGCCCCTTCTGACCTTACAGACGATGAATCAATGAGGGGGAAAAGTGGTGAGCTCTGGGAAAAGAAATGGGTAGCTTGCAAATATGAGGTTAAGCAGATTCTGCTGCGTGCGTGAGATTTTTTTATAGACTACATAACGAGTACGTGTGAGTCCGTACGTGTGGCTCTGTATGTGTCAGAGTAGATCTATCTAAAAAATAAAAGTTGGTTACAATAGATGTTCTTATCTGACCTACTTAAAGTTGTACATGAAAGCACAGTTAATTTCATCTCCTATCTGTCAGATTGATACAAATCTTCTGTTAAGTATTAATTATTTTAAGCATGAATATTCTTCATTTCGGGGGGGGACCTCTTGTTTAAAGTTACTGCAGTCAGAAATCCTGAACTCATTAAAATTCCCTCCGTGCCCCCTTTGCTGCAAGTGCATGCAACTTTTCAGACAAGATTCATCATTGTTCTGCCTGTCATAATTTTTGCACTTGAGTGAAGAGTATAAAATGTTACCTCTGTGATGTGTTCATGATTTTTAAGCATTTTTAAGCAAAAAAGTCATTCTTTGCTTTTAGTTCTGTGAAATAAGTGTAAGCAAAGTATGATCAATTTTCCTCCTCAACTCAGAGTTTTCAGCTCATTTTCTATCTGCTTTTAAATCCCGATGAGCAGTTTGACCTCAAAAGTTCATTCAGGCTGCTAGGGAATTTTCTTTTTGTTTTCTATTAATAAAATGATGCAATCCTACCCAAATTGATGTCAGTCACATGTACAGAAATTAAAAATTCACAGCTGAATTTAAAAAAACTTGCTTCATACCTGGGTTTCCACCTAATGATTTAAATCTTGTAGGATGAGATTTCCTTTCAACCGGAGATCAGTATCTTCTGCCATGAAGGCCCTGATTCAGAAAGGGAGTCTTCCATGGGAGTCTTACAGACTTCTGTCCTCTACTCCACAAGAGGACTAACCTTACACAGAATCCAAACAAAGTCATTAGCTGTTCTGAACAGTTGGTCTCGTTACAGGAATTCATTTTTTTTGTCTCTCAGAAGTTCTATGCCATGCAATAAAGAAATTCTGACTTCCGAGTACTACCATCAACAGTGAGGCCAGGTTACTGGATTTATTACTTTTGTATTACTGTAAGTCTGTGTCAAGAATGTTACTCTTTCAAAACAGAGTATTTGGAGAAAAGTGGAAAAAAAAGAAAAGGTGTTTTAGTGATAAGGAGTGCTGACGGAATTTAATTATATGCCTGTGCTCAACATCTGATCTACGAATAATTTTCATTTTTGAAATTGGCAACATGGACAAACCTAATGAGACTCAACTATTCTCCAAACTGAGAAAGACTCATCCCAAAATAGTAGACCATCAGGTTAACGCCTTTACTCTGTTCAATTGGGGTAAGAACTAGAACTGTTTCTGACGTTGCATGAGTGCTCTAATTGCTGGATATTCTGAAATACTGATAAATGTTGGTGGATTCATACCATCAGTATTTTTCTATTCAAAAACCAATACATTAGAAAATGCATGTCTAGGTCTCACTCTGAACTGTTAGATCTTCTTCAAGATTATATTTCTTAAAGAGATGAACCTGTGACCTACATAGGAAGGAGTTTTACTCCTGAGTCCTTCAGAAGATATTGTTAAGAGAAGTCAATATAGCCTCCAAAGTGAAGCTGAATTGGTCATGAGAAAACGGGATGTAGGAAAAAAAAGAAAAACAGAATAGAAATTTGTAAAATTATTGTATATGACATAGTTTTAAAAGATAATGGAAAAGATACAATTGTCCATTCTGATGAAAATGAGAAAAATGCAACTTATACTACCTAGTTTTAGGTACCTTAGAATGACTTCCTTATTCCCATAGCCAGGTGCCTTTGAGAAATATTTAGTAAATAGACTCTTATGCTGTAGTCAACAACCCTCATGCCACCATTTCGAGTGGGAAAAGTAACTTTGCTTTGGCCAGCTCATAACATTTGGTTAAAAAAGTACTTGCTCAGCAGAAAACAACTCTACTGAATTAGACATGTCTGTTACAGTCAGATTTGAAGGTGAGATTTTTGAAGGAAAAAAACAAAACAGCAGATGAAGGAGACCATAAACTGGTTTCATCTAGATATTCACTCCCCAATCTCTCAAACATCTATGGTTTTCTTTAACTCTACATGAACCTTTGCAGAGTGTGCTCAGCTGTGTGTTGCACTGTGTTTTTAAAAGTCTGGTTGAGGTGGGAGAATTAAAAGGAAAAAAAAATCTCAGGATCATTGTACAAGCCATTTATTCATCAGAAATAATTGTGGTCAAGCATTTAGCTGAGAATGCTGGTATTTGTCCTAATGTTATGTGAATGTTTATACCAAACTCAAATGAATGTAAATACTCCATTTACAAGCTTGGTGGTGCATTTCTGGTGGTTCTGCACAGGGGAAAGCTATAGCTTTGTAAAGCTAAAAAGAATTGAGCCTCATTTGGGTTACTCTTGCTCCTGAGTGCAAGCAATCAATCCCTTTTCAGCCTTGATTTATCTACCTCTCTATGCTGCTGAGCTCTGCAATGTGTAATATGAAAAGTCAAGTCTGGGTGCTTTCCGTTCTCCTCCGAGCTCCAGCCTTTGCTCATCTCCCCAGGTTTTTTGTCCAGGAGTCAAATGGGTGAGTAAGCAATAAAGAGTCCAGTTTGCTCATGGTGAAACCTTAGGTGTTGTTTTTACTCTGAGGAAAATTCCCATTACTTTGAAGGGAAAAGAGAGTTGCAGACCTTACTTTTCCCTTCTCAAAATCAGAGTTCCCCGATGCAAAATTTAAGTAGTGTAATAGACAGGTATCCGTCACACTAATTAAGTCTCATTTGCTTAACCATTTCACTACTTAATCAGATAATATATTGATAAGACACTATAAAAATATGTAACAGATAGTCAAGGTCTAGACTACTCTAATGTGGCAATTTTTGTATAATATGATCTTTCTTACTAAATGCAGATGAACTGCTCTTTTATTAACTTCCCTTTGTAAGCATTTCACACATAAAAATCAGATATGACATTAAAAAAAAAGAAAGGAAAAGAAGGCTTTCCAAAAGTGATGAGAATGAATTAGCCCATAATTGAACTGATTGCTAAAAGTTCAGTATAATGCAATAAAAGTGCACTATTATGAGGATTTGAATTTACTGTGGATAATTTTATTGCAGCTCTTTCAATATAAAAAATGCTGTGTTTGGTCACACTATGTAGGGACATACCAGTGTTGAAGTAGATAAGTAAGTCTTTAAGTCTTTTTTTTTGGGAGGGGAGGACAGGAAGAGTGGTAGGAAGTATATCCTATAGATATAGGCAACAAAGATATTTAACCACTGATATTTGTTATTGTATTACGATAGTTTTTATGGGCTCTTATTTAAAGTGGAGGATTTTTATGCTAGGTGTTTATCATAAAGCTTTATATCATTTGGTGGACATGAAGATTAAAGACAATGTGGAAGGATAAAACACTAGAGGTCTGTTCAGTCTAACAGACAAAAATATAACAAGATTTAATGTCTAGAAACTGAAATTGGCCCCACCCTGACTGGTAAATAATCATACATTTTTAAGTTGGAGGAACATTAAGCAGAAGACTTACATACCTTGAATTTTTGCTGAAAACTTTAGTTCAAAAATGAAAGATTTTCCCAAACCTGGTGCCGACTCTTTCAAAAGCAACCAGGAGAGGTCTATGGGTTTTGCTTTACAAGTAATCAGATTCAATGAATTTTCATGATTTTCTTATTTCACAGAATCACAGAATCTTCAAGTTTGGAAGGGACCTCTAGAGATCAACTAGTCCAACCTTCCCGCTCCAGCAAGGACACCTAGAGCATGTGGCACAGGGTAGTGTCCACGCGGGTTTTGAAGACCTCCAAAGAAGGAAACTCCCAAATAACCTGGGCAGCCTGTTCCAGGGCTCTGTCATCCTCATAGGAAAGAAGTTCTTCCTCATTTGCAGATGGAACTTCCTGGGTTTTATCTTATACCCATTTCTCTTTGTCCTGTCACTGGCCACCAATGAGAAGAGCTTAGCACCTTCCTCCCTACATTCTCCCTTCATGTACTTATACATATTAATTAGATCCCCTCTCAACCTTCTCTTTTCCAAGCTAAACAGGCCCAACTCACTCAGTCTCTCCTCATATAAGAGATGTTCCAGTCCCTTAATCATCTTTGTCGCTCTTCACTGGATCCTCTCTAGGAGCTCCACGTCCCTCTTATACTGGGGAGCCCAGAACTGCACACAGTATTCCACGTGCGGCCTCACCAGAGCTGTGTAGAGCGGCAGGATCACCTCCCTCGACCTGCTGGCAACACTCCTCCTGATGCAGGCCAGGATCCCATTGACCTTCTTGGTGAAGACACACCCCTAGATTTTCTTGGCAATTACACACCCCTGGAAATTTCTGGATGGCAAAGTATCCTATGGTGAATTCTCCTGAGGAGAAACTTGCTTCTTTTAGATACTTCTGTGGTTTCCTTGGAAGTAGGATGAGAATGCAGGGCTCCTTGGATCTCAAGAGCTCTTCAGACTCTTGCAATCCATTAAAGAAAGTTTACTTCACTTCCAGTTTCACCTCCTTCCCTGGAAAGGTCATGGAGAAGTTCATGCTAGGGACCATCTCTAGATATGTGAAGGAAAAGAAGGTGATTGGGGTAGACAGCATGGATTCACCACAGGGAAGTCATGCTTGACCAACCTGATAACCTTCTACAATGGGATGATTGGCTGGCTGGATGATGGGAAAGCCATGGATGTTGTCTACCTTGACTTCAGCAAGGCTTTTGGCACAGTTTGCCATGACATCTTTATGAGGAAGCTCAGGAAGTGTGGATTAGATGAGTGGGCAGTGAGGTGGTTGGATTGCAGAGCTCAGAGGGTGATGGTAAACAAGATCGAATTGAACTGGAGGCCTGTGGCCAACAGCGTCCCACAGGGGTCAGTATTGACTCCAATGCTATTCAGCTTTTTCATCAGTGCGAGGAAGGAACAGAGCGCACCCTAATTAAGTTTGTGGATGATATCAGACTAAAGTGGAGTGGTTAACACTCCAGAGGGCTGTGCTGCCATCCAGAGGGACCTAGGCAGGTTGGAGAGTTGGACAGAGAGGAACTTCATGAAGTTCTGCAAGGACAAATGCAGGGTCCTGCACATGAGGAGGAATAACCTCATGCACCAATACAGATTAGGGGTTGACCTGCTGGAAAGCAGCTCCGTGGAGAGGGATCTGGAAGTCCTGGTTGACACCAAGTTACCCATGAGTCAGCAGTGTGCCCTCATGGCCAAGAAAGCCAATGGGATCCTGGCCTGCATCAGGAGTGTTGCCAGGTCTGGGGAGGTGATTCTGCCCCTCTACTCAGCTCTGGTGAGGCCGCACCTGGATTATTGGGTGCAGTTCTGGGCTCCCCAGGACAAGAGGGATGTGATACTTCCAGAAAGAGTCCAGTGAAGAGCAACAAAGATGAGTAAGAGACTGAAGCATCAATCTTAGGAGGAAAATCTAAATGAACTGAATCTGTTTAGCCTAGAGAAGAGAAAATTGAGAGGGAATCTGGTCGATATGTATAAATATCTTAGGGAAGAATGTAAAACGGATGGGACCTCTAAGGTCCCTTGCAACCTTAAGCCTATAATTCTATAATTCTATGATTCTATGGCCAAACTCTTCCCAGTGGTGACCAGTGACAGGACAAGGGGTAATGGGTACACTGGGAAAGTTTCAGACAGGTGGAAGAATTAATTCAAAGACTAGGTAGAAAACATACCAACTTTTTTTTTTTTTTTGTAATGCTAATAGAGCTCCAGCCAGGGGTGATATTAGAGATACACAGCAGAACCAAAGTGAGTTACCAAGGCTGAAATGAACTTATTGGTCTTAGTCCAGAAACTCTTTATTTCTCATGGAGAAGGCCAGTCAAGTTAAACAAAATAAAACAAAACAAGACAAAAGGTAGGTCTAGGCAAGAACCAAACCAAATCGAAACTCAAATCCCCAAGAAAATAAATCAACAGTATAGCCAAAAATTTAAAGGCCCATTTTGGTGAACAGAAAGTCCCACTGACGGCCAATGATAACAATGTGGTTCCACTATGAGAGCCAAATTTTTTTTTAGGGTAAATATTCACATCTTCTACTCTCATGTCTCTCAGGTTGCCAGGTATCACCTTTTTGCAACTAGAAGAGGGCAAATAACAGGTCCATGAGGCTTTCAAATATTTTTGCAATAGAAGCGATATCTTGCATGACCCTTTCAATCTTACGTTTTGAGACTGTGTTCTCTATTTACCCAGGGCTATCACTGACAATATGAGTAAGGTCTTCAGTTGGAAGCTTTTGCATGACTTAAAGAAAGGGATTACATTAATAATGAATAATTAAAAAATTTCAACAGCAAAGAAAGGCTTTCTTAGAACTTGATGAACTAAGTCATACTCTTGTACTTTGCTTCATATTCTATTTTTTTATTAAAATTATAGTGTTTTATGCTTAAGTGACCAAAACTAGAAAAAAAAATCCAATGTTTAAAAAAAACCAGAATTCCTTCCTTCCTTCCTTCCTTCCTTCCTTCCTTGCTTCCTTCCTCCCTTCTTCTCTTCCTTCCTCCCTCCCTCCTTTCCTCGCTCCCTACTTTCCTCCCTTCCTCCCTTCCTTCCCTCCTTTCCCTCCCTTTCTTCCTTCATTTTTTTTTTATTTTAATGTTCTGGTCTTTAATTGTGAAGCTACTTTTCTCTTTGTCCGAAAGTATCTGACTTCTATTGGAAACAGATAGCCTATGCGTGTTCCATTCAGATTGCATTAGGCTACTGATGGCAGCTGAACCAGGATACATTTTTAAAAAGAAATTCAGCATATTCAGAACAGAAACTGAACTGTCTTGGGTATTTGAATAGATTATCAAGATTATATTTTATACTATATTATGGATAGTATAGAGGTATTTATATGCAGGAATATAGATTCCAAGACATTAAATACAAAAGGCACATTATATCGATTTCTTCCAATCCATCAAAAATTTCATTCAATAATATTTTTGCCTGAGGTCCTAAAATAATATAGACTGTGAGGAGATAAGATAACTTCAGTTTTAATTGTTCTTTCTGAAAGGGAAATTATTCTGCAAGGCCTTTTACCAATTCATTGTCTGAATATATCCAAAGCAGAGGCCAATATCAAAATTTTAAGACATCCTGACCGTATGCTTACCTTCATCTTATTAGAGAAGAGATGGACAGATGCTGTTTACCTCTTCCCCTAGCCTCGTTTAGGGGAACCTACATTGTCTAGATTTCATCATCCATTTTTGCCTGACCATAGATAAACCAATAATAGAACTGTAGAAATATAGCTGCAAGGATATGTGTTTGCTCATGTTCCTCCCCACCTAATTTGTGCTCCGCCTCCCATATCTCCTCTTCATGACTTCAGAAGAGGTGGACATTGGTGAGATTTGGGAATTAGCATCTACTGGGTGTAATTCCACTCCTTTTTATATCATAGATTTGAATTTCACCTCTGGTTCTGTCATCCATATGCTATTTCTCTTCACTTCTCTTTTGGAGTGACTCAAAGAGCTCTGCAGAGCAAAAATTCAGTGCAGCTTCAGAGACAGTACTCAAGACTCTGTATGGAGGAGATGATAGCTCCAGATTTAGGTTGCAATGGCATATGCTTCCTTCCAACAGTATTCCAGAGAATTTTATACCCTCGACCCTCCAGAGTTAACCCTTAGCTTGCTAAGGAACACATATTTTGAGGTTAGTGCTACAGAAACACTGCCCTGGTGAACTTTAGTACAACCTGCAGTATTTCTGACACTATGAAAATAAACCAAATGCAAAAAAAATTCTAACTACAGGCACAGCAGTGGGAACTATGTTTTTTTAGTGATGAGAAAATGGTGTGCCATTATGCTACTAAACTCTCTTAAATCCTTCCCATCTACAAAAAGAAGACGTCATGTTAAAAAATAGTGTGGGCCACCCCATAGGATCTTCATTCCAGCTCATGCTTGAACCCTTTTGATTCTGTAGTTCAGAAGAAGTATCTCAGGCTCAACATTGGTTCAACATGGGCACATTCTGTCTGTTGAGGATGCAGACATCTCTAAGCTATGTGAAACTAGACACTTTGCACCACTTAGGAAGGGCAACAGGAACTAAATTCGTGTGAACATATCTGGCAGTGTATGTGCAGACAAATCGTTTTGTGTAAACATTTGCATCCTTCCTTCCTTATCCTTTTTATGGCTTTGTCGTGGATGGAGATGGGGGAGATATGAAGATGGGATTATGTTAAGAATGGCCTTTATGTTCTGCATGTTTAAGTCCAAGTGAAAGAGTCCATGGAAGGACTTAATGACTTCAATAATTTTGATATGAGCAGCGAGTCACGGTGTAGGCTGTTAAAGCATTGCACCCTCTCTTGTCTTGAAGAACAGCACGATGACTCATAACAGCCTTGCCATTGCTCAGCCCGAGATTGAAGAGTGGGTAGGGAAGAGTCCTCACAATTACCGAGTTTACAAATAACAGTGAATTACTGATTCCAGTACTTGCTGTAGTGAACTTAGAGAATGTCACTCTTTCTGGGCGTACAGACCTGTTCATCATTCTCTACAGTCCATAAGGACCAATGTGAGCTCCCAAGATGCTGCTGCTCTCTTAAATGAGATGCCCTTACTCTAATCCACATTAGTCTGTCTCTCACCTATGCACCTATTTTTAGCTAAATGAGTGAATTTAGATCATATAAATAGCCTATCTCATCTTCCCCCAAGTCACTCTAAAGAAAGGAGCTGTCAAATTGAAAGACTTACTCATTTTTCACTTAAAAAAATTCTAAGGAATTTCAGAAAAAAATATTATTTCTGTTTTACATGTGAGTAAACAGAAATCTAGAAAGGTTTAAATGAACTGGACTCAGTCACTGGCTTAGCTAGATAGGAGAGGAAAGTGCCGTTCTACAGTGAGTGTGCTGTCTCTCCCTGTCACGCTAGTCTTACTGGTAAAGCTATTAGAGAACCACTCTTCCTTCCCCTCTCAAGCTCTGCAAATTCTTTGAAATGACAGTGCCTCCTCTTGATATAGACATCAGTGAAATAACTGTCTAAACATTTCTGTAGGCATCTTTCTAAAATAAGGTGGACCACTTAAGTTTGGATGTGCAAGTCTTGATGCCTTATGCACGCCTATAAATATTCTAGGCCTTGGAGGTACCAATTAAAAAGGTATTTCCTAGATGTGGGTTTTAACACAAAATTGAATAAGCAGCAGCTAAGCTTCATATTTCCTTTCGTTGGCTCTTTGTCTGCTACATCTGCATGCAAAAGTTATTTTATGAGCTAAGAGGAATGAACCGAAGACCAAACAAAGATCATAGCCAGAAGTTAATCTGCCCAGTTTAGAAGTCTTTGATAATTAGATTGTGTTTTATAATGAGGATTATTCTGACCTGAATGAAGACAGGGAATCCTTCATTTTACTCTTTGTGCCCCTTGGGAGAAGCACCTGTGCTGTGCTGCAGTGGAGATTATAGAAAATGGACCACAAGTCCAATGGACCACCTCTTTTAGAGTGTCCAGTGACACCTGGGGACTCATGGGGCTAGAAGATGTGCACACAGAAAACAAAAGGTCAGCTCTTCTCTCAGTGAATTTAATAAAGTTACTAGTCATAGTAGAGTGGCTCTGGCTTCCTTGCAGGGAAATAATATTCTCCTTTTGTGTGCCCAAACTACTGGAACTTAGAGATCACTGAAATTTGTATAGTAACCAGTTTATAAGTTGGGCTTGGGTGAGTTGTCCTCCCTTCTCATTTTCTTTTTCTCTCTTTGCTTATGACCATTGAGATATACTTGCTTTAAAAAGAAAATCTATATAGTTTTTCTCAAACATGAGACTTGCTTGAGGACCAAGCTGCCTGGTCCAGCTATTGTGCATCATGTGGGACATGCTAGACATTCACCAAGCTCCACTAGCCTCTTTGCATCTGGGCTAGGGATTTGATCCTCTGGGATGTTTCAGGGAGACTACATATTATTTCTTTTTAATGGATATCGCAGTATTTTTACCTCCCTCTCAATTTTGTAATGAACAACGTAGAAAGATAAAGAGCAAAGGAAACAAGGATGAACTGATGGGTTTCCTCCCTGCCTGTCACAAAAGGCTAAAGTTAATTTACCAGTAGGAACTACCACATCTTTCATGATATATGTAAAGCTTTAATCCCATATAATCACCATTGTGAAACTGGCCTATTCAATGGGATAAAATGTCTTCCTTGTGCCCACTGAGTGGGAAATTAGTTGATTAGAAGCATTTACAGAACCAAAAAGCTTATTTTTGCACGCTGCTTCCAGAGGACCTTTTATAAATCCCACCAAATCCTAACCTGCTTCTCACCATGTTGCTAATAGTTTGATCTGTGGCCTAGTAATGAGGTACATATTGCTTCACCTCCAGTAAAGGTATTAGGGTGTCTACTCCATTCTGCAGCACCATGGAGATTATAGTTGTTTGTGCCAGGAGGAAAAGGAATTTCCAGGGCATAAGTCATCATTTAGAGTTATTAACAAAAGGATTTATTATGTTGTTCTGCTTCAAACAGCAGTGTACTGGATGCCTAGAGCACGCTGTAGTGCAACTACCTACCACATAATGTCCTAATGAATCACCACTTGCTGGAGGAGCTGCAGAACCTCAACATTCAATTGAGCATTTCTCCCTCACGTACTAAATTGACAAATAAGGCCATAATGGCTTTGCACTTTTATCAGGTAAAATTGATCGCAGGAAGATGAGTACATAGAAACCACGTCAAGAGCTATGTGAGGTGTAGGGGGGAAATCCGCATTTTGAAAAAAAAAATATAAAAAAGAAAAAAAGAAAAAAAAATAAAGTAAAAAGAAGTATTGGAACAGCAAAATAGCTCTAATGCAAAGTAATTGCTAACTCCTAACCCTGCAGGCTCCAGGGGTCTGTGCCCTGGAAGTCAATGGAATCTTTAACCATGACTTCAGGGCTTACAGAGTGAAGTCTTATGCTTGCATATGTTTCTGAAGAAGCTAAAAAGAATTGTCCTTTCCAAGTTGGTGGAGATGAGCTGACTGCATGCTATTGAATTCTGCTTGTCCACACTTGCCCTCTGTGTAATTTATAGTAATTGAAGGCCAAAGGCTCTTTCCTCTAAAACAAGCAGTTAAGAAATAATTCCTCTTTTACTGAACTGTCCTGTGAGGTTTAATTAAGCAGTGGTTAAAGTACATGGTGAATTCTTCAGACGGCAGGGGAGACAAATTATTATTTATTTGCTTTTACTCGTTTTATTTGTGTTTTCATGCTTAAAAGCTTGACTAGGTTTTGTTCTCATTCTGCTCTCAATAAAGTTACCAGAAGTTTTCTTTTTTACTCCGTTTGGAAGCAGAATCATTTAGTATTTATTTGTTCACTGTTAATAGCTAACATAATCTATGAAATGATATGGCTCTTTCTTATTTTATTTTAGCAGAGGAAAAATAGAAAGATTCCAATACCCCAGTTACTCCTGTTTGATAGTTGAAGAAATATTTGCCTTTTAAAACACTATTTTATTTTCAGATTCTCACTCTCACTTTCTAGATACAAACCTTCTGGTAAAGCCTTCTTTCTCCTTCATGCACGTAATTTGCTTTTTCTGGGAGGAAAGCTGATCTTCAAATATATTGAGACAAGTTCATCTCTCTTCTCTCCACTCTTTCATTCTCTTCCTCCTTCTCTCCCCTCAGTCCTTTATGTTAAGGAACAGGTCTAGAAAGGGTCTTTGAGTTTGTTGCATTCTCTTTCATTCAATTTATTTATGCTTCCAAATAATGGACCTTAGGGCACATGGACTTCCACTTATTGTTTGTTTTTTTCAATGTCTTATGAAGGTTAAGGCCATTGGCATTTCGACCAGTGTGTTTTAGGACCTTCTTAAAATCTCAAAAGTACAGTTTCTGAGAGAGGAGAGGAGCAGAGATAATTCATACTCTATTTTTAAAACAAAGAATGGGCCACTTCCTAGTCCAACTGAACTCTGTGAAACAGCTCCTAGAGCTTGTGTTAAGAGGCAGCTTGGGTCCAAGGGATGATGAAGATAATGATTATACAGCACTTTATATTAAAGAAAAATTAAATCAAATGTAGCTGCTTTTATATAATTCAAAGAGAGTATTCAGTGTTTTCTTAAGTTATTTTTAGTTCCTTTTCCCCTCTCCTTCTCCACACATTGATCTGTTGCCTACAAAAAAAGGCTTCAAAGAACATAAGCAAATTCAACCCTTTTCTTTTTTATCTTTTTTTCCTTTTTTATATTTGGAAAAAGAAAAATTTTATTCTACTTGACTCTGTAGCAAAGAACTGAGTCAAAGAAATCCAGATTTTAAGTTCCTTCTCTGATGCATTTGTTGTGTTAGGAATCCAAAACTGTTTTCATGGAGGACAAGGTGATGTATGCTTTTGTAAAGCACGACCGTCCGTTCTGATCAGACACAGCTCAAACTATGTTAAATCCATTTAGTAAAATTTACTTTGGAACAAGAATCTACATGCTACTTATTACTGGAGCCTAATCTGTCTAAAAGGTGGATCAGAAACCTGGGTAGGCTTGATAGAAGGTACATAAAATATAAACTCAAAATTCAATTGTTGGTACTAAGTGGAAGAAAAGTCATCAAATATGAAAGAAAGGAGTTTTAATGCCATCAGATGCATCATAGACTGTAGACTATTGTGTTTCCTAAGAGAGGAAAGTCTTTAGCTGAAAATATTTGACTTCTTATTGAGTCATTAATGTGACTCCACGGTTAAGGAGATTTTCATCTTGCTGCAGAAATGCTGATTCAGTGAACTTCTTAAGCCTGCATGAAACCTGAGCGTGTTTGTGGTTCCACTGAGTTCATCTAGGGCCTGGTTACATAGATAAGGTGAGATGCGTGAGTGTCTTTCTGAACCAGGGCCCTATGACAATGATAAAACTTCATTTGGCAAGCGATGACAAGAGGTACCACCAAGTAATCCCACTAGCAGCTGAATATTTGCTTTGTTTTACTAAATCAGTCGATACTATTTGATTCTCTAATTGAATAGGGGGACTTTTAAGCAAACTCTTGTTAGCTAGTGCTTGTGATATTACTATATTACTATAATTCCAGTAGCTTTTAAGCATTGCACATCTTTGCCTTGCTTTCCATTCCACCAAAAAAAAACAAATGGCAATCACATAAGCAGTTTCCCTACAGATCTTGGAAGAAGAAAGAAAAATGTCTCTGATGTAACTGCTTTATTTTTAATTACTTGCGACATATTTAATGCAGGGTTGAGAGCATTGGAACTCACAATTAAGTGCATAATTTTATCCGTATTGAGATTCAAATTTGATACATATGGTTTTAAGAATACAATTATTTTATTTTGCTCTAGCCTAGGAGAGGAGGTAAGATAAGAAAAAAACTGTCAGAAGAAAGAGAGAGAAATAAAGAATGAGAAACAACTTTTCTATAAACCAGTTGGAGAAATCACAGAACTCACATATATTTATTTTTTACATAAAATAGTTTGCCCTAGAAGAGATATTCACAAAAGCCTCTCAGTTCTGTCAGCTGACAGATCAGATCTGTTCTTGATGTCAGTCACAGAGTTACAGGCCTCCTTCCTCTATTCTGCTGTAGCTCTTTTTATTCTATTTATCTTTGTACCCACAGAATATATCAGTTTAAATTTATATTTGGGTATGCATATTCTATACATACTGCCTATCTTTATTATGCAGATGATAGCAGTGTTAAGCTTGCTACAGAGGGCATCTCCTTCATATTTCTGTGGAACACAAGGCAAGGTGATCTGTTCCTGAGGCCTAAAATATTAGAATAACAAAAAAACAATTTTCTTTCCCAATGTGTTGGGAAAGAACAGTAAAAATATGAGAACAATAAATTAAAAAATCCTTTTATGAGATCTGGGGGAAAAAAAAACCTTTCTTTTAAAATATCTGCAACAATCTCAGCACTTGGGAATGAGGTTACTGGGACTGATGCACCACTGCCCAGTGCCTAGAACTGTCAGAGAGCAAACTAGGTGGAAATTAGTATCATTCTCTTTCCCAGCAGAAGCGTGATCCACTCCCAGCTTGCTTAGTGCAAAATGCTACAAAGAACAATTCAATGGAAACACACACACCATGCTTCTGTGCAGAATTCCAGATTCCATTTTTTAATGTGTTTCCACACTTTTTAATTGATGCTATTACTGCTATTATTGGATTTAAACAAAGACATTCGTGCTTCCTTTGGGTTCACATTTCTAATTTCTGCAGCATACGTGTTATGCAAGTTTATTAAGTACACTCAGTGAACTGTGAAATACTGACAGCTATTTTCCAATGGATTCACCAGAGTTCAATAAGATAAAACCTTCTGTGCAGGTTTCCTACAGGTTGAGCATTCAGTAACACCTATGTCTTCCATGAACCCTTTGGCATTGAGTCATTGAATCATTGAGCTTTTCTCTCAATCCAGGCTAATTCACGCTTCTCATTAATCAGCTTCCTATGTTAAAGAACTCTGGGGATTCAATGTCTTTGAATCTTCTACGCTTCTGTCATACTTGGTAGAAATTGATCAATAGGTTAAAAAAAAACTTCGGCAGGACAGTGGACAGACTAGTAACCACAGAGTGTGATTATGTCAGATGTGTTATGTCATGCAATTCTTTCTGCATACAGAACAATTTTTTATTAATATCCTCAAAGAAGAGGAGTCATCTCATTTGACCTTATCTACCTAAAAGGTATCTGTTTAAACTAGACATCTTGGGTGACTGCATGTTCATGGAAAGAAGATGGTTATCATTATGCAAAGGTTGAACCATCCCTTCCTTAGATATGCACCTCAAGTAGGCAGTGTGTACTAATGACTGTAGGCAGTCAGTACTTCTGAATAGTTCTCTCCCTTTCCACTACCAGTATAGGAGCCCTGAAAAGTCTGGTTTACACCAGACATCTAACTAGAAAACTGAAATATGATTACAGTTAGGTGGGATTTACTCTGTTGGTATAGAATACTGTGGAAAATCATTGTGAGTCACTAGTAAGGATAGTCACATCTTCTGGAAGTCAGATATGGCAAAAAGCGTGGATTCTTGGATGTGACCCTGTGCTCTGTTCCCTAGGTGTCACTGCTTGGCAGGGGAGATTTGACTAGATGATCTTTAGAGGTCCCTTCCAACCTTAACCATTTTGCTATTCTGTGTGTTTTTGTGATCCTTTGGTATTATTTTTAAAGGTGCTCTCATGTCCTATTGAAGAGAACTGTGGTGCTAGGTGTCCCTGGAAATTAAATCCACTAGCATATTTAGATCCCTATTGTAAGCCAAATTCCTTCCTCCTTTCAATGTCTTATAAAGGTCCATGAGGACTTTAACTTCAATCCTAATGCCATGGTACAGGTTCAAGCCATCAGATAAAATAAACTGTCCTGAGATAAATTGTCAGCTACCAGCTCCTTATTTAGTTCATTCAATTGTTCACTGTATATTGACACAAGATGTTTCATTAGACATCTGAAATGAATCATACTTTCCTGACAGTTTTGGTTGGGAGGTCTTGGTACCTGTGACACTGGATAAGTCAAGACAATCTTAGGATTAGTTCTCATGGAATAGATCTAACTGAAAGTACTGTAGAGATCCTTAGGCTTAGATGATGAGGAGATTCAACAAAATGCTCATCACATAGAGTTCATAAATACATTCACTGACCCTAGGTTGGGATTATTTTCTTGCCTTCTTTATCTGAAGCAACCCAGAAGACCAGCTGTATACCAAATATGTGTGTGAGAATTTACTGAAGCCATAGAGGAGGAGTCCTATGATGCCTAGTACTTTCTGAGAGCTTGTTCCTAATTCCACTACAAACAGTGTTTGTCTACTCCTAATAAAGTATCCCTGGCTTTGTATTGGACTTACCAAAGTAAAATAATATCCCAAGGATTTCAAAAAAGATGCTGCAAAAATTCATAATCAAACCTCAGGTGATCAAAAATCAAAGGATTAAAAATGTGTACTTCTTAACAGAATGTTTGGTTTTGATTGCACCTGCAAAATAATGCAAAAAGAGCTGGAAACTTGGACTACCTGATTTTTTTGTTGTATTTTTAAATTAAAAGAAAATCTCAGTAATAAAGAAATGAGAGGAGCATTCCAATTTGTGAAAATTACATCCCAAGGAAAAACAAAGCTGCTTGAAATAAAATAAATTAGAACTTTGGCTATTCTAAATCATTGAAACATAAGACTTACTTCTACATAGATACTAGATCTCCAAGTGCATTTGAAATTCTTCAGCAATTGAGAGGAATATAAAATTAAGAGTTTGAGATACTGTAATCAAAATGCTCCTTAACATCTTTATCAAGGCAATACATTTGAACAGCACATTAAAAATGCAAACAAAACCTTTAACTCCTAAGATCAATTGCAAGCATAGGCAGACTCCAGATTTGGGAAGGGCATTCTGTCTTGTCAAGCTTACCTTATCATCATGGAAGAATAAACAGTGTAATTATTCTCACCTTTTTGTTTGTTTTCTAATTGGATCATTTGTTACTTTCAGGAAATTCAAATCAACATCAGATTTATGGCACAAGGTTCCTGAAATATTGATTTAGTTATAGAAATGTCAAAGTTGGCAGGTAAGCTGTCTTGTTGCCTCAGGAGTCTTTTGCATTAGGAGAAATTATGGAAAAGGCCTTTAGAATTGAGTAAGTTTAACAGTTTGTTTCTGTGTTATGCATAGTAAAAACTCTGTTTTTTCACCGATATTTAAACTCCATATATCAGCCTATGCTTTACAACTTTGGTATTTTTGAATCAAATGTACAAAATATGTGATTACAACTGTTCTCTTTTCTGGACTATATTTAATCCCTTGGTTGGCTAAAACACATTTTTGCATGACTATTTACACATTTATTTTCTAGTTAGTTTACAGAAAATATACCAATGCAAACCACAGATGATGCTGAAATTTGTCCTTTGAATTCCTTGTGAATTCTTAAACAAAGTGCGCTTCAGCTGTTACTGAATGAAAATCTGCTTTTAAGCCATTCATGTTTCTGGTGTTCTTTTATCTTTAAAATTAATTGCATGATATACATCCATTATAAAATTTGTTTGCCTTTATGAGCCTAAAGAAGTTCATTGCCAAATTCATAACCTCTTCTTCTGAGCCAAATTCATCCCACTATTAAACTTCAATATCTCTTCAGCTATGTATCCATTCTATATACTTGTGAATACTAAAAGTTTAGTTTTCCCACATTCAAAAAAAATTTTGGATAACGATAAATTTATTGAATTGATGTAAATCTTATCATCGGGCCTAGAAAACAAAGTTTAAAATCTGTCACCTTCCTAATAACCTAACGCTATATGGAGCAAAAATGTGCCACAAGTGATGATGTTCCCACGCGTAAGGAACCCCCATCTGTATTGATTATGAAGGTAAGTGGAAGTGGTTTTCCTTTCCATTAGAAAAGCTTTATCTGCATCATAAGCAGGAGGAAGCTAGGGGGGTGATTCAGTGCACACAAGTACACTGAGATAGTTACCCAGGGTACCCTTTGAACGAGTAAAGAGGAAAGCGTGCTTTCATGACATGGTTCATCTGACTTCACTGCAACACGTACTTTTGAGAAACAAGATTAGCCGTACTGTAGAAGTTCTGTTTATCTTGACTCACTGTAATAGGAGGAAGATTATAAATATAGACCCATATGGGTGATGAGCACATTTGTCCAGCAGACGTTCCCATGAGATCTCAAATATTCCCAAAAGCAAAGTGGTGTTAAATAGTGGAGGCCTGCAGGAGTCAGAGAAATGTAGGAGGAGGAAGAGGGAGAGAGAAAAAAAAAATAAAGCAACATTTTTCTCTTTTTGTGAAAAGTGCTGCTTTGAGATTAGTGATAAATCAAGCATCTTGGACCTTTTCCTTTCCCTTAATTTTTCATATATATGTGTAAATCATGCTTAAAAAATCTAAAATTTTGCAAGATAACAGACAGAATCATCAGAAGGGAAGATGACCTAAATTTTCTATATTTTTCTCCTTAAAACATCCCCTACAATTAAACACTTTGTCTAAAATCTTAAATGTAAAGTTCAGTTCATCAAGTTTTGCAGTTTTCTATTTTCTCAAAACAAGTTCAAAAGTTGTCTGACAAGTGATCTATTTTTACGGTATATTTTTATGGTTTATCTTATGGTTATTTTTATGCTTTTTATAGCAAAGTTCAAACTACACATTTCCTATTAATTCTAAGCTGCCTCTGGTTTGCTTTTTTTTTTTAGTCTAACTAACTTTGAAACACCTTGAGATTATAACTGAAAAATATAACGGCACAAAGTACCGTTGCTATAATGGCCTTCAGAACTGTCTCTACTGAACAAGCCCTCATTCACAAGGAAAGCACCTATGCATAGTATCTACTCTGACTTACTGCAAGCTGGTACCATCCACTGATAGTACCAGCTTGACAACCTCTACTAAGTGAGGACGTTGGCCAAATCCCTTTATTTTAGGAAATTTGAGCAATCGTGAATATTTTATAGCCCTAGTGACAATCCTATTTGTTTAACATTACTGTGCTGCCCTTTGGAGCAGAACACTGGTGGCAGGTCTCACAATGCAAGTGGGACCACTCTTGAGTTCCATGCTCAGAGTGCGTACATGGATCTTTCTAATTATTTCCCTCTCTGAAATTTTAAAAACAACTAAATACAGCACAAAAAGATGTTGACAAGAGTTGTGGCCTGTGTGTGGTAACCATGCTCTTTCCCTATGCAAATCAAACCAAGGGCCCTTCTGGTCCACTTTATGACAGGAAGGGAAAACCCACTTTGTACCAACACAGATCGGAAAAAAAAAAAAGAAATATTCAAATCTCATCCAACAAAAACAACAAAAAAAAAATTGGCAATGTTTTTCACAGAATTTATTTTCACTCTTTTCAAAGTATTCCTTTAAATAGATATTTCCTTTTCTGCACATATTTTCCTGTACAATGTTTCTTTGTTTCTTTTCTTCACTATCTTTTTCCATAAACAATTTTTACTCTAAGCACAGAGATGGCATTTCTAACACAAACTAGTCTTGCTCTTAATTACCTTAAGGTCTTGCTCTTTCCCCTCATTACAAGCTAAGTTAAACAATATCATTAAAGCATTTTCAGAGTGTTTTTGAATTTTGCACTTACCTTCATTTATCTTTTTCCCTCCACTAATGGGAAATGCTGCTACTCATTCACAGACCATCTGGTTAATAGAAACTGGCTTCTGACAATTAAAGTGCTAGTATGTAAATTCTTGTATGACATGCCCCTATCTGAAGATTATTTTGTGCAATTCATGACTGGTGAGACGCATTATTATCTGCAAACTTATCAACTCTCTTACCAAAGTTTCAGCTCAATCTAATCTTTGCTAAGAGTAAATGAAAAAAAAAGCAGTTCTAAGAACAGCGGAAAAAAGCCAAAATATAATACATTTTGTTTAATTCGTCTTTAAAGATACTGTCTGTGGGTGTTACTACAGTTATGAATTGCTTTATAACCAAATTTGAAAAAAAAAAACAAATAAAAAAATGAAAAAGACATAATTCTTAGAAAACTAATAGTCGATCAAACTGTTTCCCACCTCAGTAACAAAGCAAAGGAGCAAATGATGTTTCAAAGGATTTGAGACTGTAAAATTATGATTAAGGAGCATATCAGGCATATAATCATTGACATTTGGTGGAGGAGGGTATTTTCATCTCTAAGAAAATTGATTCATGCAGCCAATCAACTTTGGGAACTGTCATGACTCTTTCAGGGACAAATCTGACCTTCAACATGGATTTTTCTAAGAAAACTAAAGATGATTTCAGAGTTTGAATGAGGGGATTTTGTCTGTGTGGCTGTTTTTTGGGAGTACAGCTGCTCACCTAGTGCAAAGACTGGCCCTAAGTTTCAGTGTAGCATAAGAGCAGAGCTCACAGTGGTGGACAGATTGTGATCTACAGGCAGTATCAGTAGCCTGACCCCCATTGTCATGGAGCATGGTCAATGTTAGGGACCAAGCAATGTGCACTAAATTATCTGGTTTTTGAATGCTTTCTGTCTCACACTTGAATTTAGTAGTGGAGGTGTCAGCTTGTAACTAACTGATGAGAAAGCAATGCATAGTGGCAGGTGAGACATCTGCAATTCACTTCTACATCTGCCATTGATCTACCTCGTAAAGTGCTTATTTAATCTCTTTCCTTCTCTATTTCACCTCCTATCCTTCATCTGACTTGTCTAGGCTCTCAGTCTCTGCAGAAGAGCTTTGAGTCTGTTTCCTCTATACAGGGTGTTGATTTCTAAGCTGCTTCTCACTGTTATCACAACGGAATCATGTCAACGTGGTTGGGAGGCTCCAGAGGGTGAAATCTCCTCTCTGTATTCCAGTGGGATATCAGGTCAGATTTGGGCTCCTCTTACTAGGTGTTGCAGTAGGGCAATGCTTCCTTCTGTCAAAGAACCCTTCTATCTTGGGATAGAGCAAAACCTCCAGTTTCTGTGGTACAGGTATGTTCTCAGGAAGCGTGATTTCTATAGTTCTTTAACCCAACTGCCTTGACCACAGAAGTCAGAAGATAGTGACTAGGATGAGTAGAAAGACAAAAAACAGAAAGGAATTTGAACTCTTAAGAGGGGGCCTAGAGGTCAGATCTGGTGCTTGCTGGAATAAATGGGAGCCTCAATCTGGGCACTTTGAAGGAAATCCAGAGAAAACTTAATTTTGCTTTAATTACACAGAGAATCACAGAATCTACAAGGTTGGAAGGGACCTCTAGAGATCATCTAGTCCAACCTTCCCGCTCCAGCAGGCACACCTAGAGCAGGTGGGTTCTTGCCTAAATGCAGAGAATGCTCTTATAGATTGCAAACACCACTGCCAAGGTATAAATATCATGTGCAAATATCAGCGGGGTGTGAAACGGCCAGGAGGCAAAGAGAAGCATACAGCTTCTGAAAGCTTCTTGCAATGTCTTTTCCTTCCTGTGCTGTGCATTGATCTCGCTTTCTTAGATTAAAACCTCCAGCTTCTGAAAGACGCCCACAACTGACACCTATCCCACTAGACCGAAAACCATTTGAAAATGGTGCTGCACTGTGGTTTTTTTACAGTCACACTGTGATCAGAGTGAAATAGATTTAAGACAAGGTTATTTACATTAAAAAAAAAATAGATTGCTTGTCTAACAGCAAAACATTGTTATATGTCATTAAATGATAAGGATTGAATACAGCACATGGATATCTGTTCATTTCACAACATTGAACACATTTCTTATCCTTCTGACATTACAGTAATTTAACTTTGCAAAGTTATCCTACTAGTTTTAAATGCTTTTGTACAAGCTTATACGATTCATAATATGACATCTATTCTGGAAATAACTGTCAGGCCATCCCGCTTTAAAGAAGATGCAGTATATTTCCCTGAAAGGCTGTATCCTGCAGCAGTAGGATGAGGAGAGTGTCAAAGAATTTTAAAACAACGATGTGGACTATTATAGTCTTGCATGCTAGAATCATCATTTATCAAAATCTTATTTAGCAAATTGCATTTCAAAATAGATACTATGCAGTACAGGGTTGAGGCTTGTGGGGAGATTTTTTTTAAGCGTTTTCCTCTTTTTTTTTTTGTATTTCACATCTAGGAACGTGAGTAATGTTCTTGGATATCAGAAAAATGAATATTGCATTCCGCCCCATATCAGCCTGCATACGAGGAGAGACTGCGTGAGCTGGGCCTGTACAGAGTAGAGAAGAGAAGACTAAGAGGGGATCTTATTAACATTAACAGGAGGTTCTACCTGCAGGTGAGGGGGAACTTCTTTCCTGTGAGGGTGACAGAGCAGTGGAACAGGCTGCCCAGGG
>JAUBOD010000762.1:3079130-3151015 GCA_032353885.1 Nothura maculosa | reverse complement strand
AAGGTTGGACTAGATGATCTCTAGAGGTCCCTTCCAACCTTGTAGATTCTGTGATTCTGTGATTCTGTGATTCTGTGGTTGGTTTTGTTTTCTTCTCCAAAAGGAATGAAGTTCAAAATTCTCCTCTTTTCTCATGTTTTGTGCAGATCTCATAGGGTGGTCTCAGAATACAGAATGTATTTGTGCCCTTTTTATCCGTGGATGTCTTCAGCTGCTGATAAAAAGAAAAGTTCTGAATATTAGTCACTCTAAGATTGTTCCATCTGATTTTCTAGTTTTTTTTGCAAATCATTTAGGAAGTCAGTGACTCCAGTCTTGCCAAGACCTTTTAGTCTTCCTGTAACAACAAAAGGGAAAATGCAGAGCAAGTAAACTTAGGAAAGGAGTACATTGCTGTACAAATGTTAATATGTAAATAAATAAGAATATAAAAATAAATAAATAAATACACTTTCTTTATCTTCTGGCTACTCTTTCAAAAAAATGGTTTAATCTTAACTGTGCCTGTAGGGGATTTTGTCTGTTTGATTTGCCATTTCGCCTTAGTGAGCTTCCCTAGAGAATATGAAGGAAGCTGTTAAGATGCTTTGAATTAGGGTTCAAGGTGGAAAACCTTGATTCTTTGTGGTCGGAAAGCGCAACAGTGTCTCATATACTATTTACTTCCAGAGTTTGGTTTTGTTTTCTGAATTCTAGCTCCAAGACAATACTAAAGAATAATAAAAGTTTGAGACAAAAGTAAAGTGTAGCTTTCGCTCAAAAGAAAATAGCCTCTCCTGAAGAGGATCTTGGATTAACATTCATTTAGGGGTTCTGTACATTGCTCCCAGTCCCAGGTGTGTCCAGAGAAATTCACCTCATTTAAAACACAAAATAAACAAATAAATAAATAAAATAAAAATCATTATATCTTTTGCTCATAGGGCAAGAGTCAATTTTTCAGTGATTCATTTTCTTTTTGATAATGGGAGTAAATTATTAAAATACAGAGATGCAGAATTCTTGTTGTGTGGACAAGACCTTATCTTGGATATGATGGAAATTTTGTAGGACTGACACAGGAAAGAAGGCTATCTAAGTTCATAATTCTTCTTTTGAAAAGATCCAATATTGCAGAGACGGACAAAAGATCCTCTCCCTGAGGGCAATCTATTCCCACTTACATCAAAAATGCATAATGCCTCAGATTCTTAGTATAAGTTCTTAATTCTTGTGGTAAAACGATCTACTAAAAAATGTGCACAAACACGTAAGCCAAGAATGCAAATAAGTTACCAATATTTACTTTGAATAGTATTTTCTAAAAGTGTAATATCAATTCAAAAAAGGCAACCTTAACTTTTCTGCTTCAATTACTATGCTAGATCACCTGAATCATTTGAATCATTTCATTTTAACTTTTGGAGATGAGAGTAGTTGGCGCTAGAGATGGGTCTTTTTGCAGTCAAGGCCAGCATGTGTCTACCATTCCCTGCAAGAACATCAGTCCTGGAGATAGTGTAGGACGAATTATCTCTTCCAACAAAGTATACATAATGCTGGCAAAAGTTATTTCTTTTCCAATTTTAAGCTTCTGTCCAGATCTGTACTTCAAAAAGCAAAGCTTTCTAACATGACTGCTGAAAACATCAGGTTATGACCTAAAGTTACACTTATAAAAAAGAAAAAAATAAAATAAAAAGGAAAGCAACAGCTCAGCAACAGCTGTTGTTAACAAGTTTCAGGTGCCACGCTTGCAACTTCATGGCGGTCATGGCAGCAGGTTTCCTTATAAAACAATAACAAAAATCTTTTCTTAGTACCCCAATGAGTTTGCATGGTCAAAGGCCCATGATACTGATTTTAAGATGATATTTATCTTTCTCTATGTAAGAAAAGGTTTCTCAGCAAGACTTTGCAGTTCTGCAGCTTGCTAACTTACTCTATGAACTATCATAATTCAAGTTCTGATGAATCAGAGCAAGGATTGTAACCAAAGATTTCCAGAGTTTTAAGATTAATTTGAGAAATTAATTCAAAATCAAGCAGTTTTAATCTGCTTCTGATGAAACTTGCATTTTCTATACCATCTTTAAGCTAAGCTAGGAAGAAAGGAAAACTGAATCCAAAAGCTTAGGTCTCACTCAAAATGTGCACAAAGGGACTGTTATACAAAACAGTAACAATGAGTTATACAAGTTATACAAAACAGTAACTATGAGAAGAGATTATATAGTTTTATAGTTATAGCACATATCACATGGGAGGATTTAAGACAAATCAAATTTTCAGTGCAAATCAAATTTAATTCTGAATATTCAAAGAAAAATATGAGCATATTACTTGCTGTTTATAAAAGAGACACCATCATTTTATTCCTGTTGTTGTCAATGTTGCTTATGAACATGGTCTGAAAAAAACAGAAGTCATTACATGAATGCAAACCAAACCATACTAAGAAGAAATAAAAGTAAGCCTTCATTTCTTTTTGGTCCTATATTTCACCTAGATTTTTAAGGATCCTCCAATGAATTACCATGCATTGTTTCAATAGAAAAGTATTTCCTTTCCTCCCTCCTTCCTTTCTTCCTTCTTTCCTTCCCTCCTTCCTTCTTCTCTCATATATGATTTCTAAACTGCCTTAATACTGAATCATTTAATCTCTCTATATAAATATTTATATATATTTGAATGTGGAATACTGCTTTATGATAATACATAATTTTTCATAGAAAACTTCTGTGCTTTTACACTTATTAGATGTAAATGCGCACAGCACATTTTTTCATACTTAGAAATAGAATGAATTCTACTGTTTGTCCAGGAAAATATACTGTTTTGATAGCAAACACAAATATTACTTCACATTTTTCCTTAAAATAAGCACAATGTTGAATATTCTCCTGGAGAATAGATGGAGACTGGAGAATAGATGGAGTCTCAATAGACTGGAGAATTGGAGCATGATGAAGTTCTCATGCTTTATAGGTTACATCTAGATGTGTATTTTAGATTCACATAAAGATTAAAGGTACATTTTCACTAGTATATGACCTCTTTACTTCATAAATGCTGTAAGCAAATGTCATTTTAGAACATGTAGGTGTATCTTAATAACAACTTATGAAAGTGTTTTGGTTCAATGATAAATAGAAGCAAATTTTTTTTCATTTTTTTTCCTTAAACTACATAAGAAGCAGAGTTCTCAATTCTCATTGCATTGTTGAATCAATATGTTTCTGAAGGTCTGAGTCACTTCCACGGTATGTAACATCTGGGGGTGGTTCTCAGGTTCTGGCCTCACAGTCACTCAGCTAAGATCAGCAACACTGATCCTATCCGAAAAAGTTTCAAAATCATTCAGATTCCCTAGCCTTCAAAGTTGGAACAGTGAATGAAAGTTGAACTCATTCAAGCACACCAGTGAAAGGGAAAGTTTCATGACAATTTAGTAATTTCGCCTTTTCCAAGGAAAGGATGAAGCTTGCTGCTCTCCACTCCACTTTATATGCTAAAATAAATATATGCTCTGTTCATATGTCTGTATAAACCAAAAACCTTCTTTGAATTTACATGCTCCCAAACATGGAATATCTATCTTCATCATTTTTTGCCCTTACTTTTAGATGCTTTTATCTTTAGATTTTCTAGCTTTTGGATTCTTTAGATTTTCTAGATTTTGCAGCATCTAACATAGTACTAATGGAACATAATACCAGCTCTGCTAATGAATTGGGGGGACCTGTTTTCCTCTCTCCCAACTTTAGCTCTCTGAAAGCAGCTCGAGGTCTCCATCTGTGATCCTCATCAGCAGCAGACAGACACCTCCAGCACACAGTTTATCCCAGCCTAAGAAAAACTGTGCAAAACGGAGCGGATGACATGTCTTTGGAAATGCCTGTGCTAGCGTGACAGCATTCAAATCTCTTTTCCTCAGTTAAGCCATTTTAACTCCGGAATTATTATGCCGCTTTGCTTCGCAAGACTGTCGCTCAGATTGTGCACAAACCGCTTTGAAGGCGAGAAGTGTTAAGAGTTATGACTCAGGATGCGCAATTGTGGCCTCTCTGTAATGGCAATGGATACCAGCTTTGGTTGCTGTGCTAAATAGAAGAAAAAGAAATAAAGAGCTTTAAGTGCTAGCTAGGCAACGAAGCAGAGCTATTCCCCTTGTTTTACCCTGCGGGCAAAAGGTTCTTCAAATCAGTGTAATAGTATACATTTGTGCATGAGAATAATGCTCAGTTTTATTAGCAAGCAAACTTATGTGAAGTAGTTTCAATGATGAATATATATTAACTTTAGAATTCAAAAATAAAACAGAGAAATAGGCTCTTTATCCAAAATATACTCTCAGTTTGTACAGTTTAATGTTTTCTCATCCAAAAGCCAAGGTGTACATCCACTAAGTTGTTTTCCATTTCAGTTGTTAAAGACTATTTTTGTCTCAGATTTGTAATTTAGTCAAATGGATAAAATTCACTGAAAAAAAAAGTTGCACTGTAAAGAGTTGCAATGAAATCAAGCATTCCAAAGATCTGTTTATTGAATAATAAAGTATGATATCTCTCAAAATATTTGAACCAAAATGAAAAAAAGATGAATTAATAAGACAGAAAAGAAAGGAGAAAAAAGATTGTTGTGTTGTTTAAAATTACAGAACTATAAGTCACTTTCATATTTTTTCTTTTGTTTCATTTTCTTGTTGAAAAGGCAGGAAAATGATTTTAAAAATGAGCAGAGGAATCTAATCTTCTTATCTTCTTTCTTTTGGTCAGAAATAATGAATACCTGAAAAAATGAAGGTATTTAATTTAGTATTTTTGGAGATCTTCTTGTGAAAAAAATATACATTTTGCCCATCTCTCCTCTTCCCTCATTTTGTTCTTTGCTATGGGATTTTTTTTATCAGAGGGAGGGCAGAGTAACAATATTTGCCTTGCTTTATTTCTGTATAAATGATTCAGAACAACGTGTACAGAACAAATTCAGATTATGTGGAAATGAAGAACGTACATTCTCACATGAAGGAGTGAGAAAATCAATTGTGCTTGGCATCAGCACCTGCAGACATGAGAACAGTTAAAAACAGGTGGGTGGCTTAGTGGTAAAAGCAGGGGGAAAAATAAATTCTAAGAAATAAGAGGGGGGTAGTACCTATCTGGAAAAAAAAAGGAGGGTTATTTTTAGATCTAAGGAACATGCTGTGCTAACATGAAGGTTTAAGATTTGAATATTACTTTGGTATAAAAGGTCAAGCTCTTAAATCCCATTTTTCAGACTGACTTCTTAACATGCATACAATGTGAAAATAATTTTCTATCAAAAAGATAATATTAATTCAGGTACTTTAGAAATAACAATTTCATTTTTGCTATGTATGATTAGAATGCATTTTCTAATGATTTAATACTTTTAATTTAATGGAAAGTGTTGAATGAAGGTCTGTGTTAAATAAAAAGCAGGTGCAGGAAGGAATCTTTCTTTCCTTCTTCGTTCTTGTTAGGGATGATTTCCAAGAGTCTCTAAAACAATGGATTTTGCTCCATTCCATCAAACTGGACTGTAACAACCAGAATTAAAATGATACCAAGAAAATTATCTGCCCCATTGGAACCCCAAATATAGTGTTGAAAACTTTTGGAAATAACTGTAGTGATACTAAAATAAAACTAAACTAAAATAAAATAAATACAAAGTTAGGACCAGTTTAGGCTGTCTCCTCTTTAAGGACAGGTATTTTGTCTTTGAGAACATCTTCTTTAATTGTAGATAATATCGGTATAAATTATACGACAGTGCTCCTCTCCTACCAGAATACTGCTATTTTTGTTTCATATGTGGGTATACATGAACATTTCTTCTTATAAAATGGCATTAAGAGTGATGTGGGTGATCCAGCTGACCATGAAGAAAAAAATCCTTCCCTGTTAACTCAAGTCTTGTTTAGTGTTGACATTGAGTTAGAGAGTCCTAGAGGTATGTAAGAACCTTCGGAGAATTAAAGTGAAAAATATTCTTCAAGTGCCTTTTCCTCTCCCTCAGTTTTGTAGGAAGTCTGCATGACCAACTTAGACCAGACATCTAGTTTTTGAATGTCAAAGGAAGATGAAATTATCCTCCTCTAAAATGAAAACAAATAATGTGATTTGGTTATGAAAAATTTAAAACACATTTTTCTGCACCATGATGTTTCTTACAGACAAGAGAGACCAAGTGCCATTTGTAAACACATTTAAGACTTCATCTAGAGTAATATGGACAGGGTCAATTAGGCAATTTCAAGAAAGTTTAGTTTAAAATAGGAAGAAAAGATATAAGAGGGCATGTGTATAAGATAGGTACAAAGATTTGGAAGTCAAATGCAAAGCAGGCAACCTGAAAGACCATGGCAATGAATGATATAAATTATCCCGCAATATATTTAGTCTGAAAATAGAGATATGACACATGTTTCAGAAAGAGATTGACCTATATAAAGCCTGATTCCCCAACCAGTTCCATGTGCCTATGACAGAGGCTGTGCAATCTCCTTAGCTATTCATGTCTCATTATACATGACACATCCTCCTTGATTCACATTAGCCACAGAATGCTGATTTTTGCTGACTACGATTTTCTCCTAAAAGACTTTTAAAGGGGCCTGGGAAGTGAGAAGAAAACCCTTAACTGTGAAAGTAGGAAAAGAGTAAAAGAAGCTTAGTACAGTGTGTGCATGTGTGTGCTCATTTGCAGATGTCCCTAACACGAAACACAGTGTAAAACGTTTAGTCAGAAATGGATTAAGACATCAGGCTGGAAGTCAGGGTGTGAAACTGATATTCATTTTTTTTTATATCTCACAGTTCTTAATGGATTTGAGATTTCTTAGCTTATTTCTTGAAAAATGAACTGAATACTGAAATGGAACTGATGGTTGGCCACCTCACCTACAGCACTCTTCTATAAGAGCTGTATCCTAAGGAAAATATTAGAAGTCATTCTTTTCTTAAAGATAGAACAGGTAGATGTTGGGCAAGAGCTGAGAAAAAGATCTCTAGTCTCAACGGCAAAGTATTAAATTTCTAGGCCACAAAGACTGGCACTTAGTCTTTGACCTAGTGACTAATCCAGTTACTTCTTAGAAGAACATCCCACCCAGAGGCATGTCTTGAAAGGCAGAGTCCATACTAATCAGTGCAATAGCATGACCTACATCCTACCACAAAAATCCATGTATGTGAAATATTCCTGTGAGGCCTGGGGCAATCCAGAGGTTAAAATAAGAAACATATTTACTTAATAGTTAGCTAAAGCCCTAAGAAAAGCTTCTATAATTATAAAAGCTCCCAGACTCTCTTCCTTCCCCCTTTCTCCCTCCTTTCTGTGAAACTACAAAGAGAACACATACCAAAATTCTGGTATGGGGCACAGAAAGGCATCCAGTCAGATCTTTTGGAGTTAGGTGATGGGAGACATGCATCTACTGACTCAAAGGTCAGGAAATGTGATGGCAAACGAAGCAAGAAACCTAGAGGGAAAATGAAGAAGGGAGTAAGTTTCAGCAGCAGAGAACTGCAGAGCAGAGAGTCTTGCATATATAACTAAGACAAGGTACAAAACAACATAAGGGTCCAGAGTTTGACCCTAAACTTGGGAGTTTGGGTTGGTTCACCCAACAAACGTGGCCAAGCTTCTCTGCCTCACTGGGGAGAACAAAAGTCATGCAATTAAATAATTCTCATACACAAACATCACAAAATATATTTCTATCCACAGATACAATCAGCTCTGCTTATTATACAGGCTATCTTTGATTTGTATTACTTTGTTAAACAGAAGCCAACTTCTGCTTGCTCACTAGCAGAGCATGGGGCACATTCTACTCACTAAGGATAATGTACATTAAAAAGAACAGCAAAACCAAAAATCATTAAAAATAATAACCAGATATCTTGCTGAATGAGACAATTTCTATTCTATTGCTCACACTTAGAAAAATTTGAAGAAATTGGGATACTTAGGACTTGCCCCAGACAACATTGCATTCCATTATCTTGTAATATATACGTTCCTAGCCAGTCCTCCCCTTGAGTGGACCTATAGCCACTTTTTTTCAGAAGCTCAATTCAGTTGTGTTGTAATATACAACTTTCCTGCCTCCAAATATCCCCAAGATTTCATTCTTGTAAAGCTAGAATGATAGTGTTGGTAATGATAATATTGCCAACTGGAATTGAAGGTACAGAAAAATTACATCAAGGAAGGCTTTGGCAAAGTGGTAGACTGTACCCTCTTAGTCCTATTCCCAGAGTAATCATTGCATCATCCTCATTCTTTATACATCATTGAGCTGTTGTAAATTCAAAATATAACCTTCTCCTGAACTGGACATTTATGTTCCCAAACTATAACTTTTTTCAATCAATCAGTTACACAATACAGAGAATTTATGCATCTAGACCACAGCATTATTTTGGTGCATTTGGGTGGGTGAAGAAGAATTGAATCTGTCTGTAGTTTTTTTCTTACTTGATTTTCACAAGTGTATCACCTATCTTTGTTCTTTTTAGTCTGGACCTGAAGAATTAACTGTCTCAGAATTTGGAACTAGGTAGTGCACATCCTCTCTTCCATTTGCTCATCTGAGCAAAAAATTCATGAAGCTGATACTGAACAGAGTAGAGCTACAAATATTTATAACATTGACCCTAAAATATTTCAATCGCAAGAAGAGGATATCAGCATGGGATTAAGTCTGGAAATGCAAGCTCATAAATAATCTGTAGGAATAATGTATATTCTAATCGAAGTTTAATGTGGGCAGGATTTATAAAAGGAAGTCAAGTCAGTTTAAGTTTGACCTTCATTAAGAAACCAAAATTTCAAGAATGGAAGCAATAAGTTGAGACTCAAGATACATATTGGAAAAAAATATATTTTAAAGAGATGAAAATAGTTTTTGGACATTTTCAATTTTTCATGGGATAAAACAACAAAAAAGTCTCAAATTCAGAGAAAAACTAAAAGACTAAATTTCTCACTTTGGTCATCCTTGTCTTTTATTATTTCTCTATTTCTTTTCCGCACAAACAAATACAAATTTCCCCTCACCTTGTAGGTTTTGCTATGAATGCCATATTCTCCAGGAGTAATTAAAATAAATATTTATCTTTTTAATGTAGCTTTTCTAAATTTACCTTTTGGTTTAAAATATTCTTTTTTTTTTTTTGGTCCATCAGATGAAGCTCTCTTGTACTTCAGTAGAACCACTTACCTGTGAAGTGTTTATTGAAGCATTTTTCTGGATCAAGGTCTAAAAGAAGGCAGAATGTGATGAAAAGCTTGCTGAAGTCAGCTGAAAGTCTTCTGCTAATTTCAAGGCTATTGATAAGTCCTAAATTTGTCACACTTCAAAATAAGAAGCACATATTGCATACCAAGGCCTTCCTATAGCTTATATACAGAAACTTTCAGGGAACTTCATCCATGGTGGTTTATACTATATGCCGTTGTGAAAGACATCTGGACCGTCTATCCCTTTTCTGAGAATAAACACATTACCCCGTGGTGCTAATACGTCTTTTGTCATTTGAAACTGTTTTAGGTGACTTCTTTGCTATTCAATCATGTGAGATAGCCAAGAAGATAAATGCATTTGGGAATAGCAAAGAACAATATAGCAGTATTTTAATCTGTGTCCTGGGTTTCTCTCTTTTATATTTTTAATTCTCCCCTTTAAAGTTTACTTGACAACTGCATTTATTTCATGTTGCAGTTGTTACAGGTTAACAATATTGTTTTATCGGGAAACATTTATCTTGAGGAAGAAAGTTATCCTAATACAGGAGATATCTTATCCAAGGACAAATAGAAAGGGGAACATTTCCAGAGGGTAATGTTAATGCTATAAAAATAAATGAAATCTGATTAACATCACCAGGAAAAAAGTAAGTCAGAGCTTGTATATAAAATATAGTTGCCTTGATTGGGAGCATTACTATTTTTGGCAGTTTAAAGCAATGCATTAAAAGATGTGGTGGCATTAAAACTATGAAAAATATCATAATACGTTAGCATTATAAATAGAACTTGAAATCTAGGAACCTAGATTTTAAAAGGACCTAACTTTTAAAGTCAAATTCTTTATAATGACAAGAAAGTGCTATACTGCATATCCCCATGTGCTCAGATTTTGGTGAATGGCAAGATAATGACACCCACACTAGTAGGAAAGCTGGGCTATACAGTAAGGGCAGCCCCCTTGGACACCTTCTGTACTTGCATGACTCATCAGAAGGTATTTTCAAATGTCACTTTTATTTATCACATCCTCTCGTGTGCTCCATTTTTTTTAAAGCCTTGCATGTCCAACTTCTAGATAGAGTATAAAGCAACAAATACATTTGCATCTACCCTCCAGCTTCTGCATCTCTCTATGGACTGGTCTTCCCAAAGGTGATAGCTCTGATCTGCCCACAGAGGTCCACTAAATCAGCATGATCTTCTAATCACAGATAAACACCTAAGAGGTGAAGCCAGAAGATTTGCCAGGTAAGCTGCTACCTTTGCAGCAAAGCCCAAAGGTCTCTTATCATCTTGCCAATCGGAGAGTGAAGCAACAAAGGCAACCAAAACTTATGGCAGAAAAAGCACTGCCTTTGCTCAAACAGCCATTTTTCAAGTGAAAAAAGCCATATTTCAAGATAAATTGCAGTGGGAGTTCCTCCTGCAGGAACATGCATGAAATTCCTCCTTTTTGGTCTGAACATAGATTTACTTCCAGGGGATTTTTAAGGTTATGACAAAAAACAGCAAAAGAAGTTTTAGTACAAGAGAGTTTTTAGTACAAAAGAGTTTTAGTAAATGGAGTCTGGCTCTTCCAAGGAGCACTAGACAGAAAGTCTATGTCCTCACATCATGCCCAGAAGCTTTACAGAGGAAGTTGTGTTTATCTCTGAGCAAATTCTGAGATGCAATGAACACAGAGCTACAGGCAATTGGATCTGCTGATGAGAGCATTTCATATTTTTACTCCCAGAATAAAACTTCTGAAAGAAAAAATAAAAGAAATTGTCCAAGACACCCAATAATAGCCATAGTGAAGCAGCAACATTAACATAGTAATTCTCCAACATGATCCTAGGATTTCTGTCTGTGTTCTTGCATTTCTCCATTATGTTTTCCATTTGGTCTATTTTTTATAGCAAATTATGAGATGTATAGAAAACAAGTGACCATTACATTGTGATTAACCAAATAGAACAGAAGAAAAAATCCTTCCCCACTCCTTACCCCCATAAACCGTATAATTTAATGGAACATATTCAAGTCTAGCTCCAATATCCATTAATATTTCTGTGGTTTCTAAGGTGAATTTAAAAAGGAGGTAACCGAGTCCAAAGATTCCTCATTAGCTGTTACCATAATGCCATAACATTAATGGGCATTGCTGCAGAGATTTAGTCCACATTTTAGGCATCTATTTTGGATGCAAATTTTATGTGTTGAGTAAAATAGACATTCTTAAGTAGTTTAGTTTACTATGTAATCAGAGGCTTCAGATTTAGGGCCTTCAGAGGCAGGTCCTGGAAGTATTTTATATACATAATGCAGGTAGGTGAGATCTTCTTCCAGAAAGTTTTGGAGATATATAACTCCTTTTCTAGTGCAATTGCGAACATTTCTGCAAGCCCCCCTTGCAGAACTAAGCTGAACAAAACTGTCAAGGCAATTGAGTCAAAATTTCCATCCCCAGCAGTCGCAGACAAGGCCTCAATATACATAATAGAGGTTCAGCTGTGTTAGTTGCTTCTAAGTAATTTTAGGAGCATACACCCCATGGAAAAGATTCTCCCTGCTGGAAAAAAAAAAAAAAAGATTAATTTCTCCCCAGAAAATCCACAACTTCATTTATCCGCATTAAGGAAAAGAAGAGATGTGAAGGCAGCCAAGAAATTTGCTATTTGCAAAGATGTTAGAGCTGTTGAAGAGCAGCAGCTGACTCTTGTTTTGTATCCATTCCTGTTGTCAAAAATAAATAAGCAAACTCACTTCCAGAAAACGTCTAGAGTCATGTCATTTGCAACCAGTGAATTCCTTTAAATTGTTGAAGATTAAAACCTTTGTATTGTCAATACTTACAATTTCCAAGTTAGTAAGTTAGCAAAGCCTGTTAAACTTGTTCATACTTGAGCATATACATTTGCATCTCCTTCCATACTTGAGCATTTACATTCGCATTTCTTTTTTTTTTTTCTTCTTCTTCTGGTACATTATTCATTACCTTATTTATCTATCTTTTTAATTTCTATGCCCGTCTGCTTAATTATTTTCTTAAAGAGATTATCAATGCTTTCCATTTCCTTTGATGTTAATTTGAAAAGTGACAATGTGTTTAAAGACAACTATCATTTCAGCCATGTTGAAGACATGTCTCGCCCTTTGACATGCTTGGCAATCATCTGACCCTCTCTCCTGACCTTTGAATAATTACCTATCCAATTTCCTTATCACCATTCTCCTTTTGTGTTTCATTCTTTGTTTTCAGTTCCTAAAAGCAATATAGTTGTGGTCACTGTCAAAGTCATAGTGACCTTGTCAAGACTCTTTCTTTATCACTAATAAGATAACCAATTAAAGACTTATTCCTTTATCTCACTGTTAAATAACAGTTAAAACTCCCGTTATTTATTTTTTTTCCCCCTTTGATTGGTAATTACCTTGATCAACTGTTCCTTTTTTTGTATTCACCTATTATTTAAAGTATAACAAATTTTACTTCCTATAGGAACGAGGATTCCTATAACCCATCCACTAATGTAGTCACTTCAAGACTCATTTTCCTGTATTACTATGTATTCTTCCTCAAAAAGCCTCAGGAAACTTTGTGGGGAAAACAAAACAAAAAAAAGAATGACCACTTAGTATGTGAAATTCTTTCACCATTCACTCTCAAGTAAATAAACATTCTGTTATTCTTCTATGTGGAACAACAGAAGAATTATCTGAAGACAATGAAGACAAGAAGAGCTAACAAGTGTCAACTTCAGATTGTTTTCTAGATTACACTGCTTTACCTATTTTTACTAACTTCCCTGATGTCTTTATAAAAATCTAAACCACTCTTGGGTGCTACCATAAAGAGGCCAAATATAATTTTGCTTGCTGACTTTTCTATTTACCACCTCTAACTTTTAAAGCCATTAAGTATGGGCCATACTTCTCAGTGGAAGCCTCCTTCTTACAGAATTTGTCCCAGTTTAAGCTTTTTAAAGCACGTTATATCACCACCGATCTGTACAGCCTTCGTGGGAGAAGGACTAAGAATTACTGGAATCAGATCTCTAAAATGGGAAATTCCAGTCAACCCAGTTTTCCTCAAATGAATAAAAAAGTCTTAATATGCTTTCGTATCTATAGTTTGGAAGGAAGACTATGGCTGAAGCCTTTTTAAATATTGTTTCATCATGCAATTCACATGCTAGGACCAACCTTTTTTTTTTTTTTTTGTCTTTCTGTGAGACTTGACACTTGAGTTATACAAATGCATAAATACAAAAAAAAGTTTTACTCTACGATGTGTAAATGAATGTATAAATAAATCAAGACTAATCTGATTCTTCCTATTTCTTTAAAAATATTTTTGTCCCTTTTTTTTTTCTTTTTTTTTCTGGGTAGATCAGCCCAGTAGGATGGTGTGATAAATAGCTGTGATAATTTGTTGTAGGTAAATAACAAAGCAAAATGTATACAGGAAAGAAACAATCATAAAAAAATGAGAAAGACCATCAAATCCACACAAGCACAATGGAGTGGGTTAAGGAGATTGTCAGAACCATCCAAGCTGTTTGCCCAGGTGTCTATAGCTGTATTTATGCAGCTTAATAAACTTCCCACACACATCCAACTGTCTATGTAAAGTTCTATCAGCAGCTCCTGTCCTTTATTTCCTTTCACGTCTGGTTCCAGGATAACTTCTGAGGAGGCTGCTCAGGTGTACACAGCCACAGGACACACATGCCTCGGGAGAAGTTGAGTCAAGGCTGAGAATACAGGATCCAGCATGTTTTTCAGGGCAGTGAGGCAAGGTGATGTACGGAGAAAAGGCAGTCATGGAAAGGAATATATTCCAGAGGATGTCAGGTGATATGTGTGCTGCAGTCTTTTCATCTGAGTCCCAGACAAGTAGTTACAATGAATAATGAAAGAGGAAACTTCTGATGGCTATATAAATTTTAAGGTCAGAAAGGACTATTCTGATTATCTACACTGAACCATAAATAGTAATGCTGTGGGCCTTTATGGCTCCTCCTTAGTTTTGTTGTCATCCAAGAATATTTGCCTTGAAAGTGACAAGCTCCCATTAACAACATTTCTCCCGAATTTGCTGTGAATCTCTCCCAAAACTGCACATGCACAGAGTCAACAGATGTTAAATGTATGATCAATAGGCAAAGGCTGTAGCTGCACGGCATTCATCTCTCCTTCAAAACTGACATATTCATAGAGAGAATCTGTGCCAAAACAAATACAAGCAATGCAATAACCTGGAAATACTTTAAACATATTATTTGAATTCTCAGAAGTATCATTTTTAACTTAAAGTAAACATTGGCATGGAAACCTAGCAGTCAGCATAATCCAGTCTTGAAGTGTAACTATATTTGTTATGGGGATTTGCGCAAGGAAAAGGGGGAGGAGGACGAGATAGAAATAAATAAAACAAAAACAAAAACAAAAACACTCCTTCTCCTGAAAAACAAAAAAACTCCTCCTGCTGCAGTAGTGCAGATATTTTGCAAGGAGGTGATGGTCTTGAGATGCTTTGGCAGTTCACAAGGAAGAATGGGTTGAATCCTTGTGCGCTTAGGTGGGCACAACAGTCAGGATAGTCATCACTGCTGATTCAATAGGAGCCAGGAGCCAGACCATATCAGGCAGATTTCCATCCTAGCAACCGCAGGCGCCGGGAGCCCCAGGATTGCTCTCATGTCAGGAAGGAAGGCCTCAGCCCCTCCTTCTTCGTGAGTTTCTTGTGTCACGCTGTGACCTGCCAGCTTTTTTCTAAAATAGTGCCGGCTTCTGGCAATCTGCGAATAAAGTCTTCAATTAACAGGGAAACAAAAGTCTCTTAGGACTCTAGCCAGGATGTGCTATTAAACAGAAGATGTTGTGTGCACCTTTTCCAGCTGTGAGATAAATGAGCACAAGCATGCTGATAATAGTGTAACAAGAGACGCTTCCAAAAGAGTTCTCTCTTGCCAGGGATCAATTTTATGTACTAGGAAAGAAACAAGAACCTCTATGATATTTCTCATCTAAATTCTAGCTAATAACCCTAATTAACGAAGGAGTTAGCCAAGTCTTCTTAGCTTTATATGCATCGAGTTCATTGCAGCAGAGGTATGTGGCTTTCTAGGTTCCCTATTCAATGAACAGACTTCCCTTTGTCTGCATTATTTTCACTGCAAGACTAAAATCTCCATTTCAATATCTTGTAGTACAGCATTTATAATAACTGTCTGAAAAAATAAAGGTTGGCATTTTCAGATTATGATTGTTTGGAGGAAAGTGAGTTTCATCGCCTTTAACATTATGTGTCTAAGGTTGAGATGTCTGATCAAAGCTATCTAGATTTCTCTAGTTACTGGATAGAAGCAGAGAAATGATCTACAAGACTCATTCCCTCCTGAGTTCGGGATATAAAACGGGCAGCATAAAACACCTCGCAGATGTAGCCAGCTTGCCTCAGTGGAGAAAAGATGGATCTTTATAGAAAAGCTTAACTAATATCTTGGCTTTTGAATGTCTAAAGCTGAAGTGGTTAGTCTGACCCATATTGCCCTTTGAAATTAGCTGATGGCCTAAAACTTAGTGGGATGCACTAAGAGTCTCAGACTTACAGTAGTTTGAAATGGTGTTCACTTAATGCATTAAAAAAAGTGAGTGAAGAGGACAGAGATATTATAGGGGCTGAGGTAAACAAGTCACCATCGTCAGTGTGAGATGATGCATTACTGATGGAAAAGATTCACTAAACTTGGAATATATTTTCTCTGAAATTATTTCTTTACAGTGTTCCTACTGTATTCCATCCTCAAACTGGTGGGGGAATGATAAAAAGTATTGCAAAACAGTACCAGGAAGGCATTTTTATGCACAGGGTCTCTTTGGAATATATGGTATTATTGTCATTTGGAAAAACAACCAACCAGTCAAAAGATTGCATGGACAGCAGTAATAGATTTCTGCATCCTATAACTTCACATAGACAGTTGCAGGGAATTTGTCTCCACTTAATATTAAACAATTAAATATTCATTGGAACAAAGAGACAACCTAGTTAAGTGGGTATTGCTTTTGTATGGATGAATGGAAGACCACATTTTAAGTCTCTCCTTTAATGACTGTTTAATTATTTATAGGAAGTAGAATCACTTCAATAGGAAATTCTGAGAGACATCTACCTCTATGTGGTTATTGTCACCTGAACAAAACTAATGCCCATTTTACTGGTGCAAATGCATCTGAAAAATGAGACCCATTCATTTCTCCTATGTTTAGAAAAAATAAGCATTTTTATTTAAAGACAATGAATTAAAATTTGATATAACAGTCTCTCATATCTTCAATAAGTTTTAATATTATAAACTTTCTCTTCTTCCTCACTCTTGTTCAAAAAAAAATAAAGAATAGAAAAGTAGAAAACAAAACACAAGTATAACTGAGAGCCAATTCACCTCAGGAGAATAATTTGGCATCAACTTTTATCAACAGCTGCGTTCCACTTCAGCACCTGTGTGTATCATTTCAAGTGATGAATGATTGGAGAGGCTATTTTGTATTAATGAAACAGGTTGTGGCAAAGCATGTATTTATATTTACAGGACAAGTCTGAGTTGAATCTGTTTTATGATACTCTAAGTAATGTGGTAAAAGTGAGATGTATTGGCTGGGTCTAGTTTATTATATTGAGGAGTGCCTCCAAGTTCTGAAGCCTAAGTAGATACATTGGCCATATCCCAATTTTGTGTTAAGGTAATACCTACTCCACCTATCCAGAACTCCTGATTTTAACGTTAGGTAACATAATGTCATTAGACGGGAGTAGTGCTGCTCACCAGCCTGTCTGTGATCAGGAGGATCATCCATCTAAAATCCTGGCGTATTTCATATTGTACTCAAAGAAGAAAGATTCAGCCATAGGAACTCACCAGAAGAAATAAGCTACATTTGTTCAAGAGGAGGCAGAAAGATAACACATACAAAAGAACTTAAAGCAGAAGAAGCTAAAATTTTGCAGCCTGTGTAACACAGCAGAGTAACATAAATGCTCAGATTATGTCAAAGAAAAGTATTAAACATAATTTCTTTACTAAAACAACAAATATAGTGTCCTATGTGAAGAATGAGAAAATAAGAAATACAGCAAATATTAACTCCACTGAATAATAAACTTCTGCAGAAATCAAAATTGTTCACACAGTGACAAAGAAATTGCCCTGCATTTGGGAAGAATCTTAAAGTGAGGTTAAATAACAAGTCATAGGTTGGACAAAACATTTGTACAGTAAGACTAGACAGCTGTTTCAAAATAATTTTAGATTAAACCAAACTGATTTTTCTTTCTTAATTCAAAGATTTTTTTATAAACTGGCATAGACTTTTGGAAATATGAATATGTGACAATTGCTTAAAATTAATTGTAAAATAGAGAAAATGTCAAGTCTTTCTCATCTTCCCTCAATAGTACTTACTGTTGGAGTACTTACTATTACTTATTCTGATATTAGAACTCGAGATTCTTGCCTGATGGAAATTTCAATAATCCGGTTTGTGGAAAAATGTGAATTTAAATGTCCTAAAAGTCTCTGCCATCACTTCTAGCAAGTCAGCCAATGACAGAATAATGTTTACTTCAGAGTGATAAATTACACAGGCCCCAAGTGTCATACCTAAAGTACACTGATTCCAGGATATTGAGGCACAGATACAGTTCTTATTTTACACATATAATACATCTTTTTCTGTGATTATGCTGTTTATTCATTTCTCTATGAAATTCATTTCTCTATGTATATATCCCTCAAACATGCATCCCAAACCACACACATTGTGGATATTTTATGCTGAAAAAGTGAAAAGTGATGAAATTTTTAAAACTCTGAAAAATATCTCTTTTCTAAATTGAGAAGATTTTTTCCTGAATGTGCTCACATGCTCCCTTCCAAAATAATTAAAAAGAAACCTAAAAAAAAAATCATTAGAAAAGCTCATTTTAATCTGAACAAAATTTTACACTTTATATTATAGTGTATATTTATGACGTATATAACATTCAAAATAAAAAGTCATTTCAAAGCAAGCAATTCCTGAATTTTCATTCAGGAATGACAAAATTCAAGCCTTTATGTTGTCAGAAATATATTTATTTTAAAATGAAATTCTGATGAACTGCACTCTAGTCTATGAATCAATTTTCATTTCAAAGAATTGCTTAACAAGGAGTTACTTTGTGGAAAATATCAAATGACATTAACCTAAAATTTATCTTCCTGAGTAATATAGTTTAATCTTTTTTTTTGTCTTTGTACTTTAAGGTTAAATTAGAAAATTAAAATAGAATATATTCTCACTAATTATAGCAACTATACTATTATTTTTACAAATGGTCTTTCATTTTGTCCATTTTTAAGGACAGTTTAACATGTTACCCAAATAATTCCTTAAAAGAATGAGATGCATTTGCCTAATTGGTATAGGTGTGATATTCCCAAATGAAATGATTGCTTTAAAATGAATCTGACGCATGCCATGGGTGTCAAGGGGATTATCTATTTGCCTAGATCTAATTATGCTGAAGGGAATCTCAAATGCAATTAGCTTCTTCTTCTTTCATATGGGAAGAGAAAATTAGCTGCTGCTTAATTAATAATGAAAGCTTGATTTTACCAATGGAAATTAAAAGTGTGCACTGATACTTTAAGCAAAGAGGATATTTGAAATTAGTCTGAAGTTTTCTTGTTTATAAAATGCTGCACTTGCTTTTTATTAAAGGCTACATACAGTATTGGAACTGGGGATCATCTTGCCTAACCATTAACTGTGCAGTCCAAGATCAACTATGGTCTTTTAGAGACAAAAGCAACAGGCAGGGATCTTTTAGGTCGGTATCTTTCAGAGTATGTTTATAGGACACATATGGAAAGGTTTTTGAGCTAACTACATATTAAATCGATTTGAAAAGAGTGTTTCGAAAAGATATTGATTTCAGGACTCTGAACTTTATTTAAGCTAGTTAGGGTGGTTCTGCATCATCATACCTGCAAAAATGACCTACATATGCAAAATGTCATGGCTACTATGGAAAAGGTAGCAAAACCTCATGACAATGATCTTGTAAGGAAGAGGGAGCTAAGCTTTTTTCAGTGGTGGCCAGTGATAGGACAAGAAGAAATGGGTGCAAACTGAAGCACAGGAGGTTCCACCTGCAAGTGAGGGGGAACTTCTTTACTGTGAGGGTGACAGAGCAGTGGAACAGGCTGCCCAGGGAGGTTGTGCAGTCTTTTCCTGGAGGTCTTCAAAACCCAACTGGATGCCACCCTGTGCCACCTGCTCTAAGTGTGCCTGCTGGAGTGGGAAGGTTGGACTAGAGGATCTCTAGAGGTCCCTTCCAACCTTGTAGATTCTGATTCTGTGGAGAGAGAACCACCCAGCTCTATTTCTTCAGTGGTTTTCAAAATGGGTCTGGTGGACATATACGGTCTAAAACGCAGCACTGGCTGCATGAGGGAGGGAGTGCGTGGAAAGACCATCCTGGCTGCTAACTACTTTTCACTCACAACTCCCTGATAATGAATAGGTAATGGTGTCAATGTAACTCTGACTAAAGAACAACATACTTAGGGCAGCAGCTTCTTCTGTTGGATTTTACTCCTCTTCATCTGTTTTGTTCATCTGTTTTGTTGATTGTCCACTGAAAATCATATCTTCCCACAATTGAAGTGCCATACTATTCAACACATCTTCTTCATGCTGTTCTCTTCAAAATACATGCACAGTCTGCACGGATTTTTAATCCTGTTTTATAAATTTGATTTTTTTTTTGAGATATGGTAACAAGAAAGTAGCCATCATGTTGCCTCTTTACATATCCTGAAACATTACCTGAGTTCCAGTTACATGGTATTTTTATATTTTCTTCCCTGGAGTGTTCAAGTTTAAACTATATGGAACCAGTGCAAACCAAACAGGGAAGGCATCCTTTGAATCTCACTCTAAGCTCCATAACGTTGGAATTTCACCAGCCTCTCAAAAGAGCTTTTAACATGTCCAGGATTTACAAAATTCATCCAGATTTAGCATTTTTTTTGATTTAAATTATGTCTGAGCGCTTCCAGGAATTAATTATTTAAAATAAACACCTACCACTATGAACAACAATTAGCGGATCTTTTAATGAAACAAATTTTGTGTAAAAGGAATAGAAGAACCACATACAAAAGCCATCTTTCTACACATTTGTAGTATTTATTATGAACATATTTCTGTGTTACAATTTTTCACTTCTGCTTTCTCTGCTTCATCTTCACTCTATTTGTTTCACTCTATGTACCCTTAGGATTCTTTCACTGTTTCATCTTATTTGTTTCTTTCTTAATAGTCTAAATATGTTCAAGTTCAAGGTATACCCTGTCCTTTAATGTCTCATCACATTCACAAGACACAAGTTTGTTTGCTATTGTTAAAATGCCTTTATGTTATTGCTTATTTTGAGAACATTTACCAAAATCCCCATAAAATGTACATCTGCTAATATTTTACTTTAGAACTGCATCTTCTATCAAGGATGTTTTCTTAACTGAGCAGCCAGGTAAGCAGTAAATGTATCAAATTTAGGATGGATAACTCATTCATCATTCTTTGGGACACTGCAATTGGTGAAAGAAAACTTTTTAAAAATCCTCCATACCCCGAAGGTAGAATTTGTCAAGATGCTCACGTAATTGAAATTTTCTATGGCTGTTAAGAACCAAGAGAATAGTAGTTCTTCCCTCCAAATGCAATCTCACTGCCAGATTTGTATGACATTTCATGATCCAAGCTTAATTTGTTATACATTGTTCCCAGAAGGTGAGATGAGATTACATGGAGCCATACATTAGTTAGAAGATTTATTTTACACTTACCCACTCAAAGTTCCTTTCTAGTTATTCAAACAAAATAGCGTGATCTTGATTAGTTAATCTCTCTACATCAGCGTTTTTTCCATGGAGCACTTCACAGAAATGTTTTAAAATTTCACCACAATTAAAAAAGCAATTAAAAAGGATTATCAAAATCAAAGTTGATCTTTAATTACTGCCTATATCTAGATCTTTATTCCATGATATACTAGATAAAATACTCTTAAAAAATTCTTTGTTAATAGCTTTTACTGAGAACATAAGAAATTTCAGTCTTTTGAGGCACATCCCATTTTAAATCACTTCATTTGCAACTTGTCATCTAAAACTTTATTTCCATCAATCTTGCCTTGTTACAGCTGAGTAAGCCATTCCCTTATCTGCTGGCCATGGTAAGAATAGGCCACCTTGCAATGACTTGAGTGGTGTAGATGTAATTTATCCTATGAAAAATTATTCTTTATCTCCAGCCTGGTGAGAAAGTCTTTTCTGATATCTGTTCAATCCAGTCTGTGTATCTGAATGTCTACAATCAGTTTTTGATCACTTGGACTTTTGTAAGTACAGCAGGGCTAACCACTGCTCTTTTTCCTCATCCCAGTGTGGACATAATGGTGTACAAAAAGTCCTTGTAATTTTACAGATGTTGCTGTGCAAATCTTGGTTAAAAAATAATTGTTGCTGAGGAGTTACAACAGCAGAATATTTTCCAACAATCATTCTGGTCTGGATAGTTGTAGTATTTGGATGAACTGAAGAGAAGCAGCTTGACTTTATGTCTGCCTTGTTTGAACATATTCATACTTAAGATTAGAACAAGAGTGCACAATTGCTCAGCTTTTTATTGTGGGTTTCTTGCTGTCAAGGATGGAGCTGCATGATTCACAAGAGGTGTTTTCTTTCTCCATATTGCCTGATCCATAAGAAGTTTTCCTATCCATGAGATAAACATTAAACTAACATTAACAATAAAACATTGCTTGAGAGCACAGTGGTAGAGATATCTAGTGTCTATAACAGACTCTGCCTTTGGGCATGCTGGTGGAATTATATTATTCCAGAAAATTCTAACATATGCCCATTTTCCAGACAAAGAATAAATGTCTTCCTAACTATGCATCGCTTCAATGTGTTATCCTTTCATATAATTGAAGATAGGCTATCCGAAGCAAACTTTCCAAAAGGCTTACAAGTCAAAAGTAGGGGGAAAAGAAACACCTTTTTTTTTTTGCTAAAACTCTCCTACAGACTGACCTTGCAAGTCTTTACAGTATTGAAAATTTTGGTGATTTAAAGTATTCACATGGACAAAAGCTTTTTATTCTATCTTCTGCTGTTTATATTCTGTTTGTGGGCAACAGCAGTGAGGTGTCTTTCATCTAAAATGAAAGAACACCTTGATTTTTCAGTTTTTAAGCATTCTTGCTGAGCTCAAAGGAGATATTCAGGCATACAAAAAAAGGAAGAAAATATTTGGTTATTAATTTTTTCTTTATAGAGACTTCAGACTTTCTGAAATAGAAGAGTAAATTGACAGCAAAGAAAGACTTTCCATCAGATTAGCCAGATCTCCCAAGTTAAGCAGAATTCAGATGAAAATAATTCAACTCTTACTATTTTGACAACAATCTGTTAACTGGCATCATTGTGTGGCTTATGATATTCAAGAAAGAGTTAATCAGATGTCAGTTGTGATTCATGTCAGGCCCCTAGGCATATTCATTTAATTAGTCTGTTTTAGTTTTCTTAATGCTGTTACTTTAGCCCTTCTGCCTTCTTTCTCTTATTTCTTTTTTATCTGGGGCACTTTTAGTTTTAAAACAAAAATACTCACATGGAAATGAAAATGAGATAGAAAAAGAAGAGGAAGAAGGAGGAAAAAAAAATTAACTTATTTATACTTCATTAGAGGGTAGCAGTCCCAAGCAGTACCTAATATGTGCTCCTGGTCATGGAGAAGAGAGAATTCTTGCCTTGGATAACAATCTGGACTTAGTCTATAAGGTCACTAAACTCTTAACCTGCCAGGGAAATATTACTTATATCTCTTTTTTTACTGATATTTATCTAGGATTATTTTTTTTGCAGCCACCAGTGGCCATCCTCTATTACTTAATTGTTCTTACATGTAGTAAGTTCCTCCTCCCCAATATTTCACCTAGGCCTTCCTTGCTAAAATTTAAGACTATTAGTTCTGATCAGAGTGGACATGAAAAACTAAATATTCTCTTCCTTTTCACAGCTTGTTTGTTTGTTCTTGAAGCTCAGGAATATATGTTTAGGATATACCCTAAAAGACAAAACTTTAGAGTCATCTCTAAAACTCAGCATTTAAAAGTAAATTCTAGAACTTTAACTTCATTATTTTCTGTAGACTTACAGTTTTCTTGTTCCTTGTTTACAAACAGATGATGCCGCTATCTTTGCTCGTCTCCCCAGAACCCATCCATAGTTTTGAAGTTTGCTCCAACCATTTCTATCAGTAGACTAAGAAATGGAATTCTGTTTGGTCCAGACATTTTCAAAAGATCCTGTATAACCTGTTTTTCCTTACCTATTCTGTCACCTTACCCTCTTTGCTGCCATTATTAATTATATTAGGTGCTTCATTATCATTGGTTATTTTAGTTATAATGAAGCTAGAAGACATTAAGAACACTCTTCTGTTCTCAGCATCATCTTTCTATAGTTTTCATTGTATCTGTAGAAATATGTCTTCTACTAATACTTTATAGCCCAGATAATGATACCTGAATCTGCTTCTTGCCTTTCTAATTTTACCCTTAATGTAGTGTATTCTTTCAATTCTGTGGTTAAGTAGGTTTCTCTTTTAGTAAAATCTCCTTGAAAATCTATCAGTGTTCCTTCTGACTTCTCATTTTGGATGAGCTCTTATCACGAGTATTGAAGATACTTGTGAGGTTTTTTTTTTACTTCACTGTTCTTAATTCTTCCCCTTTAAAGGAGCATGAAATTTGCTACCATAGGTCCTGTATTATATCTGCCAGATACTCCAAGACAACTCAAGTGACACTAGGCAATATTGTTGACATAAGTAAATCATTTTTTTTCTATTTTTTGTTTCTCTGAACTTTTAACTAGGCTCCTCTTACATTTTATTGGAGTACTAACAAGGTTTTCTTCCTCAGGTATTATTGACTACATATATTCCTACTAAGCTTAATAATTTAAAATCTTACATGAGCTCAATAATTTGAATATCTTTCTCTATGACATGTTTGAATGAAATTGGTTGGTGGCTTTGAATGCATGAATATACATGCATACCTCTTTGGAGTTCAATTCCTGATCAAATAAGTCTTTAAAAATACCGTTTATTTTTTTCTGTGATCTTTAACATAATGTCATTTGTACATAAAATCTTATAAAGCTTATAGGGACTATATCGGATTTTTTTTTGTCAAAATTGTTTGAATATATGGTTATATCTTGTATCATGAGAACCTTCACAAGCACCTTGCTGAAATCACACATTGCCTTTCTGTTTCATAGCGAGAGTAATTATGCCAGAGAAGGCCAAACAGAGGTATGGATGAAGGTCTGTCAGTTGTATTTACACAGAGATATATATATGTGTATATATATATGTATATAAATATACACATACACACACACATATATATATGTACACACTGATCCTCTGGTTTCCCTGGTAAATTTATGCCAACTACAACAGGGAAGATTTTTAAAGGGCATTTTGAAATATATTCTCTGATAAATTTTTAAATACTCAACTAAGACATTATGTGAGATCTCTCATTTGCTCCTAATGAGTGACTGAGAAATGCAGCCAGGAATTCAAATAACTAGAATGTTAAACTGAGGGATTTTCATTCTGGCCTAAGGGGTAAAACTTCATGCAACCTGTACTATGGTGAGATAAAGTGGCTTCTAGTCTGGGAGGAGTTATGTACTAAATTGCGAATTTTAAAACAAGGCCTCTTAAAATAATTCATCTGTTGTTAGGACCATTTTTATTACAAATATTCTCACTCATAAAATATCATACATAAAATAACCTGTACTTGGACTATAGCTGAAGTTTATTTTTATTATTCATGCTTTTTTTTGGTATGCAATTTTTCCAACCCCAAAGTTTGTCTTCCTGCAGAGGTTGATTTTTTTTTTCATTCCAAACAATACAATTTTTTGTTGACTTTCACTGAAAATAATGTTTCAATTAAGATGCTCCTTATGGTGCAGCCTCCAAATTTCTGTCAGGGTCCTTGGTTCCATGCAATCTGTGCAAACTTTGGTTTCGCTTTTAAGAGGAGTAAAAGAAAAGATAGTCACTTTCAAAGAGGCTAGTCTATGAGCATGATCACATGTCTAAAGTGTAGTAAGAACACATGGATGAGTTAATGGTGCCTGACTCAAGTTAATGACTCCATAATCGTGCTTTGTCACAAAACAACAAATTTGGATTTCTGGTATTGTAATACTTTGTTTTCTGAATTTATTTACTAAGTTTTCTGAAACTATTAAAAAAACCATATTTCCACTGTAGCATGTTAATTTACATATAGCACTAGCATAAATATAGTAGACATGCTATATTTACAGACGTTATATTACATAAATATATAATATAGTTGCACAAATATATGATACCCAATCATTTATTTTCCTTTGAATAGCAAAATAATTGTTTTCTGTATAACTGAAAAAGAGAAACTAAAAAACAAGGATAGATATATAAAGCACTAGAGTGAAATTACTGTTCTGTTTAATTAAAGATTACTATGATCTGAAAACTTCATATCAACAGCAAGTTTTGGTTTCTTATAAAGAACCCGGAATTACACACTTTTTACATGGAAGACACCGGCTCATCTCATCTAGTTTCAATGGTCTAAAATCTGTACATCTAGTCTAATCTGTTAATCTGGGACTCAATTCAGACTCAGAGTCAGTGTCTGATGACTTAGTGTCTACCTGGCCCCAGATTGTCTCTCCATAGGGGCATTTCTCATAGGTCCTGTATCTGCTGATCCCACATGACTATCTTATCTTTATGGAGGTGTTTCTAATGACTCAGGTACCTAATCTGAGAAGTCCTACTGCAGATTTTACTTCATAAATGCTCTAGCAACTATCAGTACAAGGACTAGCAACTATTGGTTGCACCCGAGCTCTGGGTGTCCCCACTGGAGCAGAGACTAGACCCTGTTAGTCTAGATGATCTTTAGAGGTCCTCTCCAATCTTAACCATTCTGTGATTCTGTGCTATCTTGAAGATATAGAGGTAGGTCATTTTACCTAATTCAGGTATTTTAATCTGCAAGTTAAGAGTCCCTAAAGTTTTGGTGTCTATATGGGGGAAACTGAATGTGAGATGGATATCTGAGGTCAAGGAAGAGTTAGAAAAATTCCATTGGCCAAACTTCTACGGAAATGAGTAGAACCAAACTTAGAGTACAATAATAAGGATAATTGTATAGTGAAACTCTTCTAGAGTTTTTCATAGTAGGAAAGACAAAGCAGCATTTATTCCCAACCCCTCTATTTTGAGGCTTTAGCAAAGCCCTAAATCATGTTATACTTCATCCTGATACATACAACATCAAAAGCTCAACTGTTGCTCTGCAGTCCTTGAAATTGTGGGACCCTGAACTCAGCTTGTTTGGACAAGTGCAATCTAATATATGCAAATTAATAAATTCCTTGCTGGCCTCTTTAATTTAGTTTGAACTTGTTCAGAACCCAGGCAAAGTGATGCCCTACCAAAATGGTGCAAGCATAGGGTAAGAAACAAATCTTAGGGCCAGATGAGATGTTTTGTTTTACTTTTTGGTTTCATTTTTAAAGCAACAGATGAGCAAGGACCCTATCAGACAGCTTTCATCAAGTCTTTCTCTGCTCCAGCAAAAATATTAGGCCATCAGAGTGTTTTTTGACTTACTCTCACATAGGAAACTTGTGCTGCCGGAAGACGTGAAATCCTAATGTTCTCAAATCCTTTCTTTTTTAATATCTGAATTCTTTCATAATTATTTTCAGATTAATTTCCAGCTAATACATAAGGATGAAATTTGGTGCATGACCTATAACCCTAAGCATGTTGTAATACTGTTACCAATCTCCTGATTTCATGGTGGGCTTAACAAGCACCATATGTGATGCACTGTGTTCTTCTGTGTTCATATGGCCCAATAGTTCAGGGAATATCCCTGCTACTATTCCTCTTTGCAACGAGGGCGATGCTGAAGTCTCCTGAAGTGTCTTTTACACATTTGTGGTCTCAAGACTGCAAAAGACCCTAACATACCCCTCACCCATGCAGAAGCCAGTGCAGAGCATGCTCAAGCTCGAGGGTGCTGAGCAAAGTGGGCTTTTGAGTCATGACTGCAGACCTTTCAACCAAGGCTTCAGGCTTACAAGTCTTTAGTGTTAGCACTCGTTTAACTCATTTCCTCGACACTCACATTTTTTTCTCTCTTCTCCTTGCTTCATTTGCCCAACTTCAGAACACTGTATGGCCACTTTGTGAAGCTGATCAGACTTAAAGTTATTAGGTTGGATGTGGAAAACTAAAGATCTGGGATTTTAGGCTGGATGCCTCTCCAGAGCCACTTCACAGAGCAGCTGTGCTAATGAGTATGCCAGCTTGGGGTTTGGCCTGTTTGCCTCTAGCTGGTAACTCTTCTTGGAGAAGGCATAAGGCCAGTTCCATTTTCCCCTAATCCTTGCTGGGCTATGGCCATACTGCTGAGCTGAGTTAAAAATAAATGATGGTGTACGAACTTCCAAATGTTTCTGAAAACTGTTAAAAATAATTTTTGGAGAGTCTAAGACCAGTCCTGGAGGTGATTTTCAGGTGAGAGCTTCCTGGTTGGCTACTGTATGTGTCCGCCTGAGAGAAAAACCATTGACAAAGGGACAGATCAGCATGGTATATCATATCAAAGAGGAAAATATGTTTGGCTGCAAGCAAGCCTAGGAATCAGAGGTGAACAGTCTAGTGATCCAGACTCAACGTAGATCATGCCTGATGGGCATGTCATGTCCTGCTATGCAAGCCTGGGCTGCAGGAGGTTTGGTTTGCTTTGGTGGAACTAGTTATTAAATTGTAGAGGGTTCCCAGACCTACTGATAAAGAAAATTTCCTAGCTTCCTTGAGGAGTATTGTCTTCAGTGCTTGTCTCAGGGAATGCATTGTCTCCTCTCGTCTGATCAGCTCAGATTTGATGCAAGATACACGAGGCCAGTATCCATGAGGCTGGCAGGGGAAGCAGCAGAAACTGGAATCACCATCCCAATGAGTTCTCCAGGTGTTGTCTTCCTCTCATTGTCTGTCCCTGACACCAAACATAAAACTTTGTCACATGATTGCACTTGTAATGCTTTCTTAAGACTAAATATGCAACAACTCTCACAAAATGCCACAGGTCTAGAGTATTGGCTGAAAATGAGCTTTAAATCTAAGGATTCATGGGCCTGTGGGGAAAAAAACCCCTATTTTCAATAGATCTCAGCAAATATGGGCAATTACAGACAAAAAAATCCTCCTCAGCATCACTGAAGCTCTCTGTGATCAGCTGTATTCATGGTTTTAACCTATAGATTGTAGAACTGAAAAGGCTTTGCTAATGGTTTCTACACTGAACCAAATGATATCCCTGAAAATAATGTAATCCTGGACCTTCACACATTTCCCATTGTCACTGTTGGGGCCACAGGTTTGCACAGATCAGCCAACACACTCCTCCAGACCTGCACTTATGTCTCAACAATAAAAGCCTAAATGCAGAACGTTTTTCTCCTTCCCTCCCTCCCAAATGCTGCTGATCATCCTATTACCATGGCAACCAACTCCTGCTGGCATGATCAAGAAAAAAAACCTGATTTGGGATTTTAATTAATTGCTTGGAAATGGAAATGTAACAGTGACTGGCAGTTCAACTAAGCAGTTTGCAAAGTGAATAAAAATAGAGTTTCTGAAATACTTGAAATTGTTTCACTGGATATAACCCACATTTTTTACTAGACACCTTAATTTATTCTGCTTCATAAAATAAATCTGCCAAATATACTAAGCCATTTTGTCAACACAAATCATTTTGGCAAATACTTTAATCCTTCTTCTTAACAAAATGTATTGTATTAAAAAAAAATCTAACCCATCAGTATAAACCCATAGGTTTCATCAGAACGTATGCCTTTTTCACCAGTAGGTCACATTTATAAAAGGCTTTCATCTTGTCTTCACAAAAGAGGATGTGCTTCTTTTGATGCACGTGATTTCTCATTAACATTTATGGCAGTTACACCCCCATTTTCTGCAGAGAATGGAACAGAAATGGTTCTGAGTGAATTTTTTTATCTCCAGTCTCCCTGTCTGTAAAGAAAACAAGATAGCCATGATTTACCTATGTCATTGCCCTCTTTTGGGTGCTACTAGCATTACTGAGGTGGGTCTTCACATGTCCTGTATTGCTGAGTCAAGAAACAACTCCATTTATTTCTTTAATTTTAGGAACAAGAAGATAAGAAAGATGTTCATGTTGTCTCTATGCAATTCTAATTTTGCTAATTTTGTAGGCTTTGGGATCTCACACTGTTCATTATTTATGAAAGTGATGTACACATATCACTTTCATTTAGAAAAATATGATATGAAGAATTCAAATGGTCTTCAAAGAGCGTGAAGCTTCTCCAGATGCATCATACTCCTCAGGTAGCTCTTCACCTTTAACATTGCCCTGGAAGGAAACTGTATAGTGCATATTTTGTATCCCAGAAATACATCATGAATACTTCCCAGTGATAGCATAACACATGGCCGTAGGAAAACAAACATTTGCATGCCATTAGTCAGGGATCTCAATTTTTCACAAGCACAGTTTAGGTTACCTTGTCAGATTCAGAATTCTTGTAGGCCATACACAAACCAAGAGTAGTCTTACCCATCTCCTTAGAGTTTTTAACATTTTCCACTTCCTTCTATTCTTTATACCATACAGGATAATGATATCTGATAATCAAAGGTAAATGTGAGTGACATTATCTTAAATTATTGATTTTCATGTATTTGCCATTTTTAATATTTAAATTTTTATATTAATTTTATATTAATATATATTTTTTAATATTTAAATTATCCTGCAGCTCCTCTTGTCAACTCAATAATTAAGATCACAAGATCATATCTTTGAGGGTAAAGACACGATGCATCCTTACTTAATACCTTAACTGCACTTCAGAGGTGACTGTTCTTGCTAGTTTTCACACCTTTGCAATGTTGCTTATTATTTATTTAGCTCCTGAAGTTCACTCCTACTCATGGTACGCTAGCTCAGTAAACAGAGCATTGTGTTGCATGACCTGAATTGATGCTAATGGACTGTTTTTAAAGATTGCACATGACAGAGCTGCAAAAGGGCCTGGAAAGGTCATCTCATTTTCACTCTTAGGCAACATTTCTCCACAATACTCTTCCTTTCTTCTATGACATCTGTAAAGAAGGGATACTAACTTTAATCACTGGAAAATATTTTAGGAGCCAAATAACATTAAGCTAGCAAAAACTGTGATGTCAAATGAAAACATAAAAAATCTGATGATTATCTGTCTATTCAACTCTATCATCTACTGGTATTTCTACGGCAACTATCTCTGTGTTATCTAAGCAATGTAATATAATACAATCACTTGCAAGTTGTGCCTAAGTGCAATGGGTTTTACTTATTAATAACGCAGCACTTATCTTCAAAGTGCTTCACAAACTAATTAATTCTCCTAGCACCTTCTCCCTGTCAGGCAGGTGAGACAACTATTATTCCCATTATACATATCATTATGATTATTACTTGAGGAAACAAGGTTAAGTTACTTTTATTCTATCTCCCAAAGAAACAGAGAGACCTGGAGAGAGTACCTGAACTCAAATACTAGACAGCTAGGGTATCTGACCTGTTTTGAGACCACTTCATCTTGCCTTACACATGCAAAGCATCATTGGTAGCTTCATATTTACATATTTCATTAGGCACAACAGATTGCTAGCACTGGCAGAATAGGATGGGCTTCTTTGGGGGTTTGACTATTCAATTTTTTTGAAAATGGACTCTCAACAAACAGCCTGTTCCTTGCTGTTGCATGAGTATTCTGGATTCACCAGGCTTGTGAAATAACACACTTGTCTGCTACAATTTCATATACTTCTTTATGTTGGCATGGTTCCTCAGCCGAGCAATTGCTGTAATAAAGCACTCCAAGTTTTTGCATCTTCAAGGCAAGAGAGATGCTCTCACCAGCTTGGTGAGATTCTAACTCTCTGCGAGTGCAAAACCATTTCTGCTCCATCACACTTTCTATAACCCTCTCCCTTACAAGCTGCACTGGAGATATGACACTTGATCCCACACAAACAGACATTCAAGAATTAATTCAATTCTTTTTGACTTCAACAACTAACCTGGATTTAAGACCATGCCCAAGGTTATTGCATAACCATTGACAACAGTTAATGACATTCATCATATGAGGGCGTTAAAGGAGGTAAACAAAGATAAAGATGTAACAGTTGCCCAAGTGAAGGAGGTCTTATACTAATTAGCCACAGACTACAAAGTAATCTTATCAACCTGTAGGATGGCTTATAAGCTACTTAAGCTCCCACTTGTTGTGTAATGATGATACACTGGGCAGAAATTCACCAGCTGCCTCCTTGTAGGAGAGTACCTTCTCCAGGGTACCTGCCAACAAAAACATTATGCAGCAAGATTAAAATGCACTTTAATTATTTGCTAAAGGTCAGCTTGACAATATAGCCATTAAATGTATACACACGTTCACACACACACATAACTTTATTCCTATAGAATTTAAAACATGAGACATTGAATATTGACACACCTGTATTCTATAAGAATGAGGAGTGAACTTCAAAAGGCTGGTTCAAGTTTCAGGAAAACACTCCAAGCCTTTGAGATAAAATTCATCTGCCCAAACTTGGATGTCTTAAAACTAAACAACAAAGTCTGAGCTTGTCACCCCTGCACTCTCGATGGAGAGAAATGGGCACCTCTAGAGAATGACTCATCTTACCCCACCATAAGTGGGGGAGATGGATCAGATGACTCACTTCCTGGAGGTTCCCATTTCTATGATTATGAGGTGTGCCTCACTCAGACTTAGACATTTAGTTTTTTGATACATACCATTGGATGAAATAAATCCCACCCTCTTATTTTCCACTCAAACTTTGTTTAAATTGTTTCACATTCGATTGATCTTGGCAAGAAAATGTCAAACATGGTGAGCTGGTGTCTGGGAGGTTTTTACTCCTTTCCTTGCTAGGTAGGACAGTGTTTCGGAAATACAGTGATACAGAAAAAGAAGGAAAAAGCACTTTCTTCCCTGAAAGATTTAGATGGAGTTGGCAACACTCTGTAATTCAATAGGAGGGAATTGCTGCTGGCAGGACACTCTCCATTCGATATTTCCTTACTCAGCCATGATACACAGACCTCTGTTTTAGCAGGTGAGTAATGAGTTTGACTTCAGGAAGATCACATGACCAGTGAAAGCTGAGTACATACATAAGTGTTTTCAGGATCAGACACATAGAAATTAATTAGAATTACGTATTTAAATACCTTTGTGGATCTTGGCCTTTGTTCATAACCTTCCTCAACTGAGGCTCAAGTATGCGACCTTCACTGAACGTGATACCAGACTCATATTTTCTGTCTGGAAGGGTGATGCTGAAGAGAGAAGGGAGAGGGAAGGGAGATTTACAGTTTTAGCTGGACGATATGATCATGATTTCATTGGCAAGATCTTTAGATTGTTCCTTAGATATTGCTATTTATGTAAAATTGGTGGAGACTATTTCAGAACAAACAGTGGTAAGAATTTACCAAGGGAGGACTGATCTTTGAAAGGGGATGAGGGTAGTCTTTGCATTTCTATGCATTTATTTAAATAAATGCATAGAATCTTGGGGAGAAAAAAAATGTGCTTTAATGGTATAGAATCAAGTTTGCATAACTTTTCAGATTTTTTTTTATGCAAAGACTGCCTTTCCATTCTGTGTTTGTACAGCAATTAGACCAAAATAAAAAAGAACAGAGATATACAAAAAAAAAGAAAAAAAGAAAAAAAGAAAAGAGAGAGAGAGAGGAAAATAAAAGATATTTTTCAGTCCAGATCTGTAGAAAGAAGAGAATCTGAAATCATTCACCAACCTTCATTGCATGGCAAATCATTCCCTACTCGGGATTTACTTCCCATGTCAGCTGCACCAAGCCTTATTTGCAAAGACTTCACTCCCACACACACCTCCTTATAATACACTTTTGATATGAGAGCTACACTATCTTTTGGAAAACAGCAAGGCTGAAGCAAGCAAATCCTAACGTAATCTGGAATAGTGGGTGGGCCACCTCTCAGGTGAGAAAAGGCATGCTGCAAAGCAAATACCTGAGGTGACTTCTGCTTGTTTGAGTCTATTACCCTTAGGGCTGTGTTCTTTTGGCTAGGGATATCTGTTGATCTTACCTCTTAACAGTAATTATGCCAGACAGCTTTTTGGCTTTCACTGCTGCTCCATAGGTAACATAAATCATACAAATTATTACCACAATGCTAAACTATAATTACCCACAGACCCTGACATGCCAAAAGGTGTATTAATTTGATAATATAATAAATACTTTACTGTATAAAACTATAATTATTACTTCAAAATTGACACTAATACCAACTTGATATTTTTTCCAGCAAGCAACTCAATAGAACATTGATCAATACGAAAAATGTTATTTAAAATCAGTAAGAGAAGTTAAAATTTAATTTGATAATAAGTGGAAGTCATTTCTTATCAGAAAAATTTGTCAGAGTTTGTTTGCTTTGTGAACATTGCAATACCTAAAGCCATATATTGCTCAGTAGAACGAGAAGAGAAACATATCCAACCAAGAACCTGGGAAATGGAAGCAACACCAGAAAAACTTCCGAAATATTACCCCTGGGGAAAATAATTCACAGGTCAGTGTAAAACACTTATTTATGTTCTTACACCAAATGCAATCGAGAAAAATAACCAACATAGGAGGAGAAAATCCTACTATTTTTACCTGAAAGGACTGCCAAAATCTATCTGTGGGAAAGACTGAGGTCCCAATTCCGTAACTACTTGGGTGTGGATAAATCCTGGCACAGTTCCCAAAATTGTTTCATTCAGTGCTCATCTGAGGCAAAATACATAAACAAGCCTGGGAACAGAGGTCATAATCCAGCCCTACTCCTTCTCTTCCAACTGCTGTAAGATCAAGTCAGGCTCCCATTTTCCATTTTGCTAAACGGTGGCTGAGTTTCAACAGGCCTTCTTCTCCACAGCTGTTACAGCCTAGTGGGAAATTAGTTTTATATGTACAAACTTTCTTAAGCTCAGGGCAGAAATGAGGTCAGTTCTCCATGGTAAGCTGCTAGCTACTGGTAGAAGACAGTCTGATATATTGAATTATTGTGATATATTAAAAGTAGGTTTACATAGTAAGCATTTCTGTGGTAGCTTTCGTTTTATTTTATTATCATTAATAGCAAAAAAAACTTTATCTAATTATGGGATTTTTTTCAAAAATATTTATTTCCAACTTTTCTTTAACAAGCTGAATACCAGGGATTTTTGATTTTCTTTTCTTTTTCCTCCTTCTCTCCCGCTTCCTTCCTGCCTCATTTGTACTTTGCTTTGCAAAAGGCAGAAAGAATATCAAAGAAAAAGAGAATATCAGATCTATTTAAAGTTTTCATTCCTGGGTGGTATTGCTATCATTTAAGTTAATGTATGTACACTTAGATGTTTGAATATGAACCAGTCATCATAGGCATCCTCTGCATTCAAAGGACAGCTATAGGCATCTTTGGGAGGGATAGTACCTAAATCAGAGGATTTTTCTTCTGCAGGTGCTTCCACTGGCAATAAGGGAGACTGCAGTGACAAGCCCAGCATGAAAGCAAATGAATCTCATCCAGTTTCTCATTTTTTCCATTAGTAAAACAGAAAGAGAAAAAAAAAAAGCGGGCAGGGGGAGAGGGAGGGAGGAGGAAAGCACGCAGAAGACAGAAATGAAGAATAAGTGAGAAAGGAAGGAAAAAAATGTTAAAAATTATAAAACTTTTTAGTTTCATTTCTTCGGAGTTTTTTTGATTGATCTTTTTTGTTTTGTTTTGCGTTTTGTTTTTTTTTTGTTCAGAAAACTTAAGATGTACTTTGAAGGAGTGGAAAATATGTTCATTGACGTGATTGTCAATTTATTTTTAAATATTTGAAAAATATTTGAAGCAATAAAATTTTTGGAGGAAGAGATAGTTTGGCAGGGACTAGCCATGGAAGTAGATCATTTTACTTTATTATTCTTCTCTGATAAAGGACCAGATATTTATTCTGTCAGTTTCCTACCTGCAAAATAGGAACACTATAAAGTCCAAAGGATGTTACAAAGATGAATACATTGAAGATTCCTGTTATTCAAGTCTTAGGATGAATTAACCAATATAATCATTACAAATATGTTGATTTTTGAAAAGCCTTAATGAGATGAGATCCTGTGGTTCCCCCTCAGGATGGGTGAACATAGCTACCGTACAGTTTTTTTCAGGAACATTAGTAGTTACTCCTCCAATACTCTTACCGATTGAACGAGACAACTAGGTCAATGAAACTGCTTAGTGAGTACTCTTTATCTAACCTATTATATATTATATAAAGCTGCATAGTTCTTGTTTGCCTATTTGGAGACTATTCAGAGCTTTGGCAGGGCTTCTGGTGAAATTCGTCCTGGAAGGATAGAGTGAGCTATTTCCCCTATGAGATGAGGAATTTTCCACAAAATATTATTTTCAATGAAATATGAATTGAAAACTTAGTAAGTGGATGCTCAGATTTGGACACAGTTGTTGGAAAGTGAAGACAGAGAGAAGGGAAAAAATATAAACACATGTAAAATAAAGGAAAAACTGGTGTGACAATTTAAAACAAACTGGCTAAAATACCTGGCCTAAATTGGCCAAAAAAGAATATTTAAATCTGGAGGCATGAAGATTATCTCAGTTATATTCTTAGGGAATAGCCACTATATACTGTCAAACAGGAGCCTAGAGGTGAATTTATAGTAATTTTCTAAATTGTAGAGAGAGCATAATGTCTTTCTTTCAACTGAATTCTTATTCCTTCTTTGCAGATAAATTCTTGATGTCAATAAATTACTGGTTTGAAAGCATATACTGACAGAAAACATACTAAGTTATAGAAAGTCTTACCTACTTACCTGTCTTTTTTTTTCCCCTACATAAATGATTGTGACTATCATTTTGATGTATCATGTTGTTTCATGGAAATAACAGCTGATGTGCATGACTTGAATTTCCTTTCCTTCTTGGGGTATTCTAGGAGGAGGACGGAAGAAAATAAAAATATAATTGTGATTACTTAAATCTTTCCTTTTAATAATGTGGTAGACAGTCAGTGATGATGATGTGATTCATTACCTGCCTATAATGTTAATTATACATTATTAGATGTTTCACAGTATGATAGCTGGCAATTGGTGATATGATTCATAAAGTGCTATTGTTAAGCAAATCTGCAAATCTTTTTGATTTAGGTTAAAAGAAAGGGCGATAGGTCATATAAAAAAAAAGAGAATAAAGAAAAGACACTGACATAATTTGTGGTTCTATTTTTATATGAACAACAAGGTTTACAGTGAAGAGCTGTTGGATACAGTTTCGGCGAGCAAGGATTTTGCAGAGAGATTAGATCAGTTACAAATTGCTAAATCTGATGACTTAGATAAAAATTTAACCAGAGGCTTTGAAAGAGGTAGAACATGTTTCTGTGGAGAAATGATTGCCCCGTACTTTCAAGACAGAACTAATCACAGAAGGCCTCATTGGCTGTTCCCAGAGTAAAAAACTGCTCAGGAAAGAAATCATTCATCTGAAAGAGGACATTATGCTCTCACGGAAGTGACTTAAAATCACACTTTTTTCTGTGAATGCACCCCATAATCACAGGAACCCCCAAATAGCCAGTCCTGGAAATGTTCAGTAAAACACTCTGTTTCCAGTGGTGCTTTATCAGATCTGTGTTATAAAATGAAGAAAATGAATAAAACATTTACTTCCTCTTAAGTGGTCTTTGTAACACTCCACAACCTTTTCCCATTTCCACAAAATAAAAAAATTCCACCAGCCTTAACTAACTACTTAAACCTATTTTAAGTAAACTACTTAAAGAGGGAATTGAACATTCCTCTTTCTTGTGTTAGCAAGCAGTGAGTCCATCAGAGCAGACCTCATTCTTTCACTCACATAACTCAAAATCAGCTACAGATCCGAACCCATAGGTTACTGCCCCCCTATAGACCCAAAGGCAAGGGATGATTTTCATCAGTAAATAAAATCTGATTCTAAACTCTTTTTTTTGTAAATAAACAACTAAGAAAATTCAAAATCTCTCATTCTCTCATTCATTTCCACATATATTCAGCTCTTTTGTGCAGCTCGAACTTTTGTCTTAATCCAACCTGAGAAAGAATGAGTAGTGCTGTTTTGGGGAATACATTTAAAACACATTTCCTATAAATGTTTAAAGGGAAACTGTTGCCGAACGGGGTCAGCAAGCCTCGTTCGCTAGCTGGACTGATCTGGGGTTCTAATCACCCCAGGGCCATAAAGCATAGACCTCAATATGAGGATTCAGCAAAATGGCATTTATTGTGTCATTCGATTTGTATATATACTCCCAGTACGGTGGGGAGATTCACCTACTGCCCAATTAGTCAGCATGGGGTTATCAGTAAGGTAATTAATTATGCCCCTAGCTTCCGTGACATCACGAGGTCTTCCAAATGCCATTCCCTATGCTCTATGCCCTATGCTATACTACATCATCTACTTCAGCTAAGCTCTCTACCTTATTAAGCCCCTAAAAAGCATGATAGATTCCCACAGGAAACATTAAGATCTTTCCCTGCTATGTCTTATTTGTTAAAGCAATAGTTCTGTGGGACGAAGATGGGCCTGGGAGCTAGGAATTCCTCAATACTATCTCCAACACTGCCCTTGATTGTCTGTTGCCTGTATATCACAATGATTGGGTGATTTATTTATAAAACATAGATTAGATTAGCTCAAACAAGATTAAATTAGATAGAATAAGTCACTTAAACTCTCACTGTCTATTTCCTCATCTGTAAAACAGCGATATCTATATTTACCTATTGCGCACGGTGACTGTATTTCTTAATCTCCCTAAAGAATTATCATGATTATCATTAATCTGGAACACACTAAACAAATCCTGATAAGAAAACAAGGCTTGTGAATCAGCTGAGGTGGAGTAAAGGTATCAAAGCAATTGTTTTCCTGATCTGCAAGTTAAGCATGCTTGATAAAGATTTTAGAATGTGCTTAACTGAATACATCTGAAAAATTGATGTTCACTTTAGCTAGATGTCTAAATTCCCTCTGTAGTCTAAAAATATATAGATAGCCATCATCCATTAAATCAGTCCATCAGCTCTGTGAATCTAGGATGAATCACTCTATGGATTCTCCTCATTAGCTATAGAGGGAGCCTAGATAACTAGTAAAGATGTATTTCAGAAACTAAAATTATGTGAGAGCAAACTGCCAAACTGTAGGATTTAATAATTTATCCAAAAGGCTAAAGTGAAATGTGATGTTCTGCCTGCATTGGAGATGTGTAAAATAAAGAACAACCCCAGTTTCCTCCTAAACGCTGTCACCACTTTCTCTCCACCCACTTTTTTTCCCCTTCAGTTTAAATTGCCAGCAAGAACAAACACTACTTTCAGCAAATGTCATTCTAATTATTTATGAATTGAGATAAAAAAACGGTATCACAGTATCACAAATATCATAGCACAGTTAAATGTTCTATATAAGGCGCCTCTATTTTGCAAGGGAGGAGAAAGTTAAAATAATTCCTTGTTTCTTGGCTGATCTGGTCTTTTGGAAAGGAGCAAGGCATGTCCATGGAAGATGTTCCTTCATTTCAGATTCTAACACAACAGGTGGCTGGGATTCTCCTCTTCGCTCCTCAGTTTCCTAGTCACTCTATGGTAATGCTGGGGGCCCTCTCATAAAACCCATTCCTTCACTTCTGAAAACTTATGCCCTTTCCCTCCTCAAGTCAAACTCCATTTTTCTCTGCTTTAGGCAAAGGGGAGAATAAATTGTCCTTAGAGGAAGAGGGAACATCCTTCATTTGGGCTCCTAATTCAGAAGAGAAATCACAGAGCAGTTCAAAAGCATGTAGGAAAAAGGTGGAATATGTCACTTGTACAGCATTATATCAGTTCCTGGTCATTGGGGTGCTGCTTCAGCTGCAAGGTGGTCATGGTGCTGCTACATGACTTGTCCCTACTGACCATAGGGGCACTAAAGTCCTTTTTATCATCATAGTCCTAGGTTCATCTTAAAACAAGAAGGAAATTCTCCTCTAGATGCCACTGAAAAAACTGGACAGGAAGCAGCTGTCCTGATGACCTGTTTCATCTCTGTACAGAGACTGTGGAGTGATGTGGAGGGAGAAATATCTTCTTGAGTCTGCAGCGGAGGGGGCTGGAAGAGAAGAGTGATAAGCTGGTGGGAACAGGTCAATGCTTACATGGTGGCTTTACAAGGTTCAGTCACAGAAAAGCTTTTAGGTTAGATCTAAAACATTTCTGACTCAATAGGAAAGCCACTGTTGATGTAAATAATATTACGTGGGTGACAATTATTGGAAAGTTCTTATAAAAAAAAAACCCCTACAAATATATATTTATGCAGTAAGAAGCTATCTAAAAACTACTGTTTCTTCATAAAAAAAGTAAGAAAAATGAGCAACAGGACCAATATGACCAAGGAAACTTTTATTAAACTTTTAAAAGCCAAAATATATCTTGCTTTTGATTTGTTTTAATCTTAGAGTAGGATAGAAGAATTCTTTTGCATCCTGAATTAGTTCTTTGTTTTCTTAGAAAACAGAACACTTTTTTTTTCATATAAATTAGAAGCCAACCTGAATAGCCATCTACAAATTGAAATGAATCCAGACTACCTGTGAGCAAGATTGGCAAAGGGTCTGCCTTCACTTGTGTCTTGTTCTGCACTAAACAGGCTGTCAGCAGTTAATAAATAATGTTAATAGTAATACTTCTTTTCACACACCTCTTCACTTCTTGGTTCTGGCTGGGACTGGAAAGAACAGAATATTTCCAAATGGAAATAGAGAGCAGTAAAAAAATCATTTAAAAACAAATCAAAACCAAACAAAACTAGGCTGCACTAAAGTTTTCAGTCCTTCAGTCCAACTTTGAAAACTCATTAAAAGTAGATAGTTCAGATAAGGTATGAATCCAGATGTTTCTTTGTTTATCTTCAGCAATACTGAGTCCAAATTTTTTACTGGAAAAGAAAGGCTAGGCTCCTAAACTTGAATTTAAACATGTAAGTAAAGGCCTTGATAGGTAAAAGCATGCACACATGCAACTTTTCTTGACCCTAATGAGATGTTCAAGGTACTTAACACTTTTGAAAATCAGGCCACAATTCAGCAAAACATTTCAACATGTGTTTAACATTAAACACATATTTAATCAGATTAAAGCATATACTTAAACACATTCCTGAACCAGGATCAATTTAAACATATGCTTATGATCTTTTCTAAATAAGATTCTCACTTAAGTTTCTAAATAAGGATATGGAAACCTGAATTTATTTTTTGATTATATAAAATCTTCTCTCTGTTTTGAATGAAATAAAAATTTCAGTTAAAGGAAGGTGGCTTAATACCCTTATGTCTTTTGCTAATCATATGCATCAAGACATGAAAAAAAAAAAACTAATGACTAAAAATTCTAGTTACTTAAGGAACATAGTTTTTGTTGAAAAAAATAATTCCTTCATTTGTTCCTTTCAATTTTATTTCTTTAGAATTTATCTTAGCTATTTTGACCCAGTATCATCCCACATAGGGGATGCAAGTGAAATTTCAGTACATGTCCTATTTCTTCAATCTTTCATATAATAGAACCAACTTATATATATATATTCTTATATATATATGCAGTCGCATTTTAGCCCTTTCGATTAACATCCCCTGCATATGTTTCGGTTTCCATCAACCACCCCTCATTCTGTTTGTTGTGTAATTACATGTGTTACAATGAAAGCCACATTGAATGCCACCTTTGGATTAGGGTAATGGTGACTCATTGGGACAGCAGCAATTCAGAGCATGTCTATGCACACATTTGCAAGGATGTAAGTCAGCAGGAGCAGCATACAGGCTCATAAATAAGATTAAACATGAAGGGTGAATTTTCAGTTTGTTAGCTCCTAGATGTGCACCCTCTGTCTGGACCGTAACCCATTCTCCATCCACTCTGCCATTCTTGCAAGGCTGATGACCATGACTCGTACCATAGAATAGATTTTGCCTAAATGTCTGACCTCTTTTTCCAGTTCAAATAGGACACATATCAAGCCCTAGCTGCATTCTTATCCTTTGGGCATGCACATTTTTACCAAGTGCTAAAGGACCTGTGCTTTGAGGTAGGTTGCCCCTTTATGAAATTGTGTATTTTATTCTAAATAGAAGATGCTTTGGAGTAAGAGTACTGGCAGGTACTGCAGAATTAGGTAAAAGGAAGGGGTAAATTCATTTTCCAGCTTCTACTATGACAACTTGTGTGTGCATTCATGTTCTGAGTTAAACTGGATCAAATCCCCATACAGACACACTAATTTCAGTTTTAGAGGGGCTTATCTCAGTTTATCGTAAACTTGTTCTGAATCTGCTTATGTCGAACTGAAATGCGCTTAATTTAAAATTGAAATAAAAGGATTAGGATAAATGCAATTGGTGTAAAGTCACACCTTTATTTAAGCCAATGCAACTCTGCAGATAAAACCCTAGGCCATGTATGTTTATTAAAAAGTGAGTGTCAGAGAAAATAAAAGTAGACAATGAATGGAGTAAATATTTCCAAACCCTGTTGAGAGGATATTAGGATATTAGTAACAACAAAGAGTTAAAAATAATGCAATTGGAAAAGAACTGTTTTAAAATTACCTAATCTCCATGGTTCAGAACCTCTCCCATTCAACCGCATTAGACAATAAGACCCTGCAGGCACTTAATAATACTTTTATATAGTGCTACTTTGCGCCTTCACTGTGCTGTAAAAGCATTAACTAATTAATCTTCATAACAACCTTCTGAGGCTGAGAAGTAAGGCCTAATATCCCTTTCTTAAAGATAGAGAAGATAAAATATCGGGCAAGGCAAAGGCCTCAGTTCCTGAATATTGTGTGCTTTGTTTTTCTAGTGAATGGGCCTCTAACACCAAATGGCATGGACTGAACTTGGTCACCTAGAGGTGCAGTGACCCGATTCTCGTACAACACACAGCTATGGAAAATTTGACTTTAGGAGAGCGAACAGATGCTTATAAACTCCAGGACAGTAAGATTGTTAAGCATATACTTAACTTTAAATGTAAGTTGCACATGGAAACCCACCTATGGTCTTGTTCTGCTGTGGAAAATTTGTACATAGTTCAGTGTTTTAGTGGCTCTGATGATGAGATAAAAACCCCAGCTCATTTAAAACCCAAAGGGTGATTTTCAAGAACCTAATGAGAAACTCAGGAGCTCCTCTCACACCTTTTCAGCAGAACTATTTGGACCTCCAAATCATATGAATTCCTGTGGGCTAAAGATTAAGCTTTACAATAAGGCAAGTTGAATCTCTGAGAAATTATGATAAATTCATCTAATTGGTCCTTGTTACCTTAAGTCTAGATATTTAGATAAAATTAGTGATAGTTCCTTGCCTGACTTGGAGAAAGAAAAAGCACTTGCCAAGGCAGTTGATCCAATCTTAAGTCATCCACCTAAGACAGGCAGTAAAATGCACCGCCCACCACCACCACTCTCTCTCTTTTTTGAATTTTTGGCACTTTGGATAACTAATTTAGACTCAGCATATAACTTCTAGATAGCTAAACCAAATCAGGCAAATGTGGGTCTAAGTAAATGAAGAATATATCAGTTTGTGATACAGCAGGCTAAGGAAACCTCTCCTAATAACATACAGCCCCATTAATATTATCCCTCCTAGGGCTCCGAGAACTTCCTCCTAACTATTTATCTCAAAGAACGTTTCAAGGACTATCTCCTCTTTTTTAATTTTAGTTAAATACAACAGGAACATCTTGTCTAGCAAAGGGAAGGTGGCTGGGAAGGAGAGTTCTGGTCACGTTCTAGCATGCCAAGCTGTGATTTTGGCTGGCATTAGCAAACATTGCAACATTTATTAATTCATTACTTGGGAAATTGTCTCACCCAATTTCTCCAGGCAGCAACTCACTCATTGCTACATGTTAGGAGAATATGTTAAAGATGCCTCATGTTATTTTGAAGTCTTAGTCACTGTGGTTTGGGTGTAGACACTCCTTAGCCTGGGCTTCAGAAATTGAAAATAAGTGAGAGGTGGAGATTTAGAAATCATTCTCATCAAAATCAGGGAGAAATGAAGAAGCAGAAAGATGAACCCTCAAGTAATTTACCAAAAATATTGTGTCATTAGTTCAGAGAGTATAAAAGAATTTATATTGGTTACTGGAAATACTGGCTGGAAAACCATGAGTAGTTATTGAAATGTAAAGCTGTGTAGTGCACGTGGTATCTAAGATACTTCATATCATACAATCTGATATGACTTAGTTTAATGGTATTTTTTCAGTGTAGATTTTAGATACAGTGGTGTTAAGTGCCAATATATATAGCTAAGTGCCAAATATATAGTTAATGGGGTAGACTAGGCCTCTAGGGTAGTGCAGAGAATTTTATTTCTGTGATGTTCATCCTGTCTTCCTTTTTTACAAAAGTCTAGCAGACCTGGGAGTACCTCCTCCAAGTAGCAATTTATTCCTGAAGAACTGAAAGCATATTTGATGCTCCAAAATATTGACTTGTAAAAGAGATGGTTCAGTTTAGAAAAGATACGGTGTTTTCTACAATTCTTCTCTCATCTTCTTCCCTCTGAGAAGTCTCTCAAGGAAGAGTCACATATACTTCACCACAGTTTCCTGTAGAGTGTACTGACATAAGCCAGCCACTCCTCTTTAGGGTCTTTTCTGTAAGCCAGGTTGAAGAGTCTCACTCTGTAATCGTCTGAATTTTTTTCCAGAAACATCTCTGAGAGCCATGAAGAAAGTGATACAAAGATCTGGTGACCATGAGCCACCATAAATATTGCCAGGTAATTCATACTCCAGTCTAGGTATTCCATGTCCTCACTCAAGGCAAAGCCATTTTTAGGCTCCAGAGGCACTAGGATCCATTACTGTGACCACATCACTGGATTCAGTGTAAAAGTAGCCAAGGAAAATTTAATAGCCTGAGATTTTTGGAGTCTGCTAGTGAAATAAATTGAGTACATGCATAAATTAGATCATTTCAAGAGTAAAAACAAAACAATCAGAAAAAAACACCCTAACAGTTAAATATATAAAAATAATTAAATTGGTTTCCTATAGACAAACAATAGAGTGTGTAAATTGAGTATATAAATTGCAAAGCTAGAAATGATCTAGACTAGTCCATACTAAAAACAAATGAAAAACAATACAGACATTGCTAATTTGGTGTGAAGGCAGAACACTGCTGAGAGAATACTGTAATGGAGGGTAGTTAATTTCATTCTTTTTTTTTTCTATGTTGTTTAAGGATAGTTCAGAATAAATATTAAATCCACAAAAAAGTATACTCTCTTGGAAAATCAATATGCCATAAATCAGAATTAACGTGAACTTTGGAATGTCTGTGCCTTTGCTTTCCCAAGAAATTTTTTAAGTCTCATAATGTCTCCTGGGATTTTGCCCACCACTCATGAAAAACTGTATTTAGCACCATGCCAGCTAATAGTGATTAACATATTGATTTAACTAGCTTTGAAGCTGATGAGATCTGTAAACATTCTTAAGAAATGCAGGGAATTAAGAGCTAAGACTTGAATGTAACTTATTTTGGCCTAAACTGACTGCATGTTGTGATCAACAATTTGCAAGTGACTCAGAACTCACCAACATGTTAAACACAGTCAGCACTTGTAATGGAGACTGCCCCACCTGCCTAGTCTTCACTAGCATTGCAGATAATTATATACCATCAATATTGCCATCCTCCTTTTCTGATATCTGTGTTTTCATCTACTCTTTCTGTCTATTGCCATCACTGGTTGAAATTTAGCTTAGATGCTGTTGGAATGTGGGTTGGGTTTGTGTGGAACTCCCCAGCATGTCATACTCAGTTGGCAAGGGTCATGGCATAAATAATTAGTTTAGTAGAAAATCACAGGTTCTGGGGAATATTTCCCACTACTACCTGTCTGACTGAAATGAACTACTGACTGTAACTCTTTGTTCAGGAAAACTGAGAGTCTTCTATCAGAGACCTAATAAGCACAAGATCTTGTTGAATGTGTTTCAGTTTCAGAGTAATTCACTTAAATTTAGGCATATAATTATGTGAAAATAAGCTTGATTATATTGTCCACCTGAACATTTAGCGACAGTCAAGATATCGTGACATTTCTATAGGGCTTGCCAGTATGACTGAGAGTTAAGTAGACTTATAAGTAGTCATACTTGCCAGTATGACTTTCCTTAGAGATGAAGGCAGGCCAGACATGCTACCTCAAGACATCACAAATAACAATATAAACCAAACGTGAGGCAACTTGTTTCTGCAACTTAAATATATATTGTTGAAATTGCCTTGAGATACACAAGGCTATCCTGCCTAAATGCATTCCAGATGATGTTCCAGATGATGCCATTAATTTGCCATCCACCCTAACTATCCTAATACATCTAAAACAGTATTGGATACCCGAGTTAAGACAACCGGGTTGTGTTCCTTCTGCCTGGAAGGATCAACTTTCTCACTGCAGCTTTTCTGTCCTTCAATTTTCCATATTTTCCATACAAAATAGCAGCATATACAACACCAATCCTTGTTCCTGCATTATGAGGCCATGCTTCTTCATAGTCCCTAGGTAAGACTCATTTAGCCCACAGACTTTTAGATCATGCTGCAGGTGAGCTCTACACAAATTGGCTCCAGAGAGAAAGGGATGGATCTTTGATTCCTGTTATCGGAGGCAGTGCATTGCAAGCCTGAGGTTCCTGTAATAATCTCACTGTTGCATCTTGTTATACAGAAATGAATCATGTCTAAGAACAGATTTATTTGCAGGTGGAGTGAACAGGGAGGAGGGGAAAGATACGAAAGCTTTAGCTGTTATAAATTCCATCTTCTGCTTTTCCACTGTGGAGCTAATCCCACTCCTTCCCTTAAACCAGAACAGCACCAAAGCGTTCAGTTCTCTCGGACATATGCAGGAAGAGGTAAAAGCTCCTATGTAGAGATGTCAAGGAGTAGGAGATGGATTTCAACTTACCTCCAGCTAAAGTCTCAACTTTCTCTCCTCACATGATATTTTCCTTTCTCTATATATTCTATTTTCCAACTGTGAAAACATGTCAAAATATTTCAGACTTAACAAACTGATTATCAGACAGCTATTGGTTTGAGCTGAGACTAAACAGGAACAACTTCCTCTGTAGTTAAATGCAAACTAGAAGGTAATTGAAATTTAAGATCTCTGAGGCAAGAATTACCTCTTACCATTTAAATGCACAGTCATAGAACAATTGGCCTATCAGGTGTGTCCATATCCCAAGAAATGATAAAAATAATAATCATAATAAGATGCTGCTGATGATAACAACAATGATAATGATAATCAACTATGACTGGATTAATTTTGAGAAGAACCACTCTAGGGAAACTCAGAGTATGGCATTCAGATGTACTTTTCCTTTATTTTTTAAAGTAATACAGTATTATTATGATTACATTTGACTTCTTGGTTATCCATCAGCACATGGTGGGTAGAAATAACTTGGGGTGTGATAGATGAGGGTAGCTGCTCTTTTTTCCCCTCTTTTTTTTCCTACTGAATTTCTTGATGTGTATGCTTTTCCATGCAGATGGCACCTTTGGCAACGGCTGCCTGGCAGGATTTCAGGACACAATTAATCTATCAAAGCAATGCTAATGAAGTTGGACTCTTAACAGTTTACTCACCATCTGCTTCTAACCATCATTCATCTCTGTGTTGTCCCTAAAGCTTCTTCCATGGAGGATGAGATCTGCTCTGAGCAGTATTGATTGATTTCCTTAGCCTATCATGTTCCATGAACCTGTTGCAGCTATTGACCTTCTATAAGGATTTTGCTAAAAAATAATTTTAACAAAGTGCTAAAAATCAAGACCGTGGCCACTGATCAACTTTTCTGGAGTCAAAGATCAAGTTTCATACCTTCAAAATTGCCTAATTTTGCCTAACCCTGTAGGTACATAGGTTTTCATCAGTTTCTGCCTTTCCTTTCCACTAGTTTATTTAACAGAAGTTATTAAATTCAGAATAATCATTTTCAGTTTGCAATTAGAATTAAACATTCCTGGTTTTATTATAAATCTGAAGAAAGATTTGGGCTTTTTTTTTGTTAAAGCATTTATGTGCTTTTGTCCAGTGATATCAGGTGGACTAAATAAAGCCATTGACAGTTTACAAACCTCATATGGCTTTATATCCTTGCACTGGCAGGATTACCACACCTGCCACTCTTCCAGTAAAAACCTATACATTTCTGTGGCCAAGCTCCACCTCAGTCTCTTATTGCCAAGCTGCTCCACACCTATCTCATTCCACTGTGGATGCGATTTGCAAACCAGGTGGTTTCCCTGACTATCTGGCCTGCAAGACCTAAGCCAGAAATATTCTCATAGCACAGCAATAGGACACAAAACACATCCAAGAAAATGAGGTTTATAATCCTCTTTCTAACTCCTTTTTTATTCAGTCGTCTCATGGATTCACCTAGAATGGGGCAGTCCCAGGTGCAAGTCTCTTGTGTTCCTGAGGGGATTTGAAACCACAACTCTGGTTTTCTACCTCATTGGTTATTCTCCTATTCTAGGAGGTTCTTCTAACCACCAAGAGATAACCTGGGAGATTGTGGGTCTCACAGTCTTTCCATTGAATCTGTCCCACTTTAATTAAATATTTGTTGTGCTTGTGGAAAAAATAAAAGAAAAAGAAAAAAAATAACTCTAGACACAGGCAGAATGGGAGAACTTGGGAACTAGTGCAAAATCTAGAACATTCAGTGTGATGAACTAGATTTGTGCAATTATTGCTGAAGATGCATAACTAAATATATAAATTTACTTAAGAAGACTGTAGAACCTCCCTTTGAAGGTGTACATAACCAGTTAACAAAGTTACACATTGCAGCAAAAAGCACTGTGATGCTCTAGTCTTTCTGTAGCACTAGTGCCTCATGCTTTGCTACCTGAATTATTTCCTTTCAAAAAGGAAACAGTAGTAACTCCTCAGTGATGTAACTGCGGATAAATTGTGATATATTAATAAATATTGCTGCATACGGTGTGAACCAGTTAGGACAGCAAGCAAAACCATTAATTACAACATCTATAACATTTACAAGACCAGACAATGACTGCAGCAAATTCAACATTGCAATTTACGTAGTTATCAATAAAATGGTGAGAAAAGTGATAGAATTCTGAGCTAACTTACTGTCATCTTCAAAACAAACAGAGCAAAACAAGGGCTGGGCAATGGGTAATGAGAATGCTAGAGGCACTGAGAGGCCTCTAGCCACCGAAAGGCGTGCTTACAATGAGACATACACAGATTAGGAAATAAAGAGGATAGACAAACATAAAGGATGTGATAAAGATAATGAAATCAGTTGTTTCCAATTACCCCATTTCATATTACAAGAATAATGAAACATCCTATGGAACTAAGCAGTGAGGCATTTAGAGATGATAAAAGGGAAGACACTTTTTCACAATAGATAATTGACCTGTGGAAGTGATTGCCACATGATAGCCCCAAGTCCAAGAGCTTAGCAGGTTTTAAAAAAAGGATTAAACATATATAGGGATAATTAGTTTGTCCATTATTAAACAAGATAAGTTTTATTAGTCACTAGTTACATTAAGCAAGATAAAGTAAAGACCTTATGGGAAGCTTCAAGTGTTTTTCAGTGAAAAAATCCTAAATCTCACCTTTCATTCAAATTTTCAAAAATATATTTTTTGAATTGCTGTTCTGTAGAAAATTCTGAATTTTAATTCTCAAAATTAAGTACATCTCTGCCTTTTCTTGTCTACTGAACCTAGCAACTAATGTGATTGCATCTTGCCTCATGGATGGATAAGAACTGAGATGTTCTGGCTAATAATTTGTATCTATGTTGAAGTTACCTCTGTGAGAATCAAAATCAAGACTTCACTGTAGAAAAACACAGGAGAGCTCAGACATCTCCTCAATGAGTTAAGGACTGAAATTAACTTTCTAGAAGACATTCTCCATTCACAAAATTCACTCCCACATACACTCAAGAATTTGGGGTTTCCAGCATTCTGGAATAACTGCACTCATCCAAGGACTCTACCTATGCACAAGCAACAACCTTACTTTGGTGATTAATTTCAAATTCATTAAAAATATATATATTTCTTTGCCTTGGCCCAAGATCTTTACCTCCAAGTTTTGGATGAACTTTTGGAATCTACCAGAAGTGTCTATAAGAATATATTCCTCCTTACCTGTCTGAATAAGAGTGGAGAGAGTTGCCACATCTAGGTGGCAGCTCAAAGAACTCAAAGAACCAAGAAATCACAAAGTAATTTTGGTTTGAAAGGACTTTTAGACATCATCTGTCCACAGTAGGGCTAACTCTGAAATCAGATCTATCTGTTCAAATTTTTAAAATGTTTGACTCTTTCTCTGAGATTATGATTCTCTTTCTCCTCCTATTGAAAACTCATTATCCATAGAAGGGGTCCAATATATTTGCATAAGAGGGCTTAATAAGTGCCTCTGTGTCAGTGTGATGAATCCAGGACGCAGCATTAAAACCTCCAAGATTTGCTTTATCACTCATATCATACTTGACCTTACCTCCTCCTAGCTCCTTCTGTACAACTGCGGTATTAGTCTCACGATTGACAGTTCACCACAACCCCAGTAGAAAGAGAAGGGTTATGTCCTGACATGACTGGTATCTGCAATAGTCTTGATCTGCCTATCGTCTAGCCTACTAACTTTGCAAATATATTCCTACTTATTCCTCAAATAAGATATTTTCTGTTGTCTGTCTTTTCTCTTTCCCTAACATGCTGTTGGCCCATTTTTTTTCCCTCTATCTGACCCTGCCAGTTGCTGAAAGCTGTGGTCATATTACCAAAACATGGAAAACAGGTTGGGAAACAGTCTGTACAAAATTTCATTACCAGCTGTTGAGAAAACGTATTTTCTTTGGTGCACTTCCTACTAAAGAAACATTTTTCACCATTTCTTTTAACCTACGCAACACCCTGCTCATGCTGGAGCCACTAGGTCGCTAGTATGTTTAAAGCTAACACAGGTATCTTAGTGACCATACCTCCATCTAAAATGTAGACATATCTTGGCAACTCTATCAACCACTACTGTTAAAAAAGAAAAGAAAAAGAAAAAAAAAAAAGCAGGATCCAGTTCCAAGAATGCATCAGATTGACATCAAATTATTTCCTTCATTTACCTTTCGATTATTGCGCCCTTAGGGATATTCAGGTACAGGCACATCACCAAGCTGCATTTCATTTGTCCCATATTAATAATTTTTATGGTAGTCAAGTATGCAATATATTATTGGAGCACTGCATGTTTTTGAATATATTTATCTTCACCTCACTCTTAGGAGGAAAACAAGTATGGTCCTCCCCCTTTTGTAGATTGGGAATTGAAGCATAAAAAGAGGAAACAACGTGCTAATGGATCATGTAGGAAGTGCATGGAAAAGCATGAACTAGAAACCAAACATACCTTTCACAGCTATAAGCTTTAGGGATTTGTTCTTTCTCTCACAGTGAAATTTTGAAGTTTTTCTATAGTCACTTCCTGAGACTTTAGGACAAAAGGCAAATCACAACAAGATTTTGCCTGAAAATATAAGAACTTAGAGCACACATAGTCATCTTTTCAGTTTTCTTTTGGGTCCAACCTAGTATTTCTTTCTACATGATTTATGCTGAATGCTCAAGATCCTCTAAGAAAAAGCCCCTTTGCCCATGTCATTACTTTATTTCCCAGCCCTTAAAGTGGCAGCACATCTTTTGCACAATTGAAGTTCTTTTTTTTTATCTTTACTTTTTTTCTCCCAAGTAACCAAATCAGCCACCTCATTCCTCACACTCACTTTCCTGTTTCAGTTTTTTTGAGGGGGGGTCTAGTTTTTTTTTGTTTGTTTTTATTTAGTTTTGTTTTTTAAAAAAACAAAAAACTCACACTGCTGTGGGATATTCCCTCAAGCTCTGGAAAGATCATTCATACTTTACATGATATGTGAGCAAACTGGCTGGATTGCAGGGCAGCAGCTCTAGGTTAAATAACAATGTGTTCCCGAAACACCTGTTCGAGAACTCCAAAACATTGCACTCGCAGTAACTTGCTGCAACACATAGAGGACTCTTAAGGCACATGCTCACCTGGGAGCTTCCTGGTGCTCATTCTGTACCTTGTCTGCATAATAACCAGCTCTCTGCAATGCTAAACTTTATCTCTGGACATTTCAACAATGATGTACAATACCCGAGCTTTAAAAAAAATAAGACGAAAAAGCCTGAATTCTGTTGTTTAGTTCTAATTTATTTTTTACTATAGATGGGTTGTGGATAGGTAGGTTAATCTGGAGATATCTGCAGGCAGTTGGTATTACCAATTTAGCATGGCTCTGTCTGCATTTTATCTCAGCTGAGTTTCTAAATTAAACATGCGTTAAAAAATAATGGCATCTGAACTGGGTGTCTCATTCAATTTTAGCCGAGCTGTACTGTTTTGTTATGTTTGCATGTTACTCTGTAAATGTTTGTGTTCCTTATCCTGATTACAGATGCAATTTTACAGCCTGTTTATTGATTTTAAAACTTTAGAATGCCATTGACATCGTCCATAAGGAACCTCATTTGTCTGGTAAGAGATTGCAGGAAGAATTTTAGACCTGATTAATTTGGTCTTGTATCGCTTTTCCACTTGAACTCGTAATAGGAAGTCTATATATTTATTATATTGTTTGTATTTGTAAAAAAAAACAGTGCACCACACTGGTCTATTTAAACACATGCATTTTTTTTTCCTTTGTTTCCATTTTTATTTCTTTCTTAGTCGTTTTAGTTATCTTGTATAAACAGTTTGAAATAAATAAGAGTACACATGAAAATAGATAAGAATTCAAAATGTTCCATTAAAAAAAAAGCACCACACATAACTAAATATGTGTATATATCTCATTGTAAATAAGAAATCCAAAGAATACTGCATTTTTTGATCTTCAGTCACAATTGCAGAAGTTAAGGTAATTTAAATTTTGCCTGAGTAAAAATTTCATGATCTGATCTGTGAATTAGCATAATATTTAGAACTCAGAAAATTTAAAAAGAAAAAGAGAAAAAAACTCCTCAACACACAACACCTCTCAGGCTAGAGTCTAAGTCACGTATAGCATTTGATTTATACTTCATAGCAATCCCTGTACTTCATAGCATGGACTAAAAGACATTTCCACTTTACAGAGACAAAAGCTAAAGAGCTTCCCTAGACTTTCAAAATCATTGTTGCTGTTGAACAAATGAAGAATTAAAATATTGGTGCATGACAAATAAACATGCCTCTGGAAAAAATATATTGTTGCTTTAATCACCTCTTCCTCCAACCGACAATGTGGACCATAGCAACATACGAGTGAGTAACAGGTAGAAATCTATTGGGTAGGGAGTATTTGTGAGGTACAACATGTATTGGCTTCCTAACACTACACAAGTTAGCTGAATGTAGCTTCTTTTGGGCTGGCTTAGTTCAGGCTTTTGAAAATACCATTATTAGTGGTACAGTACCTCAGATCCTTTTCATTTTTCTCTTGGGCTAAGCTATCATTGACTTTTAGAAGATTTTGTCTGCACCTTATGTGACCTAGCTGACTATTCTTGGCCAAAGGAAGAAGAAAGAGAAGATAACATAAATAATTTTAAAAATGAATCTATTTAAAAGATTGACATTATTTTCAATTAATACTATCTTAGAAATGTTTAAAATCTTCATACTAAAACATAGCAGCACTGATATGTCAGTCGTCATGAAGAGAAATTAAACCTCTTTCAGAAGGATGAGAGTAAAATAGGAAAGATTCAAATTAGTTTAGAAGCTAAATCTACTGTCAAAATTACTGTAAAACTTAGAAATGGCATTCTGCTTTTATTTAAGAACAGTCAAAATTTTTACAGTATCATCTCAGAATTTAGTTGAAAAGGTATTACATTTCTAAATATAATTATATATTCCCTTTGTTTCTCTTCAATATGATTGTGTTTCTTAGACTGTAACCAAGAGGTAAAATGGCATCTTAAACTGGTCTTGAACAAGGGAAATTTATTCAGAATGATGATCCCATATGTCCGTTCTCCAAGACTGTTCATTCGTCAGTCTTAGCATGCGTTAGATACCTTGGTAGTTATTCTGAAAACAGTGAACTTGTTTAACATTGGTGACCTCTGCATACCCAGAAGGGTTTCTCCTGGGAAATATGTCCTCAGCACTTATTTAAAATCCTTTTAAAAACTTCTTCCCAGCAGTCACCTGAACTCTGCATATATTTTACAAGAAAAAAAAATACTCTGTCCAGGATTGTGAATCTGTTGGCCAGATAACTGATAAGGATGTCTCTTTCTATAAAAGAGTGCTGGTTAAAGCCCTCAAGAAGTGAGAGCGCTAAATTTTAGCAGTGAGTTAATTTCAGGGAATAGATTTTCTTAATCCTTCCCAGGAAGATACGTCGATATCCCCAGGGCTATTCTTGTGCAAGGGCTTGCCACTCCCTCTGCAGAATATAATCCACTTTGTGGCTTGGAGTGGAGCGCAGGAATAGTTGCCTATTGTAATGGTCAAAGAAGTCAGAAGGAAGCAAGAGAAAGGGACCCCCAAATTCGGAGTTCTGTATTGATCAAGGATTTTACACGTTTGGTCTGCATCAGGTTGTATCCAGAGATTTTACTTCCGTTCTAGGGACACACTAACTTCACCACGTCTCCTTCTTCTGCTGTGCAGAGTGGGATTCCGGAAAGGATGTGAGCATGTGCTTTTAGTGCTAGTAGCATATCTCTCAGTAGAAGGGGAGAATATCTACCTTAAATAAATTATCCGTACTCCTAGAAAAAGAATGAAAAGATAAACTCCTTTACTGGAATGGACTAAATCTTCTATGAAGAAATACAAAATATTTTTCTCTCTTTATTAGGAAAACTTGGATTTTAAGTAGCCTTAATGTATCCTTGCAGATGAACCTACTAAAAAGTGGGAAGTCTAGATAAAGGCATTGTCAGAGCTCTGATTTCCAAATGCTGTTTAGGTAGTATACCCTTACGTCAATTCTTCTCAGGGTTTCTCAGTCTGAACACTCAATAACAAAACTGTCTTTTCAAAATCATAAAAAAGACCTACAGTGCTTTTTGACTTCTCAAGAAGTTGGAGTCCTTGCCTTTTGCATCAAGTCCACAAGTCCATTGAGACACTCAAAAAAAAAAAAAAACACAGAAAAAAACAATGAGGAGTTAGCAAAAGAATAGTGAACTATGTGGGGTGTCACTAGAAAGCTATTCCAGTAGAATGGACTAAACTCAATGTCTGGCCATGTTAAGATATGTTGCAAAATTCAATTATTTTATGAAATTTGTACACAATGAACCTTCTGCAAATTCCAGTTGCAAGGAAAGAGGCTGCAGTGATCAGCTGCACAGAGAGAAAGAAGAATGAGGATGTTTTATTCTTTCTAACTTCTCAGTGTACAACATAATCTAGTGGCAAATATGTTGTTACAAGTAGGTTTTCTAGCAGGTGGTGAAAAGCATATGGTGAAATTTCAGGGAGATATGAAAGCTGGTGTTCTCGTTTCATCAACAATTTCTCTCTCCATAACGATTCATCTGTTAGGTCTACCCTAAGCAGATTTGAGACATCTCCGAGCACGTCGCTGTAGATGCTGCTGCTTTGAACATGGAGTGTTGGATTGGATGGTCTCCAGAGATCTCTTCGTAACAATCATTCTGTAATTCTGGGATTGACCTGATAATTAGAGATGTACCAGATTTATTTTCTCCTGAATTACTGAAAACATCAACTCCTCTTAATTGTATGGTAAGGTGGTATCCCTTTTGAAAACCCAGCTTTTTTGGCAGCAGCAGTTGTGTAGATGCACATTTCGCACGCATAAACTCCGGAATTTGGTTCTGAGATTCTGCAGACAGATTTGGCTTCACTCTACTTGGTGGATTTAAAATGGTATGAGTGACACCAATAGATAAGGATCAGGCCTGGCACATTTTCAAATAGTCTGGCAGTTATATAATGAGAAAGCAGTATAAACTCAATCTCATCCTGTTATAACTTTATTAATATCAATGAGATACATAATATAGACACAATACTGTGAGGAGTTTCAAAAAAGTCTCTGTGTAACTTAACGTTCTTGACAACACAAATGAAAAGAAATGAACTATTATACCAATGTTTCCTAACTAGACCTACACCACCAAAACCAGAGAGCACTTCTTTAAAGATGAGCTAGGACATAACTGCCCAAAATGCTCATGCTCTGCAGTGGTAGTTAAGTTTTCAAGAGACACCAAAGAGTACTGCTGTCATGATGTATTTGCTATCAGGGTATTCAGGTGTTCAGTAGATCACTTCAAGAAGGAGATACTGCTACATTCCACATGATGGCAGGAGATCTGTTTTTCTCATTGCAAAGCCAAAGCTTACAGTTAAAGGTTGTCCTACTAAATACAGCAAGATAAGCCATCTCCCATATTCTCCAAGCTGTTTTGGAATAATGTGTTCTCAAGACATACTCAGAGGGGAAAATTGTTCTTTCTGTATGAAAAAAAACAAACATGTTGAAGTAGTTTTGCAAAGTTTATCTAAATGATAAAATAATAGAAGTACCTTATAAAATAATACTCACCAGTAAACTGGTATTTCAGGGCAGATTTATAAAGCTTATTTTGTTGTTGTTCAACATAATTAGGTTAACCTACTGTGAGCTTTTTTAGAATGCAGATTTGGCTCCTTCTGCCTTGTTTTTTAAGAGGAAAAGTACTCTCAGGCAAAGTTTAATTCAAATGATTTTAGATAGTATTGATAAAGGATTTTTCTGGCTCTATTTTTGACTTCAGAAACATCAGAAACATTAGATTTGTATTTTTTTCCTGGATTTGTTGGAGGCTGGGGAACTTCTTTAGAGTCTCTTTTAGACTGTGCATTTTAATTGCAAATTCAAACACGAGATTTGTTAAAAATATGTAATAAAGATGTTCTTTCTCCAAGTGTTAAGAAGGCAGTGGAGTAGGAAATATATACATATATATATTTAAATTATGAATTTCAAATGTTTTTCCTTCCCTGGCTTGAAGTCGCTTATATTATTTAATTTGATTCTCTACTGATCAACTCTTTTTTTTTAAAGTAAGACTTATATTACATACATGAAAAAATATGGAAAAAATATCAAAATTAAAATAGTATACTTATTGATGCACTTTTATTGCTTAATCACATACAACAAACAATGTAGGAGAATATTAAATACAGTTTTTTGTTTTCCTGTTGTATAGCTCTTTCAGCAATATAGATGAATCATTAAATAGTTATGCAAGGTATGTTCTGCTAAAGAAAAGTGCACTGAGTTCATCCTGTTTTTCTCTACCAGGGAGTGCCCAATTCTTTTGGTAAGTTCTTCTTTAGTAACTTTATTTTAGGATTAGAAAACAATCATTTTTTGCAGCCTACTATCAATCCTGTCAGATTTCCATTGCATTGTCCGATTTCCCAGCCTCTAATGACACAAGAAAATTAGATAGCAGGCAGACATTGGGAGAAGTTCTTTGTAGTTTAGACATGGAAATAAGAAAATAAATATATAAGCTAGATACATGATTTTTATAGTGTTCCTGTTCAACGAACTCAACTTTTTATTTCCATGAACTTTGTTCTGCCAGATATTTAACAGAAGTAACATTAATTTTTCCCTTCATACTTTTATTAGTCATGGTAATCATAACATAATGATATCAGGAAGGTACGTGAATAGGAATTTGTGTCCCTAACTCTGCAGAGCAAGTGACATGACTGACATGATGCCCTCAGCCAAGGCATGGAGCCCAGCTCAGGAAGGGTCCTTGACATGAGCTGTGTGCCTATCAGGAGATGCAAGGTCTCAGAGGAGCCTCTAGGCTATGTCCCCTATGTCTTGGGGGTTATTGGGTGCAAATGGAGCCAATAGTTTGTTAAAACTTAACTTCAATTTACCTACAGTTAATCTTAAAAAAAAAGGCAAACAAAAGCAGAGATATTCCTCTTTGACTTTATTATGCAGTCAACTGCTTAAAGTACAAGTACATCAAATAATCTCACCTTCCTCCTTAACAAATCCTTTTCTTTGTGTATTTGATTCATACTTGATCATTTTAACTGCATTTTGGTATTGTTATATCTTGGAAGACAACTCACCTTTTGGCTCAGAGAGGAGGAAGAGAACTGTAGGGCAATTTTCAATAATATCTTTCTTATTGATGATGAATGATACTTGAGAGAGAAAACAAAAACCTGAGTATAATAACTGTGTTTTAACTTGTAATCTAAACAAATGTGATTTGTGGACTTTGAGACTTAATGGCAATGGAATGCTTGTTATTGTTTTCCAGTATTTTTTGAACATGGGTGATGGTAACAATTAAAATTATATATGTATTCATCTTATAACTCTTCCTTGAGTAGTCTTCTTTAGCTTTTCTTGAGCACATCTTTTAACTGAGAAAAATAACAGATTAACTTCTTCTTGATTTCTGGTGGTTTTTGCTTTTTCTGTGCCAGAAATGTCTGGAACCCTTTTTTGTTCCAGAACTAATGAACTATTCTAATATACTTGAGGGGAATATTTAATAGTGTGATTATTTTATCCATTCATATATTTTTATGAACAAAATATACTTAAGGTATATAAAATGGAGATTTTATATACCTTAAGTATATTTTGTTCATAAAAATATCAGACTAAGAGAAATCCTCGCTACCAAACCCTGAATTTTGATCAAAAATAAACCCATGTATGTCCCTTTAATAAAAAGTGAGGCTAAATTTTGAAGAAACTGAAGAAGCTTTTTTTTTTTTCCAGTATAAATGTGATCTTGAAAATCCACAAATCAAAATGCTTATCTTGTGTTGGTGCCAGCACATAACGCATGACTCCTCGGTAGATGAATGTCTACCCATAGAATGCATTATTAGTCTATTTAGCTTCATGTGCTGTGGTGACCTACTTTAACTTATTCTTAATAATGTACAGCACTTGAGCAATATTGACTCATATACTCATTTCTCATATACTATGAGACATTAATAATGCATTGCATTATTTCCTCCAAAGTGAAGATATGGTTAAATCAAATGGATCCTAAAGTGAACATCAACAAATGAAACAGATTGGCCCTTGTAAGAGCAAAATGATATGTTATAAGGAAGGTATTTCATTCTGTTTCCCCTGACAAATGTTTCCTTAAATATACCATTGCTTCTTTATGACTGGCAAGCTGGGGTTTCTGTTTTTCCTGGTTTTCAGCACAGTATTTAACAGTAGTTTTTTTCTTACCTGCATCTAGAAAACAAGATTGTAAGCCATGTTTTGTAATGTACTGATGATTCTCCCAAGATGAAAACCTTATAAATATACCTTGAAAAGGCATCTTGTTAAAAGAGAACTAAATTACAAATAGGAGCAGATTAGAAAAGTGAAAATGAGTGTAATTCATGTAAAATGAATCGATTACCTCAAATAATTTGTCACTATCTAAGTGTAATGAGACTGTGTTTCTGATGAGGAAAACTAAAGAACAGACTTATTAATGTTATTACAAAGATTTATTATTATTATTACTGTTATTTCCTGCAGGCCAACTGCAGGAAAAATAGGTTTTATGTTCAGATCTTGTTTATCAATTTGAACGCTTTGGTGAACCATCTTTAAAAAAATGTCCCTGCAATCCTGCTCTTCACTTTTACAATTTCAAAGAAAGAACTAACTGATATCAGCTGATATCTGGACCCATTGCACTGCTGAAACCCCCAAGACAAGTAGTTTCTCCTTTCTCTCTGTTTCAGAGTGACTTTCACCTAAAAAAAAAAAAAAAAAGCGGTACACACTATCAGTCCCTGGATACTCAAAGTCAAATTCAGATACTTCACTGTACAATTTTCTCAACACAAAACAGGCTGTGCTTGTTTTCAAGAAAGGAACTGCCAATGTCATTAGCTGCCCTACTTGCGCTACGAAACGCTGATTTCAGAAGATATATCTGCATCCTCAACTCTGATAATTTTATTATTTTTAGTACTGTGAATAGAAGCGCTACACTATTTTCAGATAAGGATACATGGCATAATAATCAATTCTGATCATTTAAGTTCCTATTGACTGTTTTAAAAAATATAGGTCGTTTTATGTAATGTTTTGAAGATTGTGACAATGCTTGAAATAATTAAAAAGGTGTGTTAAGTGTTAATAATTTGGTTTCTTTTTCACTAAATGAAACCTTCCACGAATTTTCAGCTTTAAATGTTGGATAATGTTTCATTTTATTGTGAGGTTTCAAGAAAATTAGTTAATTACTTTTTCTGAGATGTAATCAGTTGGGTATCGGTCTACAAAAATGTTCATGCATACAATATCATAGTTTCAAAATCTCTTCCAATTTTATAGTGACTTTTAACATCAACTAAATATTTTTAAAATACCAGAATTAGTTGGATTTCCTGAAATGTGGGAATATTTTATTAATACACAATAAGGAAGCAACGTTTGTAGGCCCATGTGAATGTGAAAGTCGTCAAATGAAGGAAAAAGTTCTCACAAGCACAGCATGGAAAAATATTTTGGAAAAATTTAAGAGGATATTAGGAAAGAAAAGAACAAAAAAAAACACTCTGCCTTTTTATACATCCCTGATATTTAAAAGCATAGAAAAATAGATCTGGTCGATTGATAGAAATTTGCAGAGGATAGAACAAAGTCTTCGATATACTAGCTGATGATTTTGCAAGATTGGTTGTGCAAATAAAATATCCAGCCACTTAAGTCATGGCACAAATACATCAAGGTACTCAGCTTTTTGATTTTGTTCTTGTTTTTTAAAGCTCTTCGTTTTTTCAAAGTCAACAAATTGCCAAGCTCTTTGACAGTTATTCTTCCTCTTGAGGTATGGTATAGCTGTCTTGTAGAACTGAGATAAAAGAACCTGGAAATGAAGGTTTTTGGTCACTTATTGAAATATGAATGGCTTGTCACTGGAGAGTTGTAGTCCCATGCAATACATGCACACTAGAGTCTGTATTTTTAGAGAGCCACAATCCTTAATGTTAGGTGAAAAAATCAGGAAATTGCTTTTTGTGTTTTATGCAACAGGAAGACTTTGGTTCTCATTTCTTTTTCTAAAAAGCAATTGAAAGAGATGTCTTCCCTTAAATAGACTGGAGGTGTATGTTCAGTGAATCTATGATGGTTTTAGAAAACTATTTCCCTATGTGATTCAGAGCTCAAACAAACACTTCTCTTATTTGCTGTCACAAATAATAACTGACTGGCACTTATTTTGGCCAGCCCCCTCTCCCTTAAATTCTGATAGTTCTTTAGACAAAAAATGTGTTAAAAGTGAGGAAAAAAAAAAAGAAAGAAAAAGAGGGGGGAATGGAATTGTAATGAGCTGACTTTTTTTTGCACAACAAAAACCATCCCATTGAAAATATCCTAAGTATCTCCACCTATAGATACATACACTATCAGTGCATGTGAAGGGTTTATTTCATTGTAACATTATTGACATTGATAAAGAATGTCTTATCTCAAGCTTTCAAAGATCAGCCAGGCATCAACAGAATTTCTCTTCAATGAGATATGCTAACACGTGATGAAATTAGGTGGCAGAATTGAGAGTTCATTAAAGGTACTACTCTAAGAAAGGACGTGTAGCTAGGGCTTGCCAGCTAATAAGGGATCCCTTTTTTTTAAATAACTATTATATAAATTTTGAATTACTGAATAAATTACAAGGACCTGTCTTCATAAGATTTGATCACATGCATGCATCCTTGTTCTGTATTTCTAGCAGACAGTACCTCCTGCTCTCCCTGTATTACAAGATCCCACAAGCCTCAATATACCTTGAGATCAGTGTAATCTTTTTCATCATTGTGATCTGCAGTAGCAAACACAGAATTTACTGACCACAAGTTTTCAGAAGACAAGGGAAATGGCTTTGGAGAAGAAATGTTTAAAGTAAAAGCTACAGTTTCCTTTGTGTGTCATATGCCTGCAAATTCAAATCTTTGAGTTAGATGCAATCGGCTGTGGGAATAAGCTTCTGGTTGTTCCCAGTTTCCATACTCTCTGTCCCAGAATGCAGTATCTTGCTCCTCTTATCAACAGTTTGCAATTCAGTTTGTCTAGTCTTCAGAAATAAAGTAAAATGCCCATAGTGAAAGAGCCATCCAGCTTTTCTTTTCTGTGGTATAAAGACCGCAGATTCTGCTTACAGCTCAAACTCATAATGATCAAGAAAATCTTCCAATTTAATAACTAAATTCATTTTTCCTTCCTTAAACTAAATGCAGTTATTAAAACCAGAAAGATAGCTTCTTCCAGCTTGCACTATGAGCTGAAAATGGCATTCTCATCACACAATTAATTAATGTTCTTGATGCAAAGAGATAGGGGATAGATTTACGTTCCACATGTTATTGAATAATTCTCACATGTAATATTGCTTTGGCACACTTTATGTTCCTGGAGTTAAAGGGCACATCAACAGCTCAATGCATTGATAACCTGAATGTCAGTACAGCTATAAAACTTGTTTTCTCTTGTGCTTTTCACAGCTTTCAGTACACTGGTCTCCTGCAAAATGGTTGGTGCTCTGAAAGTGTCACACAAATTAGAGGAGCTGAATTATATTTCCTGGAATGAGAAAGGGCTTTTTTTTTCCTCCTTTTTTTCCTTTTTCTCTTCTTTTTTTTTTCCTTTTCCTTTTTTCCCCTTTTTGTTTTCTTTCTTCCTTTACTCTTTTTTCCTTTATCCTTTTCCTTTCTTTTCTTTTTCTTTTTTTTTTGTTGTTATTCTTTTCTCATCTTTCCAAGAAGATAGATTGAGAAGTTGTCAGGAAAATTTGTACCTCACTTTTTTTTCACATCTGCTTTTTGTGCAGCTCATCTCTTCATGTGTGATCTTGCTGCATCCACATTCCATTCAGGCTTTTAGGGGTTAATGTAGCATCACTGACCTTAAGATATAATGTTGATTAGTATTATTCTCATTTGTTCTTCAAAAGACTTCAAATAATGCAATGGTTATGGCACAATCCATCAGAAAGATTTTTTTTATCAAGATTTTAAAGGCATGATTTGAATGCTTTGCAGAGCACTATAAATACATATGAAAATATGAGATGCAAGACATGCTAGGGTTGTGCTGGGGCATTTTGTAGGACAGAGGGATAGGATCTGATCTAGCTTGGGCATTACTTACTTATTCTCAGTAACAGCGATTTTATACTGACTGTTTAAGGTTAATGATTTCCAGCTCTCTCTCTCTTTCTGTCCCTCCAAACTGGTAACTATTTCACTGCTAAGCAAACTCATAAGGAGGTTTCATGATTTCGTTTGAAAGAATGAAAAGAAAGAATGAAAATATGAATATGCATCTGATTCTTGTTACATAGTAATGGCATACCAGCATAATCCCCATTCAAATTTTCAGAGCTAAGTGCAGTAAAATTGGTGTGACATCAGGTTCAGCTCTACAATATCTACCCCAGCCAGCCTGATCTCCTGGAAAGATATGATCCGATACAATTTCAGAAGAGATAACATCAACCATGAGTAAAGTTCATGCCAATAAGTTTTTTTTTCCTAGTAGTACATCACTTTGCTTCCTATTTGATATGTAAAATATTTAGATTACAATATAAACTGTGTTTTTGCTGGAAAAAAATAGTACCTTTAAAGAAGTGAGTTTTACTGTGATATTATTGTACTGATATCTCCTTTTTACACATGAGGCCATGAGGAATTAAAAAAAAAACAAACAGAAAAACACCCAGAATCTGATTCATTTCAGCAAATTTTAGTCATGTATATGCATTTTAGATATACACCGCTGAATTTGTCTTTTTCAGCTCTCCTTTCAGATAGGGGAGAAAAAAAGGCACTTCTAGGCATGATTCATCTGACCTAATTGAAAAAATATTCTTGAGAATAAGATTAATACTGCTCTGTGCTTCATGAGATATGTCAGCTAAATATCCACTGACTGTAAAGGATACTGGAGTGACCTGTACAGAGATAGATAACTTCTTTGTCAAGACTTCTACTTGGCGAGATAAATTCTATCCATTTTGAGTAGAAGTTCAGAAAGTCTGTGACAGAACAGTTTCTTCTGTGGTGGCAACCTGATCATCTTTAGGAAACATGGAAAGCCATTCTTGTCAAATACAATGCTAATGCAGCTCTCCCTCCTTAATTAGTCTTTATGCCTCTGCCTCTCTCATCCTCAAAACACCTCCAAAGTTCCCTCCATCACATCCATTCCATACTTGGTACCAATCTCCCCAATATGGAGACTTTGCAGTGGGACTTGCAAAATCAGGAGGCTAGTATGGGAATAACAGTGCCCAAAGAACATGAATTATTGCTTACAATTAATACTAACAGTTACGCAATCACATGCAAAAGAATGATATTACACAATCTCTTATATAACACCTAATCATAACCTAATTCTGCTCCACTGCTTTATACTAAGCTACAGTTGTCATTCAGTAGGAAGAATATCCTAATTTAAGCAAACTTTAAAAATTGATGTTACAGCTCTTGAATTATTCAGGGATCTGATGAAAAAGCAACATTTCTGATTTTACTGAGGTTTATATTATTTAAGACATTTTTGTCATAATATCATTTGCTATCTTAACTCCTGGGATAGTGATGTAGATTATTAAATTGTGCCTGAAGTAATTTCTAGTGTCTCTAAAAGAAGGCAAAAAAATGAGCTTCTTAAGAGAAAAAGACAGTACATTTCCCCTGCCCTAGCCTTTGATTTTCTCTTTCAGCAGGATATTCCCAATAGACTCAAAGGCATTTTATATTTCAACAGGCACTTTTCCCTGGCTCAGCAACACCAAAGGTAATCTTGCCACTGTTAAAGGATATGCCTCACTTTTCAGTGTTTTCATGAGACCCAAATTCAGTGTCACTGACACATGACTGAGTTCTGTAGAACAATTTCACATCTCTATGCTTCAAAGTGCAAAATGAGATCAGCCTGTGTCCATTACTTGTTACTGTTATTATTATTATTGAATGTAACCATTAAAATACATTATTACATACATTTCTTAAGCACTCATCCCCTTAAGATCTGGAATCACTTATTTGGCTTTAATGTATATTGTGCTGTCTAATCCAGATTTCCTTTGACTTTGGTAACATTTTATCCGTAGGAGCAGAATATAAGTAAAGGAGGACTCTAAGGAATAACTCCATCTGTTAGTAAAGAGGTAGCTGTTGGAAAAGTTTTGTACGTGACTTAGTCAAACATTTATTGAAATGTTATTTTGCAAATATGTTCCCAAAACCTTAACGCATCTCCTTCCAAATGCAGTCATGAAAAACCCTGTAACATCCTGGCTCTCCTCTGGAGTTTAGAAGAGCTATTCGGAGAGATATTAATTTTTTTAATCTAGAAGTTCTAAACACTCATTCCCAACACTCTTGCCAAAGTATGATGAACACAAAGGCTTAGTGTAATATTGTCTCAGTGCTGCAGTGTTTGTTGAGTAGGATGTTGATTCATCATAGTTTATGCACTGGAACTCTGAAAACTCTACTGGACATTTTTTGATTAAGTGTAAGTCCTGTGACTTAATCTGAGTATATACTGACTGGTTTCATTCTGAATGAATTTATGTCACTTAATTATGAGATTAAAGTGGATTTAGGTTAAAAGAAAAAAAAAGGAAAGAAATAAATGGTACTAGACAGCAACTATCGAAAGACAAGCACGCTATATCTCTCCCTGTAGTTTCTTCTAATGTAAAAGCAAGCTTCAATAGTTCAATATGATATTCAGCTCATCACTCTGTCATAATGAAAGAATGAATCATTTTCCATTTCAGGATAGAAGCTAACAAAGCGTGTCTACAATCACTGACGTAAGTTCAACTTGCTGATATATTAAGAAAGACTTTCATTTCAATTGTTTAGGTTTCAATAATCTTTATTAATCAGCCTAAATCTAAGATATCGCTCTGTCTTTCTAATCGCCACTGTTCTCTTGGTACGTGGTGAGGGAATCAAGCAGGGAGGAGAAAGATAATAATTATAATAAATTGTTTCAGTCACTGTGAATCCTGAAATTATCCAAATTATGTTGCCAAGCTGTGGAAACTGAATTCTCAGTACTTAAAGAAGTAGTAGCCCTGTTCCACTGGTAGTCTAAGGACACTTTATAACGGTTACACACTGGAGGTTGCACTCTTTAGAAATGCAACATTCCCTACAGAAAACAGAAGGAAGGAGAAGATGGAAGTCAGAATTAGTCCCAGTGTTTCCTTTCACAAAGGATAGAAGAAGAAATTTCCTTTTAAGTATGCAGAAAACTCATCTTGCATGAGGTGCTTCATCTGCTATTTGTGATTAATTCCCCATTCTGTCCAATGTCTTCCATTGATTATTAATGATAATGCTTTGACTTATGATTGATGCCTGGTGCTGCTGGCATACTGCAAGAGTATGCCTGCTGTGTACTCTTTATTGCCAAACAGAGAGCACATTTATGGAAACACATTGTGTGCTGGAGGGGACCAGTGCAACAGGCGGATGAGTCCATCTTGTCTTGGGCAAGGGCTTGAATCCCACTCATACTAAGATTTTCACCTCTGAGCAGATATGTCTTTTATAATGGGCTACTAATTCCTCACAGCAATCAGGAAAGGCAACCACGAAAGAGTTAATCTTGAAAGCCTGTGTGGTGAAGACCAAGGAATGTTAGACCAAAGAGGCACCTGAGAGCCTTCACATGTGGCCTTTTTTTTAATTCCTTCCATGAAAAACTTGTACATTTTCACCAGGCAATTCCTAAATTGCATTATTTCTATCCTGCCACAAGACAGAGGTGAAAACCAGATATTGGAATTTTAGCCTATCAAGGTGAGGTTAACCCCAGACTTCAGGGAAAGGTGAGTCACACACTAATTATATCAATAATTAATTGATATAATTAATCTAAACCAATAAAATACACTTTTAAAATTCCTTTTCTAGAACAAATCAATATTTAACTATTTCCTCTGCTTATCTCTGTTGTTCACTAGCCATTTTTACTTGTATTTTTTATTGCAGGGAACCTAAGAGCCTAAATTGGGTCATTTTTAGGTATTGTACAATATATGCAAAGTAAAAAACATACCTGCTCCAAACAGCTTACAAACTAACAGGCAAGATGCAACAGGTGGGTGAAGCAAGTAAGCAGGTGGGAGTGGAGAAATTATAATAGTAGGATGTGTTAACACTTGCACAGCTCATAAGTGAATCATCAAAACAGCTGAGCTAGAACTGTCTTTTCTTTCTGTCACTTCAGAGAAAAAAATAGAGTTCTTAGTTTCATATTGAGTTTTATTCTGGAGAAAAATCCTGCAGAGTTTAAAACTGGACTGAAATAAACAAGGTCTAAGCTAGAGCAAGAAACCAAAAATAAGGTATTTACAATGGACAGGCAACTTAAATCACTAAGGCAGGTAGAGAAGTGAGGCTGTAAATACACGTAATTGCCTGAACAGTAGACATACTTCAATTCAATTAATTATATCTGGTGATTAGCCAGTTATGGCTAATGGCGACGAGTAAGCGGAGGAAAAGATTCCAATGGACGGATTCTGTGAGACTGCAAACCTGGAACAATTCTGATAAGGGAGCTTCACTGGTGTGAATATAGCTCTGATGAATCACATTTGATTTCAGAGGGCTCCTAGCATTTACGATATGGCTCTAAGATGTTATTCCATCTTTTCACATCACATGAGAACATCTCACTGTTCTGATTTCCCTTCAAATTCAACAACAGAACCCAATGTCACCTGCCTTGGTGAAATGAGCCTAATGCTGTTTCCTTTCATAATTACTGAAGATGATTAAACCCCTAAAAGCCAAAAATATCAAAGCTGTCTTGTTTTCTTACTTTATTATTCTATTTATTTATTTTATATTTTAATTTTGACAATAGTGTTCATCTTATCTCAGGAATATTAGAACTCGGTACAGTTAATCCCATTATGTTGTAGATTCTCTGTTGTTCAAAGTCTATGAATCAAAAGCTAAAAGGATCTAAAAAGAATTTCAATTTAACAGAATTGTAGGATAATTTCTCCAGCCCGTGCGATTTCCAGGGCAAAATTAGCTGGTCGTCAGTGAAGGTTTTGGCACTTTGTGTTTCAATAATATGATCAGTTCTCATAGGCAAAGGTTGAATGTCTTCTACTACGTTACCCCTGATGCAAAACAGTAGCTTCTTTCTGTGTTTTGTGTTGAATATCTCTGAGTACACAGGTCATGTGTAACAATTAAGCTTATAAGAAATTCTTAATTTAATCCTTATTACTTTTCAAATAATATATGCAGTAGGAAGAAGGAGAATTTAAACTGGAATTAACATAAGGACCCTCTAAGACAACAGAGCTAACCACACCATAGAGTGGCCCTCTAAAGCAGAGAAATGCCCATTATTTAGACAAGACCTTGTAGTGAACAGTCGCTCTGGGAGATCACAAGTCCCGTCTTCAGGCTCAGTGTCTTTGATAACAAACTTGTACCGTTTGGAAAAGCTGTATTTTCATACGCATGTAGCAAAAGGCAGACAAATTAGAAATAAAATATAAGCTCCACAGATCTCTCAGTAAACCACAGAAACTCACAGATACTTTTTAATAAACAAGTCTTTTGTAGTTATATGTTGCCATAGAAGGAAACTACTCATGTCATCAGAATTTATAAATGCAGTGTTCAGAAATGGGTTGTAAGATTTTAGATAATTTTTGCATCTCAGAGGAAAAAAATTCTTTGAAACTAACCCACAACTTAGTGTTACCCTGATATTCATATTTTATCGACGATCTCACTTGACGTACATGTTTTTGCTTGGGATTTTGACAAAGATAGTTATCGTTTCTGCAGCAGGCTTTGTAGACCTTAGTGGGTTTAATCTCAGTTTGACATCTTGTGCATTGAGCAGTTCTTTCCCTTTTTGGGTCTGAAAATCAACATGTTTCGGAAGCAAAGCTCTAAGCAATGTGGATATTTGGGGGCTAAAAGAGACTCTATTAATTATTGAAAGGGTAACCTTAAGTACATTTTGCCTCTATAGTTTTAGGAGAACATTAACAAAGCAGTTAGTTAAACTCTTATATAGCACTATGAAACTACAGTAGTGGCAGAGAATTTTGATAGGACTTCAGCGCTGCACTTTACATTTCAGTATTTTCCAAATTTCTCATAATTTTGAGGGAAGGCTGATTAAGCCTTGAGAGGCTCTCAGAAGTAAAGAAACATACTGGTCCTTGTTCAGCAAAGGCAAGAGTAAGTCATCTCAGAAATACTTCTCAGAGTAAGGACAAGCACTAGGCTGTCGGGTTGGACTGGGAGTGGTGATCTTGTGCCTTCTGGGTGACAGAGAGTGGCCTGGAGAGGGCACGAAGTCCCCCAAGCTTCAAGTCATCCCCAGTAACCCTACAGGTATTTTTCCTAGTTCCTTTCTTTGCATGGATGTCCCAATCAGGCAACTGCCTCTGAGAGCATCATTCTTGTCCTCCTTGGACATTTACTTCTATTTGCCTACAAAAGTCTGCATCTCAAATTCTGCTCCTGCTTGTCTGCCATTGAAGGCTGTGGGAATGGAGGTGCTGAGCATCCACCAGGCCTCTTTGAGAACTAAGGCCACATTCAGGCTATGTACACTGGCAAACTGTAAAAGTCTCCACAGTGTAGTGCCTAATATACTAAAGAGGATATTTAGAGTCATTCTGAAGACACTAGTGGAAAATGTTGACATTTGTTTAATATATTGGTAAGTCTAATTAAAAAATAACAAAGGAGAAACAAAAAAAAGTGGTTCTGTCTTTGAAAACCAAACATTCTAGCTGAGAGATGAAGGATTTGTTTTTTTCAGGAAAAGTATTTAGCCATTTTTTCTTAAAGAAAGCAGGTCCTTCCCTTTAAAGATATTGTCTGATTGCAAGTATGTTTGCACATCAAAATATTTTTTTGACAGAAAAAAAAATCCCTATCCAAATTGCAGCTTAATAAAGTGTTTTGTTTGCAGTTACAAGTTCCAAAGCCATGAGAGACTATTATAAGTGTAAAGTTTGACCCCTCTCAGAGCATGGCCTCTGACCTCTTCATACTTGTATCATAACTCCTGGTTGGCCTCCAGTGTGGGTGGTCAGTCCCCTTGACCTTTCTATATGTCCAAATCCTCACATGGCCAAAAGATACTCCAGTTAAGTCAGAGAGAGAGAGCCCCAGTTAGAAATGACCCATGCTTGGTGGGATCCAACTTTATCCACTGTGCCATGTGATTGGGATAGGTAGTTTGCAGCTTCTTAATGCTCAGAAGTCCCTGCTGATCAAACTTTCATTTGCATAGCTTACCTCAAACCCATTCTTCAAAGAACATATAAATAAAGAGCCTTTTCTAAAGTTCATTTATACCTGTGTAAAGTGCCTCCATTGCCTTCAGAAGATCTGGCACACAGGAAAATATTTCCAATAGGCAAGTGTGTTTTTACTCTTCAAATAGTTTGCTGTGGGATGTACATTAATGAAAGAAATGTCTGGATAGCAGACATTTGGTTCTAAAGTGGAAGGGAATATATGTAGTCAGGATTATATTTTCAGTGCTAAATAGCCTCCACATATCCTAGCTGTATCAGGATAAAAATTCTGAGACATAAGCTTTGTCAAGCGCAAGGGACAGCATAAATGACTGTTGATTCATATTCTTTTAGACCTATAAAGTTATAACTATGTAATGTGAACACAGGCTCTTTAGGGTAGTTTAGAGCCAAACTGGAACCATTCCAGCCTGCACCGAAGGATTTAATGGCATAGTTTTTATTTTCTGCTTAGTGCAGTGTACCATTAATTGAAGGTAATTGTCAAGAGGAGACTGGCTTTCAAAAACTACATAGCTCTCAACTGTTCTGCTACAGAATGGATGCCCTGAGTTTAGGATCACATTTCCCCAGTGTTCCACATTGCATTTGTCTTGTCACACAATTGTGTGATTGTGTTCGACTAAATAGTTATTCCATGCTATTACAGCATTTCAAATTGGAGACTCAAGTAACACTTCAGGGAAGGACAGAGGGAGTGGGGGAGGCAGGTTTACACTGGGACCAGGACTTGTCTGCTTGAGTTAAACAAAACCCTGAGAGGTATCACAGATCTAAAGTATTTAATGGAACAGCACATTTGAACTGCCAAAGGAAGATGTCCTGCTGAGGGACAGAAGGAGCTTGTGGCAGCATATGTTAAAGAGAAGAATTAACTTCTTAATAAAGTTACTCTTCAGTCCCAAAGACTCTGCAGTCTTTGAGACCTGACAGTGCTTCCCAGCTTCCAGAAGGACCTCTGTACATGAGCTGCTCCACCACATTCCTTTCTTTTTCTTGCATCAGGACAAGAAAAGTCATAGTGAGTCCCACCATGTCCTCCAGTCTGGACAGTCTACTGACTGCCAGTCTATATCGACTACACGGCAATATACACTTAAGCTACACTACTGATCCCAACCCTACTGTTGTAATTAAAGGAATTCCTACAAAATGGGAATGCATTTATTTTGTTAAATGTAATAATACTGTTATCTATTATCTCTATTGCAGTAATTCATCAGAATTTCAATCCAAGTCCTATGTTGTGCTACGCACTGCACAAATAAAAGACAAAAGCCCTTGTCCCAGTCTGGAGGTCATTTGCCTTGCAGGGTGTAACTTGGCCCTGCACCTAGAACTTAATTATCATTGAAACTGAGGCAGGATGGAATCCAGTCTGTCCTTCCACAGCTGCACCGGCTTTACAATGAGAAAGCCAAGATGAGCCAAAAATGATTAAGAAATTATTTTTGAAACTGGAGTCAGCATATGTAACCGCAGTTAGACAACAGAGAAGAGTAGATCTACTGTGTAAGGAGGTTTGAGTCTTACATTGCTACTTGAAAAATATAGTTCTCCTGTGGAAGTCCCTCCTGATCTTACCTGCAAATTGAGCATCAGCATCAGCTGGGTGGCTGAGTAATGTGACCAGCCAAGGAGGAAGTTTTGCTTTTTGTGGTTTTATTTTCTTTTTATTTTATTTTATTTTATTTTATTTTATTTTATTTTATTTTATTTTATTTTATTTTA
>JAUBOD010000762.1:3062089-3079030 GCA_032353885.1 Nothura maculosa | reverse complement strand
TTTATTTTATTTTATTTTATTTTATTTTATTTTATTTTATTTTATTTTATTTTATTTTATTTTATTTTATTTTTTTAGTAAAAAGTGGGTTTGCAGGACATTGTTTGGATGAATTTGGAATGGTCATTAGATTAGGGTATGATACATGCACCTGTACCAGCAGAAACCCCATGTATCATGTCTTTCATGGCTTCACTGAAAAATGTGAGTGCTCCCCAGCACTACTCTCACTGTGTGAACTTTATAGGTGGTGTCTGTGTTTCTGCACGTTCAGGTGACTAAATTCTGTCCAGGATCAAAATGGAAATTCCAATTGATGTTTTCAAACACTACCATAGTAGTTATTGCTCTTTAGAAGTCCAGACTTCTTAAATATATAGGGGAACAATGTTTGTGAGGGTGTATGTGTATGTATACATACATCTATCTCTCTTTATATGTGTATATATAAATATAATTAGATTTCAAGGGATTCATACATAGAAGCTGCACAGTCTGTAATTCTTTAGCAATTAGCTTCCCAAAGTTTCTAGCCCTCTGAAGACAGAAATAATGTTTTATCTGGTCAGGATATTGGGAATGGAAAGATCTTTTAAATGTTTCAAAAAGAATAAAAGAAAACAAAAGGAAATAAAATGAAAGGAAAAACAAAAAGTTATTCTGGATAAATATAAGACTTCCCTGTGGTGGTTTTGTTCTTCCCTTCACTGGACTTGTGCTCTCACTATTATTAAGAAAAAGTCTTAAATGCTGAATATGCAAAACTCACTGGTGATCATGTACCAAGAGACTCCGCATGCAAGCAAATTTCTTCTATAGCACATTTTTAATCACATATCCCTCACAAATGCTGAATACTCATTAGCTTCAATAGAGTTTTGACAGTATTGAGCTGGACTCAATGGAATAGAGTTTGAAATGGTCTTTTAGGACCTCGAACTACAGTCCTGAATCACTTTCACATTTATCTGAGCTTACTATCCATACTTGTACAGGACGTGCTACTAACTTTGTCATGATTTTCATTATTTTCATGTGGGAGTTCAAGCCTGTGCAGAAGCTTTTAATAAGCACAGAGCTTGTTAAAATCAATAGAAAGGAAGATTTTCTATGTCTCTGCATGTGCTATAGGAAGCAGTATTTTGGATTGTGTGAGCATATGGGTATTTATTTTTGTATAAAACTGTCACCTCCACAATATTTACTTTCTAGACATGTCCTGTAGTGAAAATAGGTGGGGAAAATTAGAGCTCACAAACTGTTTTGATCACTTTTTCCCAGGATGCTAAAGAGCTGTGAGTGAAAACAGAAAAGCCTACCTGTATAATAAATTACTTAATAGAGCTTCATAAATCACCAGTGATTGGAAGAAGTTGAGCTAATTCTGGTGTATGTTTTAATGAATAACAAAAACAAATCTCCATCTCCTTTGGTGCCCCCCAACTAAAACAAACGGTGCCAATCAGTAGCTTTTAGTAACATTTACAACTGACTATCCTTTGGGCTCTTTGAGTGATTAATCAGAGATATAAAAGTAGTAAACAGAGTGCTATTAGCTTGTCTTCACTGTATTCTGATATAGACCAAGTTTTGCAAAACCTAAAGGACATGAAACTCTTAAAAGTTCAGTGTTTGGGAATTTAAGTCATTGAGCAAAGTAATAGCTCTAATGCACTTTTCTACTTGGCATGTACTTTTCTCAAAAACATATTGACAGACTGGGGAAATTCTTGAATAAAAAGATGTTGCAAGAGTTTCTGCTAGTGAAAAAAGAAATGGTCAGAAAGGAAGAGAGTTCTTTTATAGGCAGGATAATCACCATAAGCTTTTGTTTCTATAATTGGGAGAAAAAAAAAAGTAGAGGTAAAATGATTTAGTATAATGTTGCAATTATGTTCTGAAACTCTTCTCTGTCTGAAAGAGTAGTGAGTTTATAAAAATTTCAGACTATAAAAATAGTAACTCACTTGTACGTTTTTCTAGTTGATTAATTTAGGGCTTCTGAAGAAACTACAATTTATTCACAGATTCTGTAGTTTATATATACAGAATGTTTTCATATTTGTAACTTATGAGTGTCTTACTCTGGAGAGCAATAACGGAAATGTAAAAGTAAAAAGAACCAGTTAAAATGAATGGAACAGAATCAGAAAAGATTTCATCAAAAGTACAGAATTAAAAAGAAAAATAAAAAAGCACATCCTTATCAGTTATTCTGGTTTAGATGAAAACATATATATATATATTTATATGCTATTTTAATTATGGTTCTTTATGAAACAAAGCAAAGAAATCTAGAGATTTATGCTGATAGCCTAGCTTTGCTGAGGTTTCTTTTCAAGTCAGCACTGTGTCACTTGATGAGTTCAAACACAGATAGAATATTTTGGAGTAATGAATATATGTTTTTTCTTTTCAGCCTGTGCCTAGTAAAGAAGAATTCTGGCTTAATGCATTATTATATCATCTGAGGCCTCTGCATCCTACCATAACGCAAATAATATTGCGTCTAAATGGGGAGAACAGAAAAGTTCTACCTCCTCCCCTGTAGGTCATACACCCTAAATCTCAGATTCTTATTTATGCCCCATATAAGCACACTGTAAAGCTGAAATTTCCTTTGACATCTCCAGCAGTATATTAGTAAGTGTGAATAACTATCATATTGGTAAAAGAGAAGTTTAATGCAGAAAAAAAGATATCAAGATGGAACTGGCACAAACGAGGAAAGAGTGGAGTAAAAACAATATAATGTTATATATTGCGAGCAAATAAGACATACTTTAGAATTTAATGGTGATCTTACTGGTCTAGTTAAAAATCTGTAGTAAATTATGCACATATTTTGTGTTTTGCAAATTGTAGCCTAACATTCCCAATATGTTTGGTAGCGGGCATATGAGAAATAACATTGCCAAATTAGTCTGCAAGTTTAATGAAGCATGGGGAAACTGTAGTGATGGAAAAACTGACTCAACAACTAACAAAATCGACAAGAGAGACAAAAATAAATAAATATCTAGATGTAGGGTTTCCGTTTGCTTCATTCTCAGAAAAGATGGAACATCCGTGTTAACACAGAATTTCTTTGAATTTTTACATGAGGTACATTGTAGGGTTAATCCATTGTCAATTGGTGTAACTGGGAAATTTTCCATTGTTTTTCACAGTTTTTGGAAAAAACGAAGTCAAAATTAGGATGAAATATTGTGCAGGGAAACTCCCTAGTATCCAAGAGAGGAACTGACAAACTGAAAAGGTGACCTACTAAGAAAGATTCCAGCTAGCCAAAAAAAGAATGTATCTTTTTATGGAATATATCATGAAAATGGTCCCTGGGCAGTTTTAAAGCATCTCTAAAGAGCAATAATTAAATCTGTGTAGGATTTCCAATGAAAATATCTTTTTTTAAAAGAAAATAAAAAGCATCTAGTACATTTCTGAAATTAAAGTCATATTTGAAGAAAAAATAGTCAGGGATCAGGGCTTGTTCTCAACTTAATATGAATATATGGCTCTCATTGATGATAAAAAGAACTTCACGTGCACATCAGAAGGAAATCTATGGCTATTCCCACTTGAAATATCAAATGGCCTCTCTGAATCCATGGAATACAAATGCATAATATGAAAATGAATATGTCTTTGGATTAGCTCAAAAGTGTCTTAACAATTTCTAAGGCAACTTTTCTGAGTGCCCTTTAGCTAGATTATTATTAAAAATGACTTGATTTAGTGGAGTACCTTAAATATGAATTACTCTGTAAGGAATATGTACACTGAGAGAAATAATCCAAAGAGTATTAGTCTTCAAAAATGTCGTAATATCTCATTGAATGGAATTGATCAGTTCTTATTCTCAAACTACATTTTTGCTACTAATTATTTGCCACTAAAAATATGTTTGAAATGTCATATTATCTGTCATTCAATTAGCGGTCACAAGTCTGAATCCAGTATTCAAAATTCTGCTTTAAACTTACTTTTAAAAGTTACTATATTGAACTAGCATAGTGATTCCATACAGGGCATTCAGAGTGAGTGCCACAAATAGTTACTTGTTCAACACACAGTTGAACATTTCCATAACATGATTCGTTATTAGAAAATCTCTCTAGTGCACTGAGAACCTGATTTTAATCTCATGCATAGCAGGGCAAAACGGGGCTAAACCTTCTAAAATCAATGGACTTATATCAGTGTGAAGATGAAATTGGATCTGTCTATTAGAAATGAACTGTCTGCATGCCTCACCACCTCCTGAGCATAAAATCTCATATATTCTTTCCTCTCTTCATTTGGAAAGAAACAAAAAACACATTTCTAAATTTTCCTCTAATTCATATTTAGGCTATTTGAAGTGTCAGAAAATAGATGAGGAAAAAAAATGCACACAAAACTTTCAATAGTTCCATGCTCTGTAAAGATGCCCCAGGAATCAAGAACCACTCTGGAACTTCAAATAAAAGTGCATCTGAACCCAAAACATCACCTCAATATGATCTTAAACCCGAACTGAGAGCTATTATTTCCAATTACTCTTTCTTCTTGGGTTTTCTAAAAACAAATTAAAAAATACAAATCCAAGCCATTTTGTATCTTTTCCATTTCCATTCAACTAATTAAATGGAGATAATGCAAGGGATGAGCAAAGAGGAGATGAACATGTTCAATATAATCATAACTGAGTTTCATATTTACCCTTAAAATCTTTTTCCCTAACTGTTCAACACCTCCGCTGGGATTTCAAAAGAATGGCAAAAAAACACTTTATAAGGGAAATTATGTGGAGACTCACTGCTTGAGAAGAAGGGAAGATGATTACTCATAAAAACACAGGTAGGAAATGAAACAGGAAAGATATCAGATCCAGACATCTTCCATGAATAGAGGTTACCAAAACAAAAACACACATAAATACACACACACAAAACAAAAACAAAAAAAAAACAGGAGAATATCATCAACATTTAGTCAATCAGGACAGGGCTGACTGCAGCCAGAGCCTAAACTGCTGCAATGCAGAGAGCAAGGCAGGAAGGATGCAGAGGGGCAAATGCCAACAAAAAACAGGAGATATGTTTGACTCTGTTAAGGTTAAGCAGAATTCACAGTCTTCTTCTATAGCTGCTCCTTGACTCTGATGCAACTACTTAACAGGCAACCACAGCTCCTACAGCTGCTTCTGGCTCTCCTAATTTCACCTCCTAATTTGGCTGTCGTTTTCCATCCTCCCGTAGCTTACCTCAGCCTTATTCCCTTTTGTGATCTCTTACAAGAAATCAAAAAAAAAATCACTTCTTAGGCCTCATAATAGATTTTCAGAATATCTTTACAGCAGCAATCTTACCCCAACTCTATGTACATAGTCAAACTTGAGCTTTTAGGGTTCCTTAATAGCACAAAGGAGCTGATAGAGTAATGAGGCCAGGCCAGGGTGAGATTTTCATCTAAAGATATTAACACCCAGAAGGACTATTATCATTCCTCCATCTGAACTTCCACCTAACCCTGACTACAGAATTCCACCAGCAATAAGTGTTCACTGAGCCCCCATGAATTGTCCTGACTCTTTGGAATATTTTTCACAATGGCATTTAGTCTTGATTTGAAAAGTGCAAATGACTGAGACTTCAATCCTCCTATTAAGCTGCAAAAATGATTAATTACTCACACTTGAAAAAAAAAAAAAAAAAAAAAAAAAAGGAAAAAGAGGAACTCCACACACACCCTCACATGGTGTATTGAAGGTATTTTGGAGGTCAGAATATCGTCTGAGGTCACTTCAGTTGAACTCCTTTAATCCTAAAAAGCATTTCTGGATTATTTTAAACCTCTCTGTTGCAGAATCCAGGTTGTATCTCATTCTTAAATTCCTTCTCACAGGCATTATTGTTTTGATGATACAGAGATTAAGTTTCAAGTTATGTGACTACAGTTTTATATAATCAACACTAAGCATTGACTGATCAGTTACATTCTTCTTTTCTTTACCACACAGCATGTATTATTAAAGTTATAGTTCTGTTAATGTATTTATAACTGTACATTAATACTACTCTTGTTTCTAATTTTCTACATTAGTTAGTGCAGAGACACAAATGAGCCAAGGCCTCAAAAAAATGGAAAAAATGTTAAGTAAAAAGAATTTTGGTACAGAAATTTGAAGCTGTAAAACTTACCTGAAATTGATTCATATATGAAAATATGTATACCAGAAGGTATAGCTGTTTGATAGAAAGAGAAGATATTTTATCTTTTCTGTAAGTCCACTTTTAACCCTGTTTTTGATTCATTCCTTTCTATGTGTGCATTTAAGATTCTAATCTGTGAAAGTGGAACACAATCATTGGAGGCAATTGTACGAAATGCATGGAGTCTTATTCCAGCTACGTACTATGCATGAGCAAAGTCACAAAAATGGAGTGCAGAAGTATATGATGGATAGATAACATAGATGAACAAATAGATAAAATGTGCATTCTCACTTGCAGAATAAGTGCATTATTTACTGTTCCTTTATTTATTCAGATACCTATTTTCAAAGCAAAAATGTAAAAAATCATTGTCTTTGAAAATTTAACTCTTTCTTGAAATTTGTGCCATGATTGGAATTTGCCAAAAAGTTCCAAACATACTATGCATGTACATATATGATCACAACAAAAGCTTGCAAAATCCACATATCCTTACAAAATGAGTCTAAGAATGGGCACAATTAGAAATATTTCCATGCAGCCATCATTTGGATCTGCCTGTACTTTCTTCCTCCTTCTTGTAGTACTTGACTTTGTTTTCTTTCCCTAACCTCAGAAACCAGAAGTTTTGCTACAAGGATGCTGTTATATTTATCAAGCTTCTCAACCTTGATCTCAATCACAGAATCTTTGGATCCTTACAACTGAAAGGGACCTTATGAAGTCTCTTGCCTCCAAGGTAGGGCAGATTGCTTAGGAATTTGCCCAGAGTATTTTTGAAAAATTTTGAAGATGAAGATCCCACAATCTCTTAAGGAAAACTATTCCAAAGCGTAAGGGACTCCAGGTGTGGATCTTTCTTATGCTGAAATTTCCTTCGTTGCGTCTTGAGACTGTGGACTCTTATTCTTGTGTTCTGCATCTCTGTGCGTGGTTTGGCCCCTTCTTCATACAACACCCCTATAAGTAGTGGAAGATAATTATACCTAACCTCACTTTCTCCTAATCAAACCCAGTTCCCTTTGCCCTTTCCCTTCTTCTTCCCCAGCTATTGTGCAAGAATCCAAGTGCTGAGCCACAAAAAAAAAATGCAGCCATCACATCAGCTTATCTGACTACATGCTAAGTGGTTATATGGAGCACTTGCTCCTGTGATACAGGAGGAAATGACATGATGCTGCATCTGAGGAATATGCTTTCTACTATGGATTTTCCAAGTGGAGCATCCCACTTATGTGGTTTTGAATCTCTTTTTGCAGTGCAGTGCCCGGCCCTTACACCTCTTAATTACTGCAGGTGCCGAGCAATATAGGCAAGCATTAGATAGGTTTGCTCCAGTCTGTGGGATTGGATGGGCTCAGGTCAAGAATGTGTTACCTTATGTAAATTAGAATAATTCCTATATTGATGCTGATCTTCACCAGGAGACAATCTGGTCCAGACATTCATATCATTGTCTTTGAAATAATTGAACAAAAAAAAACAGTTTCAACTCTGTGAAGTTGTTCAGAGAAGTTCTGAGAAGTAGGACTAGCTCCAGTCACTCCAAAGGTGCTGGTGGCTCAATTATAGCTTCTTGGCTGATCCTTTTTCCTCATTCTCAGTGATGAAATCATGAGAAAAAATTGCCACAAACATAAAGAACATTATCCCCTAATGCAACTCTGTGGCTCTGAAGAGGTCTACAGACACACACATGGGAAAGTTCCGGACTTAATTGGCTGATCACTCCAAGACACGAGGGAGAGAAAGAACATACAGAGTGATTCTCATTGTAAAACATTCATCTGAGATGGATCAGATAATTTCACCTCTTTTAGTGCCTCTTCCTCCCTACTAGGAGAGCCCAATGTGATAAAAACACTTACAGAGACTAATTTTCAGATATTCAACTGGTTGTGAGATTCTCCTCATATTAATATATAATCTACACCACAAAGCATTTCAAGATTCTTGAGCCAGAAGTATTAGTCTCTGTAGGTCATCAAAGAAGCAATCTAGAAGGTAACTGATCTCAACAATCAAAAGACAGAGAAGCTTCTCCCAACATTGCACATTTTCTGAAGATTATTTGCTGGCTGTCCATATTGATAGATTTTATATCCTAGACATTCTGAAAGAAGTGTGTTTGTGATTCAAGGTTCAACCTCTCCTAAAAAAGTGTTTGAAGCAAACTTAGTGTGAAACCATAATTTTATAGCTGGAGTCTGCAAGTTTTCAACAGTGTGCTGATGAAAACTCTGGTCTTTCTTCCAGTGATTGAAAGATACATTAAAAAAAATAAAGGCATTTCAGACTCGATGTTACAGGAGGATTTGGAACACAAAAAGATAAAAGCAAAACAAAAACAAAAGAGAAGCTTTGACTACTAAAAAAAAACAAGACAAAACAAAAAAAAACTTCTGAAACAAACAAAAAGTTTTGTCTCAGCCCAAGGTTCATCATTAACTGAGCCTCTTAGAACTGAGTGGGCTCTAAACACCAGGCTTGGACGCACTAAGATTTTTCTCTCTTCTTTAAAGACATCTCCAACATCGTATTATTGTGGCTTGGAACAATGGAACAAGAGAGTAAAATCTACTTAGAGAACCCTGTCACACACTGCTAAATTCAGAAATTTGCAGAACAAGTTCATAAATCAAGAGGTGACAGTAAATTTTTAATAGTGTATAAATTCATGCATGAGTAAGAGTTTAGTTTATTTTATGGGTATGATGATAGCTGTGAAGAATGCTGCAGAGTGATATGGATAACATGGTGGCGCACCTGTAAACTAGAAGACTGAAAGAAAGAACTGTTTGCACTTCATCATTCCAGGAAGAAAAAATACCAAGTCCTCCTGCTATAACACACCCTAAATGGAGTCTTGCTGTCCCGCAGAAAAAAAAAGAAAAAACATACAAAGTGTATCTTGTCAATCTCATTGTCAATGGTTATGTACTTCTACGGTATGTGGAAACTTCACAGAGCAATTGCATCCATTGTGACTTTGTAATTACAGTATTAGGAGGTCGCAGACAGAGGAACTTTGCCCTCTTTATTGATTTTTAAGGCTAGCCTGAAGAGGAATAGATTTACACTGATCTTGTAACTTTTCAATAAGTACATGAAGTGCAGTCTGCTCAGGAGACTAATATTGATAGGTGATGTTCGTAGTAGCAATGGACCAGATTCTTGTCTCTAATTCCCTTTCAATACAAATCTGCATTATCACTCTAGAAGAGAGTGTCTCTGAGCAATTAGTATTTAGAGTAAAGTCCTAAAGGCTGGAAGAAAAGTTTTTTAAAAAATAAACAATGTGAATACCTTAGCGATCAAAATCAACCCTGATGAATACCTGGAAACAGGATCTAGATTGTTTTATAGCTCACAGTTTTATGAAGCACCCATTTTATAGCAAAAAGTCAATTATGAACAATAAGGAAAAAGAATAGTTGATTTTTTTGATGTTCTGTAGTGAATTTTCTATAGAGAAGGAAATGTGGGATACAAAGGGTTTTTTTTCTCAGGTAAGTGGCAAAACCAAGCTATTGAACTGAATAAGACTGAATTGATCTTATTGAAATAGATAAGGGCTATGCTCACAAAGCATGGTGGGTCTCTGCAGCATCAACGCAGTGAGAATAACAGGAAACTATCTGCTGTTCTACAGAATATATATTCTTATTATAAGTTTATGCATAGATACTGTTGATAGTTGGTGTGGTGGTTGACAAATGCTGTAATTTTTTTAAAGTATTATTTGGAGGAACAAAGTAGCAAGGTAATTTTTTTTTTTCATAAAAGTATCCAAATGATAACTTAAAAAAATCACTTCAGATTGAAAAGAACTTTCCACTCCATCTGCTGTGGAAACTGTGAAGAAAATTTACAGAAAAAGATAGATTTGGAAGTAATATTTCTATAGAAATATTGAAAGATATTGTTATACTAACCATATTTTATGGTTTTATCACTGAATAAATAATACAACAAACTCTAAATGGCACCATTAAACATTTCAGTGAAAATTCTTTTTTTTCACTGAAAAGATGTGTTTTGTGTTTTTTCCTAAATAAATTCACCTTAAAACATTATAAAAGCAATATAAAATAAATATTTCACAATATACCAAGATCTGTTAAGAAAATTTGAGATAAATTCTCAATACATTTGTGTGAATATAGAAAAAAAATGTTAACTAATGAAACTGGAGATAATTTTCTTTTATTTTCCTATTGTTTACTCTTTTGAATGTGTTCTTTATCCAAGTAAAAGAACAGATCTGCAATTTTACCTGCTTTAAAACTGGCCTAACCCATCCCATATAAATTTTTATGGAGTTTTTAAAGGACAAGTTATTTATTAGAACAGAAAAAAAACACATGAATGACATGTAATTTGCTTCTCTAGAACAGCAGAGTGTAAAAGAAAAACTTTAGTCAATGCAATGGACAGGACTCATTTACAGTAAGGTTGCTAAATACTGTTCTATATAATATAACAAGGACTTAAAATAAGGGTAAGTGTAATTAACATATAACATTAGTAAAAGTCAATTTTTCTTCTCTTCTTGAGGCTGACTGGCTTTTTTTTTTTTTTTTTTAATTTCCTGGTGATATCTCTTTCCTTACTAGCCTTCTCATATAACTGAGATAAGCTGTGGCACATTTTGATTTGAAAGCAAGATGAACAGCAATTAAGTAATTTGAAAATGAAAAGAGCTTAATCAAGAGGGAGCTTATAAAATATGAAACTGTGCAGAGCCTCTATCTGCCTTTGAGAAGCACCTTCCTTCAGAATCTCTCCTAGAAAACACAATGGCCTGATCCTTCTCTCAGTTTAATCCAAGGGCAACGCCTTCACTACTATCTCTAGTGTGAGACCTCAGCACATTATTTCTTTAGGGGGATGAAATACACTTTTTAAACGTGTATTTTTAAGCTGAGAATAGCAAAGGTGCTCAAGATATTTTGAATCCAATGATAAATTTGGTCCTCAGGGAAGCTCAGGTGCACCACATTGTACCAAGAAGCTTGGGGACACCTATGAGAGATGACCGTTTATGGAAAGGATCAAGCTGCTAAATATCTCCAAGAAACAGGTAAAACAGCAAGTAGAGATAAGTACAATAAACCAAGCATGAATAGAACTTGTTTTTCTTCTTGTGTTGTCTGCCTTTGTTTCATTAGAAAGGAGAAACATACACTAAAACAATGCAGTGGAAGAGAACATACAAAAGGTATTAGTTTTACCTGGTGCTAATTATATAGGTCTATTCAAGGATGAAAAAGGCTTCAGCAGGACTCTGGAGCCCGCTGGTTCTATCACTCAAAGAGCAGAGAGGAAACTGGATTCTGATTCCCACATCTGGGTTTGTTTATCATATAATTTTGAAACAAAGATTAAGATGGATAGGAGTCCAAAACCCAAGACTCCTACCTTCTGTATGAACATCCAGAAAGCAAGGCTGCAGACACATATGGTGATCCCCATTGCATTTTTTTCTAAAAATTCTAAAATAGTCTGCTATCTGGAGCCAATAGATCAGGTATTGTATAAATCCGAAGACCCTCTGCATAGAGAAAGTAATGAAATTTGGATCATCCACATTCTGGAGAAAAAAATCTGGATACATAATGACTGAAAAAGGGAGAAAATAACAAGGTCTTGTGTTTCCTTTCCTGCTAATATACATGTGTATGTGGGTACAAAGAGTTACAGATTGTCATGGTCATTTTTATATACAGATTATGGTAATGATTAAATGAGCATGAATACGGACAACTGAAAATGATAACAAGCAGGGGAAATTCCACCCTACTCGGTATCTCTATCTCTTCTGTGAACGTTATTTTTTATTTGCAATATGCAAGTCTTTTGAATAGGTGCTATTAATTTAACATGCATTTATTCTTTCTGATCTTCCTTTAATTTTAAATTAAGTGAAGTCAGTGATCAAAGAAAGGCCAGAATAATATCCCTGTAGGTTTTTGGTTTTTTTGGCCCACAGAAAGCAATGAGCAGTAGCACTGTCTGTCTTTTTTCTATGACAGTTCTGGAAATAATATGTACGTAGGTGACAATGTGGCCTGCAGTAACACTGAAGCACATAGGAGTCACCCAGGTAAACAATTACCAAGTAGAGCAAAGGCCTATGATCAAGCTCTAAACATACTTATTTATCATTTATGTTTCAGCAGTTGCTAAGAGTCACAAGCTTATTGCTCTGAGCCATTAAACTTGGAGCAGAAAGACGATCCCTGTCCCAAAGAATTTGCAGTAATAGGTTGTTTAATTCTTTGTAACTTAATCTCATTACAAGTGAAAGATGTTTGCTCACACACCCAGACAGCATTCAACTGAATATTTAACTATGCTCTGTAAGAATCTGTAGTAATCTATGCACAGGACTAGAACAACCCAAAAGCCCCCAAGTTCTTTTTCAACATGTGGAGACTGAAGTAATGCCTGGTATAGAGCTGGGTTTTGCAAATCAAAGAGTATTCAAAAACTGGGCTGAGACCTTAGAGGTTTATATCACAGAGGCCATCACTAAAGCAAACTCTTTTCAGCCAGACTCTTTCATACATCTACAGTTTTATTGGAAAGATCAGTTTTACAGAGAAAGGGTATGGCTTTTATTAGACTATGGGTGATTTTTAGGAATAACAAGAAAGCCAAAGGATTTCTGCATCAGAAAGCATGGCTTCTGTTTGCTTGTTTGTTTGTTTTGCCTTTTGTTTTGCCTCAGATAACTCCAAAACTTCTTCCTTTAAAACTACTCCTGCCAGCAATTTGCATAGGCTGTAGGATGCCCAAATGCAGGAGACTCTGCCAGATTGGATCATCTCCTTGAACAGTGAGGCGCCTCCTTAAGACCAGGAGTCAAGCTATAGGCTGCAGGGGCAAGCAGTGCTTTTCCTTATTTCCTGGAGGTTTTTCCTGCACAGTCTGGTAGCCCATTGGTTTGCTCTTCATCAGGAAGTTCAAGATACTAAATACACAGCTCTAGGAGTTGATTTTTTGGCTCTGAAACAGCTGAGAAGCAGCATTCAAAGGACCTTCTTACCAGTTAGGACAATTTAGAGTGCCTGAAGCATTCCATAGGTAAATTTAAAAGCCAGAAATCAGAATAAAAAGGGTTTTTTTATTCATCCTTTCTGGGTAATGTCACAGAGGCATTGAAATCTTTGAACCCTTTTTCCTCTCCATTTTGAATATGTGAAATGTATATTAACCAACCATGTTCCAGAACCAGTTCCAGTTTTTGATACTTTGCCAGGAAGAATGAAATATATTGTTGAATTCCTTTAATGAATAACAGAAAGCCTAGTGCCAAAATCTCTGTTTGTGCTCTAAAAATTCAATTCCCAAACAGTCTTCACTGCTTAGTTTATGATCTGTAATATCCAGAATCAGTTGTTACAAGAGTGGACTGACTACTTCCGTATTAGACAATATTCAGGCAATGCCTCCAGGTGACCCCATAGCTCCTCTATCTCTATCATCACTTTTGTTTTCAATTCATGATGCCTGTGATAATGAGAAAAATGTTATAAGAAAAATGTTTAATAAGAAACTTGGTGTTTTTTTCTTAAAGTGTTTTTTTTCCTTTTTTAGTAGTGCGCAATTGATGGTATAGGTTGCCTTGGAGTGTGTCGTAAGAATATAAGATAGTGTCTCCTATTTTTAAAAACTTGGAAGGCAAAGAGAGATCTCCTCTGGGTGTGACCTCCTTGACCTCCTCCACATTGCACACAAAATTCCACCCAGAAATTGATTGTTCCCCAGAAATATACCAAGATCATTCTTCATGTAGAATTAGTAAACCAGCAGAAAAACAGCATGGACAATCAGTTCTTTGACAGTGCAGATAGAATCAATGGAAGTCATAGTTCTTGCTTACTATTGTGTTTTTCATCTGAGGACACCGAGAAGTTTAGCAAAGAACTGGGTTTTGCATCAACCATTTTGCACTATGGGCAAAATGTTAAATGTCACTGGTTTTGCACAGGTATGCAAAACAATTATTTTCCTCCTCACTGAAAAGTAGCTATTTCTGGTGCGGAATGTGGGAGTTGCTCATTTCACTGGCGTATAGTAAGTAAAGATGGGAAATACAGATTACTTTACCATTTGTAACCACTGGAAGGATGACTTGAGCAAGCACAAATTCAGGTACGAATTTCCGTTTCTGGAAAGAGTTCTTACCACTTGGAAAACTTTGTGGGTGAAATTTTACAGGGTACACAGAAGAACATCATGTTCTGATATCAATGGAAATTATCCTCAGCATCAACAATAAGAGTAATTACTTGTAGGCAGAGTCATCACACCTAAATTTAGTTATCTGAGAATCTGGCATCTAATCTAAGCAAACCACCTAGACTTTCTAGAATCAGCAGACAGAAATAGGTACCGAGAGAGAGACTCTTTCCGTCTCAAGATAAATGGCTGAAGACAGGTACACTGAATCACCTTCCATAGGTGCCTATCTCTCGTTATTGACTACAGAAGGAGCACAGATAATTAGCCATGACTAGACACCTAATTTTTGGACACCTAGACACCTAAACTGTAGCAAGATGAATCAGAGCCTAGTGATTACTGCTAGCTAAACTTCCTCCTGGTCATTCATCAGTGAGAGGATGTCTGACGCCTGAAACATAAAGCTTGGATCTTTTCCAAACCCTTTTTCTCTTTTTTCCCTTTTCATTTGGAGTTTATTATTCTTCTGGAGAACTGCTTTATCTCATATTGCCTCACGTTGCAGTCTCATATTGCGCATGAGGATATTCTGGTAGCAGTTTCACTTGTACAGTTTGTTACTATTACACTGTACAGAAAATACTAATTTTATTAAAAGATCTGAAAAAAATGTTCTTTCTGGATGGGAAATGGCAACATGTGATAAACACATTTTTAAACATTATAATACATAATCTGTGCTCTATTTGCTTTTCTCCTAAATCTGCTGTAATTTTATGTACAGCTTCTATTTCCTAACGGATTTAAAAATACATCTCTTTTTAAGAAGATCTGTGCGTACAAATAAATCCAAATTCATTTTATTGCATTACTTGATATAATTTGTATAAGTTATAGCCTAATTAATGGTAGGGAACAAATTTTCAGGACACATTATCTATTTCCCCCTTCTACTCTTTACCTCTAGCAGAGATATTATCTTTTTTCTGTTTTTCTTACATGGTTCATCAGATTTTAAAAATTTATTAGACCTCATACTTTAGGCTTGTAACAATAAGATCCTCTCATGCCAATAAGTGAGGCTTAAAGAAGTTCTGATGCGCTTATATGCAATGTAAAAATATAGACTGGTAAGGCATCCTCATTTATTTAAGCACATACATAGCACAAGATTAAAGTTATTTGCTTACATGCTGTCCTTAATATGGATAGACTTAAAGGCATTTCCATGTACTTTCCTGAATGGAAAATACATTCTCAGATGTGCAATGAATTTTCATTATTGTTTATTTGACGTTAAGAATATTAAGATTAGATACGCTAACGCATGCAAACCATGATGGTCTCTGTCATGTAAAGTTCATAGGCTATGAGCCTATGGACAAAAGTGTTGAAAAATGGTTTGAGTTATAAAAAGAAACATACTATTTTTGTTGAAATTTCTATATAAAATTTTGCTCAGCTTTTCCGAAGTGAAAACAGTACAGCTGTTGTTTCAGGCTCTGACACAATTTCTCTGTCTATATTTATCAAAGCAGATGTTTAGGATCCTGGATGTCATTTTGATTTGGAACTTTTCAAAGCTTTAGTTATTGACACACAAAGGTAGTGAAGACCTTAGCTTGATTCCAAATATCATGACAGAAGTGGGATTTTTTTAGAGATGAGCAAAGGGAAACAAGGAAAGTTGTAGAGCTTGCTCTGAGTTGGCTGTGCAGTTCCTGATTGCAGGTGCAGAGGGATCAAGTTAATATTTTACTGATAAACAACATCCTCAAAATCAACCAAACCCCTGTCACACTTGTAAATACAGATCTCAGGTTCAATTAGGACAAATCACAAACAAAGGGCCACATGATACAGTCAGAGATCTTTGGGAATTAGCTTCTGCTTTGACAAATTTGAAAACAGGAGTTAAAATCAATTAAGAAGGCATTGCTACTAAAGAAAATAAACTTCTGCAAGAGATAGTTGGCATGTTTTTTTGTTTCTGAAAGGCCGTGATCTTTTTCTTCCATGAAAAAAAAAGAAAGAAGAAAAAAGAAAAAAAAAATCTTTTTTCCAAAAAAGAAAAAAAAGGTTGTGGTTAAGGCACTAAATTGAGACTAAGCAGTGTTGGACTCTGTTTGCAGATTTAATTTGGTGTGAGGCTGAGAAAGTCTTTCACAGATGTCAGACCTGCAGCGATATTTATGTTCATGCTTTGAGGTAACCCTCAGACATCCCAGTCAGTGAAACTAATTGGGTGCATCTACATGTGCAGGACCAAGACTTTAATTTCTCTGTGTCTCACTTCCACATGTGTAATTTAGATATAAAACACTTCTCTTTTTTTTACAACTCTATTTGCTCTCTTTATTTTAAGCAAATCTGTGAAATAGTCATTCAGTTCTGCTCTGCTTCACTTGAAACACCGTGCTCAGTTTTGAGGAAAATGGTTTGAAAAAAAAGAGGGGGAGAGTCTCCAGAGAAGCCTCAAATAAATAAAATAAAATAAAATAAAATAAAATAAAATAAAATAAAATAAAATAAAATAAAATAAAATAAAATAAAA
>JAUBOD010000762.1:3025864-3061989 GCA_032353885.1 Nothura maculosa | reverse complement strand
AATAAAATAAAATAAAATAAAATAAAATAAAATAAAATAAAATAAAATAAAATAAAATAAAATAAAATAAAATAGCTTATTTAACCCTGCAGAACAGAAAAAAAAGAAATTGGATTTGCTTAAGTCTGAGAAGAGAAGAAATATTATATCAACGGTCTTTTGTTTAAAAAGATACCTGGAAGAGGCAATATGTTCCCCCTGCCTACCCATCAGCAAGACACAGAGCAATGGTCACTCCAGGTTACTCTCAATGTTACCTCCAGCTCTTTTGTTTTTGACTTCTCACTCTGCAAGGTTTATTTGCATACAGGATGTTATCACAACAGTTCTTGAACTTAGTGTTCACCTCCAGTGCTGCTACAATATGGGAAATCTGGGCATAAACAAGCACCTTTGTGTTGGAGTCGCTTTTGGCCAGAGTTAATAAGAAGTCAGCCATCAAAGAGCAAGAATACTTACAAGTTTTGAGTTGAGAAAGTGCAGCAGCAAGCTTTTGGGGGGATTTCACAATGCTGATTTCTTGGTTTGAAGCAATATATATTTACAAGAGCATCTGTTGGTGTGAGGCGCTTAAATATAGCATATACTCCGTGTTACTGCTTCATCATCATGTATAATTGGCAATAAACCTATTTAGAATTCAAGACGCATAAAATGGAAAGTCTTTGAAGGGAATAGCTGCTGAGATTATATTTATTGTGCTTTCCCACAATATTTTTCTATGCATAATGTGATAAACCTCCAAGGTGGTTGTAGGCAAAGCTTAAAATATTCACAAGTATGCAGTTATTATGAATTTAGACAGGTTGTAAGACATTTTGATATCAAACCCTTAATGAATGGCAGTAAACATATTCTACACTACTTTATTAAAATGCCTATTAAAACATACACATCCACAGAATGATCACTGGATGTGTTTACTTGTTAGTAAAAGCCCATGAAGAAAACAGCATGGAAATAAATATTCTTTTTCTGCACTAGGATGATAAGAATTAAGGCTTACATTTAAAGTTCATATTATTTCCAGCATCCTCATAGCACATCCAGATAATCAGATATTCAAAGATGCATTCCCAGTCCATTCCAATATGTCCCAACTCACAGTAAAGCAAGTTGACATATACCATGCTCATTTATGAAATTACAGAATGCCTTCTCTTTTCAAAAAAAAACTTTTCTTTTTTTTTTTGGCTAAAATGTCACAGAAAATATCATTTGAGCCACAAAGGTATGGATTTTTTTTTCTTTTGAAAATTTCGCAGATTAAATATTGACAATTTGAAGGAAAAAGGAAAATCGATTTATAAATTGGAAACAAGTAGAAACTTATTCCCTTCTAGAACAAATTTTATTTTCTTCATAAAGTCCAGGCCAATACTAGTGACACATACAAAGCTGGATTTTTTTCTATAACAGCTAGTAGTACTTGCATAGTTCAGTGCTCTCTTTTTTATATGGAGAGACTGAAAATCTTAGCCCACCCTGATGTATATCATGGACTGCACCATGGAATCTCCATCCTTGGATGAGGGGAAAGATTTGGCCACCTGGTAACCAGTGCCCGTGGCTACACTTGCTTAACAAAGGAAAAGATTTTGCCTTTTATCTTTGAGTCTGACAGTCATTAGAAGAAACCATAGCTGTTTGATGGAGAAATTCAGTCCCAAAATGATTAATAAACTTCAGGAGATACCTAAAAAGCTTGTCTCTGAGCCTGACCACCCATTTTTCCCTTAACAGGAACATGACCAGTGCCACACTGAAAGAAAAATACTTCAGAAACTGAAAGTGTTTTATTTTATTTTATTTTTCCTTGCCATGGTTACACAATGCCACATTCCTACCTGACTGTTGGAAGTATTTTCTCATTCAGAAATGATTTTTTGGATAGTGTACAACAGCAACACAGTCTACAAAACTCCTATTTATACAGCACCACTGTTGCTATAAGAACTGTTTATACAAATAAGTAACACACCCCACAGTGTAATATCTTTCACTCACTTAATGTACTTTTTGACACATGATGAGAAACTGCAAGCCCTAATCCCCCAACCTAGGTCAAAAAGACTGAGCAATGTGCCATCCAAATGAAAGACTGTCATTGTTCTCGTTGGAAACAGACACACTTATTTTCACGTCTGGCAATAATATTGTTTTAAAGCAAACTATGAAGAAATTATGCAAGTTGAGTCAAATGCTTGAATATGCATTCAAACACCCTATTAATAGGTTTGGAGGAGTATGCATATTTAAGGGAAAAATGCTTTATACGGAAAATATATATATATATATATATATATATTTGAAGAATGGTTTTCCATAAGCAAAGTCTACTTCGTATGTCTTTGTCCAGACCTTAATACACTCTTATAAGGCTGGTGCCAAATCACTCTGCCTGGTACACTGGAGATTCAGCAGACATGATTCCAGGGGTGTTTGGTTCTTATTAAATGAAGAAAGCGTTATCTGGGAGGGATTAAAAGAAAAATACCTGATGACTGTGTGCATGTTACCAAGTCATTCCTCAGAACAGATCAAACATCCCAATATTCATTCAGATCCCTTCTCCTTCCATCCCTCTATAGACTGTTACGCTCTAGTGAATTCACGTTAAAGCAGAAAACTTTCCAAGTTTTCTGGTTCTGGGAAGGAGAAAGAAGATCAAACTCTTCCCTGTGTCCTCACCAGTCACATTTTTCCCCTCTTCTTTCCTCCCTTCCCCCTCCCCACTCCACTCTCCAGTCCTGCTGCTCAAAGGAGAAAGTAACAGAGATATTTGAGATTATAAAGGGTTTTGGATGAGTGAACCTGGAGTGAGTAAAGCTCTTAGAAAAGAATTTAAAGGATCGCAGTGGCATGCAGTCATGTTATATAAACATATTCTGAATGGTACCATCATACGCCCAGCCCTGGCGCCACAATTGCATTAAGTGAAATTTTATACAGAAATTGTGAAAGTACACTGAGGTTGGTTGATTTTCGGCTCTTTCTGTTCCTTTTCAGACATGAAGCAAGAAGCCAAGGTGTTGGAGAAGAATGTGGACAGTGCCAAGAGGTTTCTGACCTAATCTAAGCAAACAATTTTCTTTCTTTTTTTTTCTTTCTTTCTTTCTTTCTTTCTTCCTTCCTTTTTTTCATCTTTTCCTCTCCGGTTTGATTTCATCCAAAGAGTGCAAGACTGTAAATGTAGTCAGAAATGAACACCTAGAATTGACTGTCACTAGGATTTTAAGTTTTCAATCACCAAAGGAAAGACAGGGAGAAAAGAATGGACTAAGATCATGGTATAAAAGCTATACAGTAACTTCCAGAAATATCTAATGAATATTTTCCTCACGTACGTAGACATTTTAGAAGTATATGTGTACAAGGTGGAGGGGAGTTGCAATACTATTTAGGGATTGTTTATTCTTGGCAAAATGAGTTCATTAAATTGAGATTCTGATTAAAATGAAAAGGTCTGGCTCATTTGAAATATTAATTTAGGCCTTCAATTCTGCAATCTGCCTGCAAGGGTCTCTTTGCAAGATCAGGGCTATGTTTGCTAAGTAATAAAACACTGTTGCAAGTAAAGCCAACTTTTTCCCTTTTAATGTTGTCTGATCTCTTTCAGGGAGCTAGCCCAGGTCTGTTGACCTCCAGGGCAAACTCTATTACTTGGATTGAAGGTGGGAATATGGGTTGTTTGAAAGGAGAAGGGAAATGGGAAAATTGATAGTTATTTGAGTTTGGGTGTAGATTTGTTTGGGCGTGATGTTTTCTAGCCAAGCTATTACTTATCCCTGATTCTACAAGACCTACCCTACCTCTTTCAGGATATCCTCCCATCAGCCTGTCTTACTCTGACTGTCACTAACAATAAGAGAAAGAGATTGTCCCAGAATTATCTAGCTAATTCTGTAGGATTTTTGAATGACACTGAACTACTAAACTTTAAAAAAAAATGTTTGATGCCATTTCTGTGACTTCCATTCCAACTCCTCCAAAAAAAACAGTCTGTATTTGGGATCAAATGTTCTGCCCTGGGATATGAGGAATTCCAAATTATTTTTTTTTCTTCTTCTCCCAGCAAATAACCAAATTCAAAAAGAAAAATAAAATATTTGTTGTTTTTTTTTCACATGCTATAAAAATAAGCATTAATCTGTAGGTTTATCTAGCTGAAGAATTGGATGATATGATAGAATAGGTCCCAGAAAGAACAAAAAATCCAGTAGGGAACATCTATCAGAATTAACATGAGGACATGTTCTCCAGGATCCTTGACTAGACAGAGTGGTATATCCTTCCCTTGAAATCACATACAAGGCAATATGGACACTCATAGCAGAAATAGGTTCCTCCCTTCTTTTTGCATTTGTGTAAGGACTTAGAATCAGCCTTGCCAAGCACTGCCAGTTTTCCTACAAAATGAGCAAAAGTGTTCTGCAAAATTCCACACAAATTCTAATTTATAGGCGATAGTGATATGAAACCAAGTATTGGTAACTCTCTTATTTTGTTTTAGGCCATCTCAAGTATGTTGGTGGCACAGTGCTTTTCAGGTCTCTGGAGGATGCCCTGCTGTTCATAGTCTCACTATACAGTATTTGCTTTTGTCAGTATAACGCTTCAGATCCCTTTAGGAAGGGAAAAGCTATGAAATTAAGCCCATTTTCATTTGTTCTACTGTGCTTTCTTGCTCCTTGCTTCTGAGACAGAGGAAGATAAGGTATTATTACACTATTTAATATTACTCATATTTCCCATTTGCCTCCTGACATGAGAAAGTGAGATATAGAGTTTGACTCAGGCTGTAAGTAGATGCTTGTGCACACTAGGGAACTGTCTCTGCAGAAACAGGCATTGGCACATGCTGAAAGATAGTATCTATGATGGAATGACTGGTTGAGTAGATGAGGAGTGAGAAGTGAATGTCATCCATCTGGACTTCAGTAAGGCTTTTGACACAGGTCCTCTGCCAGACACAGCTGCAAGCTGAATTAGAGATGCACAGAAATTACATTTTTTTTAAGTCCAGCCTTAACAGCTGGATATTTCTCCCTTCTGTGTCAAAGTATCTTGGCTATGTTGTTGTTCGTTGTTGTTGTCCCTTTGTCTCTCCACATAGCAAAAGATCTGCAGAAGATGTGAAGACCATCTCCTTACCTATCCAAGAGTTTAAGTCTATAGAGTAGGCACTCAGCTTTCTGATTTTAGTGGGAGAGGGTCATGGAGGGAATGGAGATAGGACAGAACATACTTAGGAAATAGTGACAACTGAAATGTAAGGGGTCTTTCAAATCCTAAATGGTGCTAACTTCCTTAAGTTATGGTGTTACTCCTATAACAAACAGAAAACTGTTATTCCTCCATTTAAGATAAAGCCCAGAACATTGATATGACTTGAAAATTCCTAATCATGAAAACTTGATCCTACAGAGTCAAGGGTAACAAAAAAGAGAAGATGTAGGGAAGGTTCAGTTCAAGAGAAAGACACAAGTGACTTTCTATATTATGGGGAACTCTGCATTGCCACTAGAATCAGGAGGTATGTAGGGCTCAGCTGCTCACATATTAACCTTCGTGTCTTTGAGGTGCCTTAGGGTCGTGAAAATACTTCTGGTATATTCAATACTCAGAAATCAAGGTACTGAGTATGTCCTAGGCCTTAGTGAGTTTGTCATACGTCTTATGATACTGAGTTGGCAGATGTGACAAGGACATTCGGAAGACAAGAGCCTTCCTGGACTGGCAGCTAGACTCTTTGCCTTGAAGTAGCTCCAAGTGACACTATCTAGTGACAATATCTGTGTGCAGATACCAGAGTTAGACTCTTATTATAATAAGGGGAGACTGGAGGGGAAGCTACTTCCACCTAAAATAGACACCAGGATACAGTTATTTGAATTGCCCTCCCATCTCTTCCACTGGAGGAGACAGGTAACTATCCAGCTACTGCACGTACATTATCAATATGCAGCTACTGTAATAAGTACATTTAAGTGTCCTAGTCTTGAGCTGAATTCCAGCTCCGTTTTTTTTGTTGTTGTGTTGATTTCATCCTATGAACCCATGTTGGCTCCATCCTATGAATCCATGGCTAGACAGCAGTAGTCTGGGACATGCAAGGAACATAAACTTCCAGCTGAAAAGTAGAACTGCCCTGAAGTTTAGGGTTACTATTTCATCAGTAAATTAGACAGATTTAGTGAGAACAGGAATGTGGTCATCCTAAGCATTAAAGTGCTAGAAGGTTACAGGTTAGGCTTGGGGTCAAAGAACACTTTTCCCATCAGGTATCAGGCACAGGTTAAGCACTAACATAGGCCACAGACTACTCACAATAAACAGTTTGGATGCAGCCAGTCTGTTTTGCAGAATGAGAGTGTGAAGCATGGCACTCAGATAGCCATTCAGTCAAAGAATGGTGCTGTATCATATCTACTTGACTCCTACAGATCTGACCTATGGGACATAAGGTTAAGGGACAGATATGAAGGATTTTTCTGAATGCAGTTTTAGATCACCTGTCAGGCTCAAGAATCTTAGTTAAGATTCTTGACAAGCAGATCATCCAAATCGTGAGCCGCCCTGTAAATTTGTGTTGAGGGTAAGTGTTAGAGGGTAAGACAGTCCCCAGAGCTTACCAGACCTGGTGGGATTTCTTGAGGCAGCTGTGATATTCTCATAGATATACCCAAAGAGCTGGTTTGATATTGAAATCTCCTTTGACCTTGCAAAGGTGCTCATTTATGAATTCATTCATGAATTTCTTACAACAACAAAACTTACAACCTTCTCCTCCTCAGCTTGGTATCCCATGTACAAGTGCTGAGCCTGAGACAGGAGACAGCAAAGCTCTCCTTCTAAGTTTAGATCAGCTTACCTGTTTAGCGTCAATAAAAGAAAAAAAAATGTACTCTCTTATCTGTATTTCCCTTCTGAGAATATTTATATTTATTTTCCTTATACAAAACATCTCCACTCCGTACATACTTGCCTTCCCTCCCTGTTGTTGCAGATCTTTCCTGCTATTACAGCGCAGGTATTTGGCAAAACAAGATAACAGCAGGAAGCTTTCTTACAATCCAAAGACTAAACCTGAAAATTCTGTAAGTGGGAGTGTTTTTCTGATGGAAAGTGAGGCACCAGCTTCTTCTTGGGGAAAAACCTTTCCTTGAACCAGTACCACTATGCTTGTATTATGTAGTTCTTCTCCTTATATCTCTTTTAATTTTCATTTACATCAAGATTGTTTTTTTAGAGTTGTTTCACATAGTGAAGAGGAAGGAAAGCATGAATAGGCTATTGACTGTTCTAGCTTCATATATAATACATATGGCACTCTTATCTGCAGAAAATATTATCTTTATAGCAGAATATATTTTAGAGGTCAGAACACTCAGTTTGTTTTGGCAAAGCAGAGGATTTAGGATGACTGGCCTCATATAGCACAGTATCATGAGAGTCAAGACACTTGGGTTTGCCTTTTCCCTCTTCCTATGGTACCTTAGGAAGTCACAGAGCTTTTCTGTGCTTGTATATGTTAAATTTCTACTTCCAGACTGTAGCAAAAAAGCACACATAGCTGGATAAATGCAGCCATACAAGCCCATCTCAAAACTTTTGTCCAGTTTAAAAGTAGTCAGGTACAAAAGACATAGAGAACATTTATGAGTTTCACAGTGCAGCCATTTTATCTCTGCCCCTTAGTTCCTTCTTCCAACCATCTCACTGACACATTTGCCTCTTCTAGCTGCTTTTTAAGGGTAGGAACAGATGACTAACTACTGCATTTCTGCCTGTATCACATCTGCCAGCAAGGTGAAACTTAGAGGTGGCATGGTGCAATGGTGAGAGGAGAACAGTCTGACAACCTCCCTTCTTTCCTCCCTTGAATGGCATCCCCAGACTTGCCTACCTCACTGGCCAGAGCAATATTTTCTTGCTCAAATTCTGTCAAATTCTTTGAAATAATCAGATAGATTGATAATGCTGTTCTGGACTAGAAAGAAGTAGACTTCACTTCATCATAGAAGCTGAGTACATTTGCTTACTTTTTTCTACTCACTAGAAGATTACTTTGTGAAGTAGAAACTTGCTTGATTGTCTGCTGAAACAAACATCTCCTTAAGAGAATACTCCTTAATACTCTTATTATTTAGAGTATACATACAAATATACATGAACAAAGGTGTAAATGTGAAAGGACCTGCTCCCTCATACATTTTCTCCTCATGTATGATGCCATGAAAGCAGGAAATGAGAGAAAAATTGAGAGAAAATTTCAGAGGACCAAGTCTGGAGTCCCATCCGAAGAAGTAGAAGTAAGTTCAGAATGATCTAGCTCAGATCCTAAACAGGAGCACCATTATGCACGAAGAGAACTTCAGAGTTTTGTTGTGGCAGAGGCTGTGGGGATGTGCTGGAGAAGGCTGCTGGTCATTCTTGAAATGCAGTTTGAGTAACTTGAACTCCTACTCAAACCTCTAAGACATGCGACTACAGCTGCTATTAATACTGACAAGACTTACAGTTTGCTTGATTTACAAAAATGACCATTCTGTGTTTTTCTTAAATATTGAAATACAGTCCTTCAGATAAAACCAGTATGCTTATTGACACTAAGCTGCTTAGACTTGCAGGAGATTCAAACTTTTTGTAAAGGTACTGGCATAACTACATACAGATGAAGGATAAATTTACTATATCCACTCACCTGATATACAGGATATGCAATCTAGTAGATTTACGTATGTCTCCAACAGCCCGATGATCTTCGATGGGGTACTCGCTTTTAATACTTGAACACAGATATCCTACATTCCTGAAAAACGGGAATCTTGACACTGGCAAATGAAGGAGTGAAAGCACATGACAGCAGCCACTTGAGCTCCTTCTTCAGGAGTTTCACATGCCATTTTGCGCAACATAGTGTATTCCAAGGACAAAAGCAAAAAGCTCTTCAAAAGTATCTTCATGAGCTGAAGATAAAAGTAATCCCTGCTAGGAATGGTTTAGCAGTATGCATATATGGGGGAGGAATTTCAGAGGAAGGGAAATACCCCGCCACCCCATCCTGAAATTTCAATACTACTTTGTAGTTCTGCCCACTTTTGAAGTAGCTTAAAAGAAATGGAAGTAGTTGGAATGTATTTACACAAGAAATACTTCCTTTTGTATAATTAAAATTATTGTGGTTGGCTCCTAGAGTGAGAGGCTCGTAAATTTGTTTCCAGTGGCAATCAGTATAGTTAATGCTCATCCTATCGAACCAAGTTAACTCATGTTCATTTTGGGCCTCATCCAGAGCTCATTGATGTCAGAGGAAAGAAACTCTTGACTTAAATAGGCTTTGGAGTCAACTCTACAAGCTGAAGAGAATAGATAATCTGGTTCTCTCTGAAACAAATAAAAAGGACATCCAATGAAAATAAAAAGGAGGAAAATCAAAATAATAATAAAAAATACAGAGTCATTCTTTGAAGGGTGTTCAACCAGGCTGTTGATCTTTCTGCCACAGAATCTAGTTTAGGCCAGAACCATGGCAAAGGGACAGGGCATCCACCCAACACTGTGGTAGGAAGAGGTAATAAACCTCACGCTTCAGAGGGTGACCACATAGCTATCAGAAACCCAGATGATGAGAAAACAACTTATCTTTCATATCTGGTAGGATAGGTATACCTTTTTTGAAGTTTAATATTTGACCACTGGTGTAGGCAAGATGTCATGAACTTTAGCCTTTATCCATTCAGACAACACCAATGATATCAGATGTTGAAGATGTCCGGTTAAAAATAGATTGAATGACACAGAGGTTTAGGGAGAATGTAGAGTATTGACTGCTGGTTCTGGTCCAGCAGAATAAATTATTGGAAACTACAAGGACCTCTGAAATGAACTCAGTACTCAGCAGGTTTCCCATGGGAATATGCATTTGCAATGCAAATCCCTTACCTGAGGCCGAAAGTAAGATTGCCAAATCCAAGCATTAGAATCATGAATAAATCTCCTTTTCCTTCCTTTTACAGATAAAGAAATTACAAGAAATAACATATATAAGAAATAAATATAAATTTGAGGTCTTTTTTATTGACTTCTTGGCTTGAGGAATTAGAGTATCTTTGGCATGCTAAAAGCTCCAACTCCAAAAACTTCCAACTCTGAGAAATAATTTTATTGTTCAAAGATATGAGTACTCATAGCCCTACACATTTTCCGCTTTTGTTTTCCTGTTTAGCTTGTTTACATCACATTTCCATATTCTTTTTTTGGTTTATGCCCTCCAACTCCTAATACTCATATTCTCTATGCCATCCTTGAACGTATTCCCCAAGGCGAAATCAAAGGCAAAATGCCTATTGAATTCAAGAGGGTCAAGTTCCTGTCACAGACAACTGAATTCACTTCCTCCTTTATTTTCTTTTTATGTGAGATATGAAGTACATTATTTGTATAGTTATTACAGTTGTTACAGTAATACATTATTTGTATAGTTGCCGTTTCTAGCAAGGTTATGATTTGCATTCTGACTCCAAGTTCTATTGGTTTTAAAGTGATGCTGTATGATGAATAATTTTTCTAGTAGCTCAAAAGATCAATTCAAATCTGATAGACTAAACAGAAAGCATGAGATACCAGTCTTCCAACCAAATATCTGCAAAATATCTGTTCAGCGGTTTCTTTAACTTTACCATGCCTTGCTATTTCCATTTCTGAAGCGAGATGACACCCTTAAGTTTATAAGGGCAAAACGAGACTACTTCTTCCGTCGACAGATTATTCTGGTGGTTTTAGCCAACACAAAGCTTTACTAAAACATTCCAATGGAAGTATAGTCAGAGAAAAAAAATACAAGGAGGAAAAAAAAAGAAGATGGGAATAAAAAGGACTTAACCTCAGCTGACCAGTGTAAATATTTAATTTCTAGATTGTGAGACTAAATCCTTATTTTGTGTTCACTGGTCTAGAACAAAGGATGGGGTGTGGAAGGCACATACTTTGCTTCTGTGTGCATTTTTAATGAAAGAGTTCCTTACAGATACACATACATAATCAAAGCAACTCCCTTTCCTATTAAAATTTTAAAGGATGATGGTTGTTTTAAAGGTAACAAAGGTGTGCTGGCAAACATTAAGTCTAATAAAAATGTAACTCTGGGCAAAAAACCTTCCCATGTAAAACAAAGACACAATATTAGTATAAAACTCCAGACTCTGTGTCATAATATCCCCCAAATAACTGAAGGGTTTTGGAGCTGTTAAAGCCTATCAGGTATCTTAAAATACTAACTTTTCATTCAAAGGGTATTCTGTACATTCAGGAAGAGATATATCCTGTACAGAGAGAAGCAAAAGAGCTTGCGCCACCCTTTAGATATGGAAAAAAATATTTTGGGGAAGATTTTATTATCTGGTTTAATTCAGAATTTGTTCAGAATCATACAGAAAAATCTAAAATAAAAACAAAGCACTAAATGGAAATAAACTTTTAGTAGTAAAAATGATTAAAATGCACATTTTCCCTAACAAAGACAACAAGTAAGACCTTACCACTGGTATTAATTCCTTCCAGATAGACTATCTTTGATCTTAGCAGAAAGAAATATCTTCCTGAAATCTCTGGATAGTAATGCTGTATTTACAGCTTACTGCCAGAGATAATATGGCACTGAAGGGATATGTATACCCATATCAACAATAACATTCATGTTTGCATGGTAGTAAGGCATCAGCTCTATTGCTGCTTCAATCTTTATTTGTTAAAGATGGAGGGGTTTTTTTCCAGAGACATCCATCATTATAAAAACTGCCAACCCAGGTAATCACTAGCATTTGTGAAATGGTTGGAATAGATTAAATAATAGATTTTTTTTTATCTTGTGCACAAAGTGCACTGGTAAGTAAATATATCTGGAGTGATAATCAATTTTCTGGTTTCTCTTTTTAGAATAGGTGTAACTTCATGATCTCTGTTTGTATTTTGGTGGAAGATTAAATGAGTTCTCCAGTCTGTATTTAGCTAAAAGTTAAATATTTAGGTAAAGGCTTCTGTGAGTAAATATCTCCAAAGTCAGTGCCTCCATACGAGCGAGTCCTCCTTATTTTTCTCCTCAGCTGAGAAAAACACCCTCTCATCCTGATACAGATACCTAAAACAAGCATGAATCACACTTGTGTTCTCCTCTTACTGCAAAGGGAATCGAAAGGGGTTAATTCAGATGTGGTATTCTCACTGTAGATTATTTGAATCTTACTCTACGTTAATCAGCTACCACCTCTGTAATTACAGAAGAGAGGTAGGAGGACAATAGGATCCTAAAGAATATCCTAAAGTAGGTGGGATGGATTGTCTTATGAAACTGCTGATCACTCAAAGAGAGCGCTTTGATGACTAAGCTTTAGATGGATAAAGTTAAAGGAGATGATAAATCTCATTCACAATATACAGCAGAATAAGTTTGTGACCCCAAACTAGACTTCTGCCTTTTACAAAACAGATAATGATGACAACAAAAATTCACCAACAAAATTTACCAGAGATTGAAAACATTACAAAGTTGAAAATGTTAAATACTTCTGATCAAATATATATCTCCCCTTCTATTGAGACTAACACTTCTTCTGCACCAGTTCAGAAAAGAAAAATTGGGCTGTGTCTCCCACAGTGTCCAGATAAGCCAGAAATGAATCAGTGCAAATCCTATTTTATAAACATTATTTTTTGAATTTACTGTTTAAATCTCTAGTTTTCTTTCACTTCAAATAAGTTCATTAGAGACATTAGTAGATACCATACCACAAGACTCTAACCTAAAGCTTGTTCTAAAATTGCTCAGATGCACCCATCTCTTATCAATAAAATCACCAAAAACCCAAGATTATCAACAGATATAGTAACGTTAACATCCGCATCTACCTCACTGTATCTTACAACCCAAATGTCAGAACACCTAAAAAAACTCAGCTCGCCAATCAACTTCCTTTCAATGCCAATGTGCAGTTGACCACAAAAGTCACTGAAAACTTCCCAGCTTTATGTCCAGTGTCGGGCATTTTATTTTTTTATATTATAACAGTAGGAAAAGAGGAAAACAAGGTTTTTCAAAGGATTCTTTAATCTAAACAAAACAGGCTAATTTCTTCTAATTTTTCTCTTTGTCTTTGTCTCTCCTCCCATCCTCTTCTTCACTATTCCTTACTGTTTCTAGGTATGTCCATGTATCCATGAACAGAATTAAAATCTTCTGCTATATTCAGGAAAGAAAGAGATATTTCATTCTTTTGGTTAAGGATAGTAATGAGCTATTAAAAAAAATCAAATTTGCTACCATGAAGCATCCAGTAAACACTATGAAAGGACTTTTAGATTCAAAAAAAAAGAGATCACTCTAAGAAGACAGTTTGACACCGTTTCCATGAGTTCAAGTGTTATTTAAAATGTTTCACAAGATCCAGATACATAAAAAATTATTTAAACACTGAAAACAGAAAATTTCCATCCATAAGCCCACCAAGTGTTATGCAGATATTACATTTAGGTATGTGAAGAGAGACGCTCATTCTTTCAGGATCTCAGTCTTTCTCCACATCAGAGCTTGGATGAATGTTTCAAATGGCAAGTGATACAGAGCATTTAAAATAGAGAAGGAAGGATAGCTCCCTTATACTTTTAGTAAGATCGTGTCCACTTATAGTAGGATCGTGTCAGGCCATTTATCCAGGACATGGAAGACCAAATTCACCATTCCCCTCTGTGTTTCCAGACATATATCATATAAGAAAGTGCTCTGCTTAAAGTTATGGAGTTGGTGTTGGATTGAAACTGCCTCTGCAGAGAAAAGGCTAGAATTCATAGTGCAATGAGTCAAGGACTTGATTTAAGACCCTAGCAATTACATGGCTTGCCTGTGATCATGAAACAGTTTAGATGCTGATGTATATTCCAAGGCTGATTTCTGTGCATTTGACATTTAACAGTCTTTATATAGTTTGCAAAAAGCAGTCTCTAACATAGGGATTTGCATATAGGACTCCTCCCATACAAATGAGCTTTGAATGAATAAAAAGCAATGCTTCTTTTCAGGCTACCTTGCCAAATGAACGATGAGCCCTCTCTAAGAGACTTTTAAGCAGGAGGGAGAGTACAAAATACCTCAGAGTCACCAAATATCCCAAAGTTAATACATTTTAAAGAGAAATGGAAGCTTAGGTTGTGCTTCAGAAAGAATTGGACACGCATTTCTTTCATTCTGCAGCAAAGCTCTAAACACTGGGCTACTGTGAGGGTAAAATTGTCTACTTGGTAAATTGGAGGTAGTTTACTTATCCAATGGGGACTGTAGGCCAAGCAGTGAGAAGTGAATAAGCTCTACATTCTCTAAATCCTAGGTGGATAAACCATGTTTACTTTGATTCAAGTGCCACTACATAACCACTGCAGGGATTTCTCCTCTACCATCAAGCAACGTTGATACGAGGCCCTGGATGGAAAAGGAGGCTTATAGTACTAAGTAAATCAGCTTGAGACTTAGAAGCAGAAGAATTTAAGGGAAAAAAAACCTCTTAGTTACTGTTGTTTTGTAGATGACTGCCCAGTCCTCCGGTCCTCTGTGCTGACTGGTTGTTCTGGATTCCACTCTGTCACAGCACTGCATTTGGGGCATACAGGATTTGTATGTGACATGTATTAGTCACAGGGCTTAATGCAGCCCCCCAAAGTTCTCAAACATTAAAGTATTGAAGGAATACAGGCTCTATATAGATATAATAAACGGGATTATACCTAAACTGGGATGAGACAGTAACAGACTAGTTCAATTTCATGACAGCCTGTCCTGGTTACCATTTATGTTAATGAAGAGACTCTGTAATGTAAGTGGAAATAGGAAGAGGCTGTTGTTGTGGAAACAGGGAGTTCTGAAGGTAATTTGTTTAAACCTAATACCTGAATGTGAATTAATGCTATAGAGGACTGAATGCACATATAGTTTCAGGACAGATGCAGAGGAAGAAGCTGATTCCAGTCAGTATTAAACAAAAAGCATTCTGGAAAACGACCCTTCAAATATTTTTTCTGCTGTTGTGGGCTGAGTTAAACTGATATGCAGTGGGAGAGGACACTGCATTACTCCTGGAAAATGAGAAGCACATGGAAAATAAAATTGTCAGGGTTTTGCCTGGAATTGAAAATTGTTGAAGGTTGAAGTCTTTAATGTAGGGGGTTTATCAACAGAAGCAGAATCTGTGGTTTTTATCTCACTAGCAGTGAGGTCTGCAAAAGGTACTTCCTGCTGATGAAATTATATAGCTAGAGATTTCGGTCCAGATTTTGTACTCAGGAAGCCCTTGAAAACTTGTTTGCCTCTGTCAAGCGGCAGGAATTAATAGATTTAAAATTAACTACTGACATATTTTTGAGGCAGCCCAAAGTGTAACAGCAATGATCCCAGTGCAAGTGTAAAGGAGAAGTGTCCTTCTGTGTCATGGTGGGCAGGACTTCAGGCAGGGTTGCAAGCAAGAATCAGCAAAGCATCATTTTACATAACCTAGAGGGTAGTCTGCATTGCAGGATGGAGAGATGCTTTGTTCCATGATGCCCTTATTACCCAAAGGGACAGGTCATATAGTACAGAGCATTTTGGCCAAGATTTTCAAGATCATTCTCTACTTTGGGTATACAAAATGAAGTGTTTTAAAAGCATCTGATTATCAGACTGTCTGGGAACCAAATTTCAAGGAAATCCATTCTCCTCTACAACAAATTAACAGATGCATTCAGTAATGGAGAAGCCCAAAATCACATGGGCCATGTGAAAACATCCTATTCTGTATTTTGAGGGCTTAGGTGATGAAGGTTATATTAATCTTAATTAAAGTGATGTGAGTTTCATTACTATAAGCCAGTGACCAAAGTTAAACTGTGTAATTTAAGCATGAGGTGGAGTAGAGTGTTATTGTTTTATAAAAAATGACAAAACAATTATAATACAAGAACTGGATATAAGAACTAAAAGTTCTAAAATACAAGATGATCTTGAAGTAATAATTATGAAAGCAAAAGCTTTAAAGAGTATTTAACACTGTCAGAATGGTATAAGAACATGAACACATTCTAATGACCCTGCAGTCTGATGCGGACAAGCACTCCCAGGATCCACTACTTCTATGGCCCATCTCCTAGCATGTATCTTAGTAGAGACTCAAAACTAGTAATTAATCTGAGAGGATGAGAAGAGAAGATCTGGATGGACTGGATGAACTTTTTTTCAGGTTCAGATCAGAGTTTCTGCTTCCAGAAATTTGCTGAACCTTTGTGAATAGTACAAATGTTTCTACAACAAGCAGGTCTAGGAAGAAGTAGGCCTCCTTTAGGGCATATTCCTGTTCTGATGAAATCAATGAGAATTTTGCTATTAACTGTTTTGGGAGCAGGATATGGCCCATAATCTGATTAGCAGATGCTTTGAGCCTGTATAGACTGGCTTTTCAAAGACATATACAGATAAAAGTGTTTTACTTTCATGTCACACTTATCTTTCTTTGTTGCAGCATAAAGTCTGTAAAATGTTACCTTAGTTATAATTCACAATACAGATGTTTTACTTATGTTAAAGGTTTTTTATCCTGTGGATAATCTAATCACATAAGTAATTCCACACGTGTTGCAGCCTTCAGGAAAGCAACAATTTGGACCTCTGCATCAACAAAGCAGTGGACCACTAGCTTTACATCTCTTCAGCCTGACACTCTTCCTATTCTCTCTAGATTTAGTCAGTCCTGACAAGAAGGGGACAACTGGGTGGATGTAATTTATCCGCTTAAGATGCTTAAGGAAGTAGGAAGAGTCTGCCTCCCTCTTCGAAGGGGAGGCAGACCACCAGGCCTCTGTCAGACATCCTACATCAAGATGAACCACCTTGACACCACATGGCAACTGTCTTTAAGCAGTTGAGGTTGTGCAGCCCATTTCCTGGAAACCAGGCGTGATGAGAATTGAATAAGGTTGTAGCAGGATATGATGAAGATCCATGCCCCATCCTGGGAGCAAATGCTGCTGGGTGCCTCCATCTAAGTGTAACTAGAGAAAACTCAATTCGAGAAAACTCAATTCCAGCATCTCCAGCGATGTCACTGCTCTACCAAAGTATGAAAGTAGATTGTGTAAACAGAAAAAAAAGATAACTTTAGACTTTCAGAAATCCATGCTGATTCAGAAAGGGTGATCCACTCTCCTGTACAACTGTCTCCCCATCTCCTTCCCCAGTCACTCACATAGTTAATATTCATGTGTCCATGAAGCCAAATGAAGCCTAGGAACTACACTGGCAGAAAACTCTTTTTATTAACTAGGTGATTCTGGGTTTAGTTGCCCAATACAGGCCGTGGAAACATTGCTGCACCTTTTCCTCCTCTCCTTTTCTACTTTTAACCTGTTATTGTAAATTCTCTGTAAAGACCACAAAAACGGGATTCATCTTGGTAATGATGAATATTTTGAGACTGAGAGATCAACTGCTCTTTTGCCACCTCAGTCCCTAACACTGGGAGTATGGAACAATGGAGAGGGGAAAACTCCCTCTCAAATTCTTTAGAGGCATGAAAACACCTGTATGTAAAAAAAATTGAGCTTTATTTTATTAGGAAAGAAAAGTAGGGCTAAGCAAAATTCCATCTCTAAAAAATACATTTATGTTAATGGAGTTTTATTTCCTTGAGTTCTAAATAGATAATGTTATTAAGAGTTGAGAGATACATTTGTTAAGAATTTTATTTGGCCCCTTCATTTATTGAAAGGAAATATGTATTTCTCTACAAAAAAAAACAGTTCGATCAACAGAAAATAACATACATGTTATAGTATCAACTGCCAGCTTTTGAGTATATTTTTCTTCATTTGCAATAATGGTATTTTCTAAAAAATAACTTGTTAGTGGAGACACATGATTTCAGGATAATACCAGTTTCTTTCTCCTCTTTTTTTGTTCTTCCTTAAGTGTCTGATCTTTTTACTCCTCAAATCCATGAGTAAACTTTGAAAAGCATAGCACCCAAAATGCCAGTCATCTAGTAGGAAATAAGAAGTCTATTTTTAATGTACATATGATAATATTAGATAGAAAACACTGTATCCTAAATATGCTCTTTGCATATTTCAGGGAAATAAACAAATGTACATTCTGATAGCTGTGATATAATACAGTTCAAAATAGTTATATAATTCAAAGATTTTTTTTCTTTTAAAAATAATATGCAAATATTGGAGGGACAGGTTGAAAAAGCCTTATTGCAGCTATGAGATCACCTCCCCTTCTTTCTCACCCCATCTCATTTTTACAGGATATCATTTTGTGGAAACTGACATATTCAGATGCATAAAGTTTCATCAAAATGGCTTAAAACAGTCATTTCTTGAGAGGTGATCTTAGCTCTTTTTTTTTTCTTTTTTCTTTCTTTTTATTCCATTTTTATTTTTATTTTTCCTTTTTGCATCCTGCTTCATCCTTCTACCCACAACCATGACTCTCTAAAAACTCTTCTCTTCTGTGAAAGATACTGAAATCCCAGAGTGGAGAGGGACACAAATGGTGGTGTCCCTTGCGTCTATGTACAGACACATCTTCCTACTCACCAACCAGGCATGGCAAAGGGCCCAATCTGTCCCTCACTGCATTAAGGAACACTTTCCAAAACATAAAAGTGTCAGTACCATTTCCTTGGAGATGAAACTTTTCTCCTTTGGGTAAATTGATTCAGCATAGAAACCATGCCTCTTACCTTTCAGGAGTTCATTTAATGCTGACAGGTCTCAGACCTCAGTTCTCTATTTGCAGCTGCAGGGATTCTTTTTTTTATTTCCTATGTGTTCTTATGCTCCTGTTCTCCTCCATAGTCCAGCAGTCCTGGATCTCAGTCACAGTCCCTTTCACTGTGACTAGAAACATGTGTGAAATAAAAAACAAGTCAATCTAGCTCAATCCTAGTCATCTAAGTAAACTTTCAAATTAGAGGTTGATTAATACCAGTTAACTTACATATAGCCCCTCATAGTGCTGTGACATTGGACAAAGGATTTCTTCCTATCATTGAAAAATGGGTTGAGATTGTCCTGAGATAAAGGTGAACTAGTTTTATTTAACCCCTTAAGAGGCTGTACCAACAGCCAGCATACCTTTCTTTTAGCCTTGCAAAACCATTTCACATATGTATCCTTGTTGCATCTAACTACTCAAAAAGTCTACATGCATTTGAAAATTCAGCAGGGCCGATGATCTATGAAGTCAGGTGGAAAGGGTTGTTTTTGCCCCAAGGATGGATACAAACCAAAGCTAATACTTGACAGGATGAAAATCTCCAGGTCCTGCTCATTTTCAGTAGTAAAGAACTCCAAGACATTTTTCATAACCCTGTAGTGGTCACATCTGCTGGTAGTCTTCAGATAAAAGTCTTCCTGTACCATCTCCTCACAGCAGTCAGCCAGTTTCAAAACAATCATGGGACATCTTGCTGCTTCCTGTCAGATTATCTCCTTATATCTAGGTCTGCAGCAATGATGGGCAAAACAATTCCTATCTCTGCTCTGCCTAATCATGAGAGCTCGAGTTTTCAAAATTACTCAGAGCTGAACTAACTCTGTTCCCACTGACGTTAATGTAAGTGATGCCAACTACACTGGGAAGAGAAATATTTCTTTGGGGTGCATTTGCATGCAGAAAGCTATTAAATAGATGGACTAATAGGCATTTGTGCTTCAAAATCCCAAAATGTGATCCTAAAAACATCTTCTTAACACTAGAGGTCACTCAGCTTCACCTCACTACTCTTAAATTCTCCAGGCACTTCAAATGACTTGTGCTCAGAACTACTCTTCTCCTGGCAAGACCTGGTAGAATGACTCTGGCTTGCATCTAGACATCTTCTCAATCCACAGTTTCTTCCTCTGCCTAAGTCTCATGAAGAGGTCAACCTGGAAACGTCAGCAGAGCATTCCTGACATGATTGAACAGGCTTGAAAGCCCTGGAAGATGGAGTGATGACTGTTGTGACTGCTGGAATTACCTGTGCTTTTATATGGTAACATCTAGGCTAGGTTGCTTGCCTTAGTAATGAAAAACTATTTCCTAAAAATTATTTCGTTTCCTACTCTTGTTTAATACTGCTTCCACTTCCCAGAAAATTTGTATTGACCAGGCCAGAAGATATTTCTCATAGGAATAATTTACCTTTCCTGTTGATGCTAAACAACTTCTCAGTGGACAGTTCAAGTTTCAAGGATAAGGACATTCACTTGGGATAAGCATGGTCTTGTTCCAAGGTCTCATTCTAATGTTGTCTATGGCATTTTGTATTAATGATAAATTCCTTGACTACAGAAACTGCCCAGGATAAATGTTCCCACCTTTCTGTAGTATTCTGCAGTTATTAGGATACAGAAATAGTCTCTATCTGTTTTGTTCTCTATTTTTTTCCACTCTCCTTAACTTTTTTTTAACTGTATTTTCTCTGTACTCTCTATACAGTCTAACCACTTCCATAAAATAGGTGATTGCTTTCTGCTTGTAGTTGAAGTCTTCTCATGAAGTGACAGAAATGGCAGTTTGAATGGCTTCATAAGGAGGAGAATGAGGAAGAGGAGATTAATAATTTAGATGAGAAGTCTTGCCATTTTTTTTGAATGAAAATAGTCACAAGCGTTTGAGAGCAGGTTTTAATTTCTTGCCTACCTAATTCAGTGGTCTGAGAGGCAGCTCTGTATTCAGTGTTTTCTGTTGATTATTTGAAGGGAGTAAGATGGTTTGTTTGGATTCATTTCCAAGGCTTTGGGATCTGAGCACAAGGACTGGCTAGCGTTGGGCTCTAGAGCCTATTTCGTGAGGTATTATCTTTGGAGTTAATTTAACTAAGAGGAGATCTTTAGTGCAGACATCTGCATTTGAGCTAGCTTCTTTATGCTCCTAGTATAAATAATGGAGATAACAGAGGCGTTGATTTTTTTTTCAATTTATTCTTAAAGCTACATTAAGACGTAAAAAATGTGCTCTGAAATAGTTTTTTTTCTCCTCCAATTAACTGAAGATGCTGAGGGAGACTAGCTCAACTGACCTACTGATATCTAAGGCTACATGCAGAGAATCTCACCCATCAGCCTTCATCATTTATTTTCTAGTGCTTTTTGAAATGACTCAGCACAATCAATAGATGAAGCAAGAAAAAAAATATATATTCAGGAAAAGATCAAACTCTCTACTTTGGAGTAATTTCTAGTAACTAAGTGCATTTTCTTACAGTATTTTTTTTAAAGTCTAACTAAAAGTTATCATTCTGGTTCTGTTAGTGCAAATCTGAGCAAGATTGATGGCTTTCTTCACAGGACATGCGGTACTGAACCTACCGAGTCCATGCCTAGAGGAGGATGGAGCTCAAGATAGGCTGACAGCATTCAAGCCCAATGATACCTCTGAAGGAATGCTGATGCATGCTACAGTAATTCGGAAGAATGTGGAAGCAATCTCCGGGACATGACAATTTGGTGACTGGCTGGAGTTAGCAAGTGATTGGGAACATGATCTAAAACTCTAGTCTCTCATTTATCTAGGTCTAGCTGTTGACAAAACAGTTTTGCAACTTTATAAAATTCAGGCACGTTGCATAGGCATTTATGCAGGAATTTCCTGGCACTAGCCCCTGGACAACCTCACAGTTAAACAGTCAAAGAGAGCTAGTCAGAGAAAGGATTAGTGTTCCTTATTGTTGGCCAAATATTTAGATATTAATAAAAAAAAAAAAGAAAAGAAAAAAGACTAAGATAATTCCTCAAGAAATGACTGCAGTTCCAGCCACTTTGACAAAATATACATGCACGTACGCACACACACACACACACACACACACACACACATACACACACATATATATATGTAAATCTATTCATTTTAGGGAAATACTGATAGGCTTATGTCAATTAAGCTGCATATCCCACAGCACGGAGTTTGCAATAATGTGAAATTACTGCTAACAGCATCAACTGCAAGACTGTTATGGTCTGCAAAGGCTGGCAGAGTAGCCTTTGACATTTGAGATCTACTGATTAGCAAAGACAAAAACTGAAGAAAAACTGAAGGTCAAATGCATCACAACATCACCCTTGAAGGGCTCTTGCTCCGGATCATGAGCTCTGCATGTCACTACTTGACCACTCTGAGGATATATCTGGAGTTGGAGGTTAGACCGTGGTATCCTGCAGGCAGATCTCTTGTAGATCTTCTGGTTTACTGACTTTTGGGTAAGCCACTGCTTGACAAGCTGCATTTTCACCAGAGGTCTAGGTCAGATTTTTCAAGCTCATAGCTGAAGTTATCTTTTTTTAAGATTGCTTTTACCTACAGTTAACCTTGCTCAATCTGTGCCTTATTTTACTTGCATGTAAAAGGGGGAGGAATCCCTTCTTCCAGGTTAAATACAGAGGCAAAAGTCTAGCTATAAAGGGAGAATATTGCAGACCATTCCTTTTTTAATCAGAAAGCAGGAGTTGATTTTGCCCTTTATCTTTTATTCTCAGCGATTTATCAAGGGTTTTGTTTTTATTTTGTTTTATATTAACATCAGCACAGTATTAAAAAAAAGATATCAGGAAAAGCAAAGACTGTCCTAACCAGTAGCAGGCAGCTACCCCTACTTGCACAGAAGAGGAGTAAAACTTATAAAGCTTCTTCATACTAAGTGTAAATGACATCTTTATATTAATCACCTCCTTCAGAACCAGGCTTCAGCTCAATTAGGAAAATTTGGATTTTTATCTCATGAATGTGAAGCAGTTTCAGAGTTTGAGTCTTTAAGATGAGCACCTAATCTGGTTGGTAGCAAAGCTGGAATACAAGAGTCATTGAATATAACCTGAATTTATCTGTTAGCCATATCCATTGAATTCCCTGACGTGGGTCAGCTGACTTCTCTGTTTAAACAAAATAAAGCTCTCTAAAATCAGAATAAAATATTCAACTATGTTTAATAGCAAATCCACCCATCAACACTGCTTTCAGCAACAATACAAACATTTGAAGCCAAAGGTTCCAAGTAAAACTTGCTGAAAACTCATGTTCCCAAAATAATTATCATTAAGTATTTCCACAGAGAGCAAACGTACATAGCTAAATGAGTCATTCGTATAATAGTTTTCTCTGCATTGGCTCTTATTCCAAATACCAGCAATCATTGACATTTATTTATGCAGCAAATGGCCAGTTTTGAATAAAGATACAGAATGTGGCTGCTGTTTGTTGATATTGGCATAGGCTGCTTGGATAAGGATTTGCGGGAAGGGATAGACACTCAAGACAGAATAAGAGACCCAGATTTCATCTTTGCAAGCCATTGCAACCTCAAATTGACTGTTTAGCAATGTGCTTTTTAACAGAAGTGCAGAACCTGTCATTCAGGTAAAATTTTAGGAAGCTGCTGTCTCAAATAGGACTTTCCTTCCACTTCCAAAACAGTGTCAGAAAGTTAGTTAACTTCCTGGAATGTAACTACCAAGACAGTGGATTTCCTTCTTCGAAAGAAGTGTTTCAGATCTGATCTCATTTTTTAAGAAGTTGAATTATCTCAGCTGGTACACTGTGGGTTGTCCCCAGTGTGACCCCTTCATGATCACGGATAATCCAGGTAGGTACTCAGTCTCCTGCTTGAAGCAGGACCAGCTGTGACCCTACTTTAATCTATGCTATTGTCAAGGTCTGAAAGTTTGAAAATCACTATATCTTGTAATTATAAAATGTTCCTATTCTTCCTGTGAAGTTCATAATTTTGCCTGGGGATAGACACTGGGGATAGACACTGAAAGAACTTTTTCTTAAGCACATGAAAATCAGTGATACTAACATCTTGTTGTCAAAGTTTGACACATGTTGAGCAACTCTTCCCAAATCCTGGTAGAATTTGTTGCCTTTTTGAGGTTCCTTCACAGATTCTTTGCTCTCTTAATTTGGTTTTAATCTAGAGAGAAACATCACAGAATCACAGAATGGTCGAGGTTGGAAGGGATCTTTGGAGATCACCTAGTCCAATCCCTCTGCACATGCAGGATCACCTGGAGTTCGTTGCACAGGACTGTGTCCAGGCAGATTGCTCTTCAGCTTTTGCCGGAGAGCAACAAACTCCTATTTCTGGAGCTTCTTCTGCATGATTCTTCTTGCACTCAAATGCTTCCCTTCCAATCAAACATAGTAGTTGTTCATACCATCCAATTCCACGGCTTTTGCGAGTGTCTAGAGCTTGTGCAGAAATACATAAGTTTTATCACATCTAAAATCTAAGAGAACTAGTTATTTAGGTATCTGAGCTCTTGCATTTACCTCTGCAAATCCTACATTTAGTCTTGATCAATAATACAAAGGATAATATCACAAAAATCTCAAAGTCCTTCTCAAACATTGAGATTTGTTCTCATTTAGAGCCATGCTTATCTGTCCTCTACCATCAAAAGGATGCAGATATTCTTACTTACAAAAAGACTTCACAATACCATAAGTCACAATTTAATAAGTAGTAAGGTCCATGTTATTACCATAAGCAAATCTATTACTGTAAGCATCAAGTTAGAAATCCACTTAAGGCTTTTCTGTCTCTTTTGGCAAGAGAAGTGAAGGAAGCCCAGCTCCAATGAGTCCATAGCTTAAACCATGCCTTCCTGCAGCATAGCAGTATCAGGCTGAGATTAGTGTCTGCTTACTCAACAGTGTGCTATATATCAAAGACAGTCTTGCCTTGAAAAACTCGCAGTCCAAATAGGAGCTAATGAAATAAAAATAATTTGTACCATATCCCTTGTTCTAAAATTTAAACCATTGAGCATACTAGACTCAATGATATTGCAGACTATAAGGATAATCCCACTTGCACTATTTTTGTACCACAGGAAAGGACACTTGTTTCTGTTTGTTTGTTTGTTCATCCCCAAATTACATGTCCTAACACCTGTATTATTCTTCCATGACTCAATGAGCTCATAGACTGAGCAATTTTTAACTTTGATTTTTTTGTAAAAAAATCTCACACATATTTAATATGAGATAGTTATTTCCTTTCATCTTTCAATTTTTGTCAACAAAATTGTAATTCAGAGTGTCTGAGTTGTTATTTTTTGCAATATTCTGAAACCATTAACAGTTTGCATGTTATCAGCTATTCAATAATTCTTCCCATTTTTTCTCTCCTCTCGCTAACAGGTTATCATCTCGCTCTGCTCTGTGCTTTAGATTCAGTCATCACTGGAGCGAGAGGAAAGCCTGCAGCAACCAAGCAGGGCATTCCTTCCATCTGTATTTAACAGTTAATTGCAAACCTCTTCCTTGAAGTATTGCCACAATTCCTTGCTTCATTGCAAAGTCTTTGATATCAACCTACTGCTTTTGGAAAGATTACAACTTGTGCACTCGGCTACTCTGGTCAGATGTGCCCAAGAACATCAAGTATGAAAGTAAAATTGCTTTCTGCGTGGCATGTGAACCCAACAAACCTCTCAATTGCCATGTTAGACATGCTTCAAGCCAGTGCAAACCTGCCGGGGAGCCTGTTTGGGGAGAACAGAAGTTTCCGACAAGGAGACTGACTTTCTGGGTGGGAGCAGAGGGAAATAAAAAAGGGGAGCCGCAGTTCAGGACAGACTCACATACCTTGCCAGCATTATAGCAAATAAAAAACTGTCCTCACCCTGCTGCTATCTTAGCATCAAATACCAATCTCATTTCCAGTAATGTAAATTCAGACTAACACACTCCATTCAGCAGCAGAATTTTAATCAAGATTAATAACTTCTCTCAAGCAGGAGATGTGACACACATTGAATGGGAGCTTAAAACAACAATTTCCAGCTAAGTAGTTCAAACTAATACCCTATCAATAGCAAATTAAACTCAGATCAACCAAAATACATGGAACAAAAAGCTATCACTAACTTACATGGGAGTAGATGCATTGAAACATATGAACTATTATAAGACTTGCTGCTTTATATTAATATTTGGAGTTCACTAAATAGAAGAGAAAGTATTTCTCCTTAGCATAGTCACATTTGTTTGGTTTCGTTGCTCTCAATATCTCTGGCATTTCACTAATATTTTAGTGGTGCCTATGTCAATATTAATGAACTGCCCCAAATGTATCTATAGTCTGATATTATAGTCATGTGCATAAACTAACGAGATATTGATTTGCTTTTTCTTTTGTGGAAAAGGAATATGAGCAGAGTGGGGTCAGGAAATGCTGCAGGTCAGGAGTTTTCAGATATCTTTGGCTCCAGGCAGTCTTATCTTATACCTGGGTATGGTCCAGGAATTACTTTGGTAGTGAATGAAGATCCACTTCATCCATCCTGATTTTTTAAACCCATCTACTATTTTGAATACTATTTGACTATGAGAATCTGGTCATAAGTTTGCAACCACTCATTATGATTCTTTTGCCTATAACAGTGCTTATAGTGTACACACAGAAAATACTTACCTACCCACAGAGTTTACCTTATTATCCGTCCTGCTTGACATGTGTGTCAAGAGTAGGGTCCTCTATAGCTCTCAGTCTGGGCTACAGATGGGCTACAGATGTCTGTCTCCAAGTTGTCCAAGTTGTCAAATAAGTATTTTGCCTCCATATAATGTACATCAAGAATTAGATGAAAGTATTGAGGCTCAGAAAAAGAAGAGAAGGTATCAAGAGAGAGAGAAAAGAGAGAAGATATCAAAATGTCCAATGGTGGCCACATTGTACAATTCTGAAGCACAGAAAAGGCCACTGTAATCATCTTGTCTCAGTGTTTTCAGGAAGAGAGCAAAGAACTCCATGAAGAAGTGCTGTTCCACCAGACATTTGGATTACAATTTCTGTCTCTGTTTCAACTTCTTTTTCAGAAACCATGCTCTCCTAATCGAAAGAAGCACCTGATGAAGAATTCATTGTATCAAGAAAATATGTTTTGCTGTTTTGTCATTACACTCACTATAAAAATAGTTCTACTATATATATATATATATATATATATATACACATATATATATAATCTGCAATATCTAACCGTTGGTTGATCGCAGATATATTGCCTCTCCTTCATGATAATACGTGCAAACCACTCCCAACTCCTGCTAAAATTTATCCTGAATAAAGTTCGTGATTGAGCTTTCGAGCTTTGAAATCTCTTACTAAAAGACTTGATTTTGGTTTTGACCTTGCAATTCAAATTACTTGGTAAACAATACTTCCCAAGTTGTCAATATACTTTTTTCAGGATACTGAAAAGGATCCTAAAGGACAGGATACTGAAAAGGATACCTGATGTGGTATTCCAGTATTGATATCAATGATGTCGCATGGCACAATAGCACCCCTTTGTACATAAACTCGATATATCCAGCCAGTATTGCATCTTATGTTATAGCTAGAATTACATTTCATTTTGCAAAAGACCCTTGCACACAAAATAATATTTGTGGTGCTAGAAGGTCTTTTCTAAACTACCATTTTCCAGAGTGTTCATGAATTGCATGTATGTGCATCTAAGTCTGCTGTGCATACGTGCATATCCATTAAACCCTGTAGTTCAGAAAAGTGACTCGGAAAGTTGCTTCCTTCATACACATTAATATTTCCTTAACTATACAGGATTCCAATGGGTGATTTTGTAAAACTTTTGTAAAACAAAGCCGATCTCTACAAACAGTATTTCAAATCCAGCTGAGTAATTTTTGCTGTGTTCAGGGCTATATACACACGGCTAGTGGTACTTGCTGCAGTGCAAGGAAAGGATAATATTTCTTTTTTGCTTCTTATTCTCATACATGAAACCACAAATTGGAGAAACACCAAAGAATGTTTTCACAGGGTTGCATGCACATTAATCATTTTAGAGACTTCAAACAAATACATGCACAAAGTTATAAAATTGAGAATAGAGAGACCTGAACTAAAACCTTGGAACTGAAAAACCTCAAGTATTGAGAGTACTTTAAATTAAAGACTGGATCCAGATCTGAAATTTTCAAATGGCATCATTCTGGCTTCCTAGCAAGTAAAATCTTAAACCCAGTAACAAGTTAAGCCTGAATTTAGAGAAGTTTAAATACCACTTTTACTTATGAGTGTTTGGCTCATTTCTAAAATGTTTAAATACCTAAATGGATACAACAGGTAAAGGAATTTTACCTTTGACTTTAATAGGAGCTTATTTGTTGCCAGCACACCTTTATCATTGGCAATATTACAGATAATGCAAATTCAAAACAACTTATCAATTGTGTTTGAAAGTTCACCTCAATATCATATGATCCTGGACTTACCTTTTGTCTCAAGATATAAAAGAAAGAGAGATCTCTTCTCTTGCTCATCACAGAACAGGATGTTTCTACAGAACAATTGACTTTCCACTTTTCTACATCAGGACCTTATTCTCTTTATTGCCTAGTTTACCATGCAAAGTCACAAACATATTCCTTTCTCTTTTGCTAGCAATTAGTTCTTCAATACATGGGCAGATGTTACTCTTTAACTGTAGCCTAAATATAAGAGCTCCTATTTGCCATGAGATGTAATAGATCATGTTCCACATACAATTTTCAAATGACTTCAAGCCTTAATCATAATAAAGACTCAAGAGTTAACATTCCTTTCATCTACAGATTATTACTGAACATTTCTAATAATCTAGTTAACTTGTATGAAACGCACAGAAAGAGACATGAAACAGATTTCGCTTCTCATTTCCTTCCATATCAAGGGAGAGAAAAAGACAAATCCAACAACAACAAAATTTGTCTTTCCTTCTTTTTTTAACACAATGAATAATTTTCTTTGAAAGGAAATAGGTTGCAAGCAGCTAGGAAAGCTATTAAATGTTACTTTAGTTTTCTATGTCACCTGTGAAATACCACAGAAGAGATTTTAATCTTCGTTTCGGTGTGATTTTTTCCTCCCAAATTCATTCATTTAAATGAAACAGCAATTCTTTTGATCCAAAGAAAGAAAGCTACAGATTACAGCTTGCTTCTTTAAGATGCATTATATGTCTTTAAATAATCAACTGTATATTTGAAAGATATGGCTTGATTGACAGCATGCTGATATACCTTGATAATTACATTATACTAAGCAATAATTACCATTGTCAGTGATAGCTTCACATCTGTCCCCAAGGACAGGTAGGTGAGAAAACAAGGAAATGTGAACCAGGTGCAAGGGAGAGGAAGGATGATGGGAAAAAAGTGATTCCTTGCCAGATGGAAGTTTCTTTGCTCTGGCGATTTGGACAAAGAGAGGCTGGGCTAGTAAGATGATTTGTGCTTAGAGGGATGAAATGTGCATGTCCATGGGAGTAGGAAGGGACAAGAAAGATAGTGAGGCTGTATCAAAATACATACATCGAGGATATCGCAGACTGAGGGTAATTTTATTCTCTTTAATAATTTTTGTCTACCTGTGGGGTCAGTCTGTACTGTCATATTTTTTTCTTGAATAAATAAAAAGCTCACTCTTTCTCATTTTTGGTCCGTTCCTATTACTTTTAATAACCTATCATCCCTCTTCCCTACATCTCAGACCTTTATTTCCTAAAAGACCTTTCTGTGATACTTCTAAGCTAAAATACAGAAATATTTGTATCTCTTTGAGCACTCACATTTGATTAAATTAAGTGACACGACAGAACAGTTTGGATCTTGACTCGTGTTTTAAGAAACTTGGCATTCATGTGTTGAGATGTGTGTCCATAAGAAATGTAGTCACATCAGAGTCGTAAAGAAAGTATGAGCATGGCTCACCAACGCTATGATTTCCTTTACATTGTAACAGAACAGCTTATTGCAACTTACAACCAAAGTGACTCGGAAGGAAACTTTTCAATATTTTTAGCGTAAACATTTATGAGACTTTTCATTCCCCAAAATGTGACATTTAGTCACAAATCAAACTGAAAGTAAGTGTTGAAAGAGTGAAAAATTCTCCATTTTCAAGCAGCCATAAAAATATTCAGCATGTACTTTTTAGATCTTGTGTCATGTTATATCTTAGTTAGTTCTTAGTAATAGTAAAAACATGTAAAAGTGGCACTGATGTTTAAAAAATCAAAATCATTCTGGCAACTTTATGTGATTTTTAAGCATCTGCCGAAATCCTCTGCCCTATTCATCTCCTGCCCCATCAGCTTTGTTGCTGCCAGCTCATGTTACAACCAATTGAACTTCCCTACAATGAGTAGGGTTGCTTGTTCTGACCAATCCAACCTGTTTAAATTAAGAGAACTGTTTAAAAGTAAGTGCTTGCTGAGACTGAAGTCGCAGTGAGGTAAGTCTTTGCTACTGCAACCCAGAGCTAGCTCTGCATCAGCCCCTCTCATTTCCCCGCCAGCCTGCTGCTCAAAAAAAAGCATTTCTCCATAGCTTTGCTCCACTGATTGGAAAGGCTGCTGGTTAATGGCTTTTCATTACAAACTTCCTTTTAGTGCACAGCCCAGCAATTAGGCCCCAGCCATGCTTCACGACCTCTGGCAGTCTCCCCCCGAGCTTTGATCAGAACTTTGTTCACTGACACACATCTAATAACCTGCCACGGCACCAACTGAGCTATCAAGACCTAATTTATGCCTCATCCCGCATCCTAAACCAAATAGGGGGTGTAATTAGCTATTACACCAATCAGGAGTTTGACCTGACCTCCCATTTGGAACTCGTATGTGGGGAAAAGAAAAGAAAGAAGAAAAGCTACTGAAAATGTATTTTGCGGGTCTCTGTAAAAATGTAAGATTTAGCCACTAGTTGTGACACCTTCTCAAGGAAGCCTGCACTGGTGTTCAGATTTCAACAGATTGCATAACGCTATCAAAGTAGTTGTAGGGGAAATCAGCACTTGTGACCCCCTTATGTCAAGGTTTCATTCTAAATTCGGTAGTAGAGAGATCCTCTAAGATCACACCATTGTTGCACAGAGGTGTAGGGTTAGACATATGCAAAATGCTAAGAAATCCAATGGTTTGTTAACCATACACAAGAGAGATGATAGACCTGGATTTCAGAGTTAATTTTTATGTATTATTTCTGATTTTTTTGGAGTTACATAAAAATGAGTGGAGGAAGCCATGAGAACTGCAATAAAAAAGTATGATTTCATATCTCATTACTTTCTTCCAGACTGAAATGAAGAACTTAGGAAGAGAGAGACGAAATGCTGCCTCCAATGCTAGACCCTTCAAGCAAGCTCCTTTCAGCCACTGTGAGTGTGCTGTGGGATTTACAATATGGGAACATGAACACAAGTCACTGCTGGCTGTGTTTTTCATTTCTCTAAATATAGAGAAGAAATAGGAATAAAGAGCATCATCAGGAACATGCTAGCAAGGCAGTTATGCTCAGTTAACTAGCAAATTCTCATTGTTTAGTGCTGTGTTATTTCAGCAAATTTGCAGATAACAACTGATTATAAAAAAAAAAATGTGGGTAGAACAAGCTGTTAAACAGTTGACTGCTACTCCACCAGATGATAAAGGAATGAAAACAGTTTCTTAAGTGTTTTCACATCCCAGAAGTCTTGTCACAACTGTAATCTCTCCATCTCCCCGGCAAATTTGGAGAAACCACAGGGTTTTTTTGCCCTAGGATATTCTAAAACAATCATTTAAGTTATCATATCTGTGATACACAAAGGTTTCTAATGTGGTATGCCATCTTGTAAATCATCAATTCATACTTTGTTGTGATTTTTAGAAGCATATTTTAAAGTTACGTTTTCAATATTTTATATTCTAAGGAAATCAGAACAAAAAAACTCCAGCAAAGGGAATGTAAAAGAAATCACGGCATAAACATGAAAATTTTACATTTTCATAGTAGATGTTTGTCTGTTGTCCTGTATTTCCAAGTTCTGTTCTTGCTTGATATAACCCCAATGTTCAGATATGAACTTTTATATAACAGGTAAACATTAGATTTTAGAATTCAAGATTTGATCTGTCTGTGAAGAGTCATCAAGGATACGGTCTCATGGTCCCAAGTGATCAAGTCATGATGTGGTTTAATATAAAGATGCTTAAAAGATCTTTTAACTGCTTAAACATGCAGTTAAAACTGGTCCCATGCACTTGATTTCTGAACTCTTCAAACAGAAAGCTTTGTATATCTACCAGGATCTTAAAGCTTTGTATATCTACCAGCCACAAATGGCAGAGGTGTCTCTCAGCATTGCTGAGGACATACAGCACCCAGAGATGCTGTTCCTGGTGGGTTTATACTAAGGCATATGTTGGTGCTTTATGTTGCAAAAGATCTGTTCATCTGAAATCCAAATTATATCCACAAGGAGCTGAGATTCAGATGAATGTCCTCCTTGCATTTTTAAATACGTGATTATTGCAATAGGTCAAAGATTCCAGATTAAAAGGATTCTTCCAGCTTGCTTGGGAGGAATTCATTCATGCAATGCTCCCATCAGGATCAGGCAGTTTATCTTCAAGGAATGCTACTGGCAGAGTGGGCAGATTTGCTGTTCCTTGACAGCAGGAGCATTTCTCTTTCAAGGGATATTCAACAGTTCAAATGAGGGCCAGATTCATTAGAGGTGAAGAAAATACTGTTAGGATAGGACTATAAATTTTAGAAGCCTGTGTTAGAGCAGTTTTATTTGTTAAATATTAATTTGCTTGAGAAAGAAAGAACTGATACTTGCATCATCCTATATCTTAGCTTTGGAGAAGATAAGACTAATGAGGAGCAGTGGAGAAGCCCTTGGTCTGTTATGCAGAGACAAATGGAACAGATCCTTGAATAAAAAACCTCTCTCAAACACTGTGGGCCTGAAATGATTATTTGACATCACATCTGCAAGAAAGCAGGTGCTGATTAAGTCACTGTTTATAAAATGTACTACTAATTCAAAGAGCACAGGCGGGGAGAATAACAAAAAGGGCAAATCAAGTTCTTGATCCCAAATGTTGTGAACATTTACCCTGGACTTGAGCGAGTAGGACACGCTACACTTCAACCAAAAATTTGTTGATTGACAAGAAAAGGGATAGTTTTTCTACCAGACAAGGGTATAACACGGTCCAAGAGGTGGAAGTACAAGCTAAATAAACACAGACTGGAACAAATGAGTAAATGGGTAATTCACTACTGGAACAATCAAATCAACAGGATCTGTTGTAAAGTCAGAGTCTAGTGTAATAAATATAGTTTGCTCAAAGAAGGATTTATTTTATCACTCAGAAGGTAAAAAAATATGACACTATGTGCCTTTTGACTTTACAGAACTGTGAATTGGTATCCTTACAATGATGCCAAGGGTTCAATTCTCATATTTCTAGATTGCAATGAGTTGATATTGCTTCTTTTATGTGAAAGCAGCTATTAGGCTCATAGACTGACAAGATATGTTAGCACTGTAAAGGGACCTTTCACAGAAGAAACAAGCTTTCTTAACACATTGCAATACCACGTGCATCAATACTGTCCCAAAGACTGCAAAACCTACTAGGGCACAACCTTGCATAAAATAATACTGAAGAGTGAATAGCTTCCTAATAATGGTGAATTAATTTTTTTTCCTGCCAGGCCTGGAAGAATAAAATCATTGACTTAAGTGGAATATATAAGTTTAATAAAAATACATAAACAAACAAATAAAACTAAGAAATAATCACTGACAAATTGATTAAGTTATGCTTTTAAACATCATAAGATTGATTCATGGAGTATGTTGTAATGGGATGTACGTGAAACAAATATCTTAGATACATGTCGAAGATTTCATGCCCCTTTTAATAAAGATCTGAATGTGAATTGCTTGGATAAAAGTGACAATATCCATTGATTTCCAAATTTGGAATCAAAAACTGCTGTTTAACTGACATTCAGAGAAATTTTCCTTTATTAAAGTGGTTGATTAGGCAAACGTAGTACACTAAGGCATCCTTTTTCTGAAGCTTTAATTATCATCTTCGTGATGAATGCAGAATACCTGGTTCCCCTTGGTTCCCCATGGCTATGAGATGGCAATTACTACTTTCTGTGCCACTAGGACAAATAGTGTGATTTTCACCAGTCTGTACAGAGACCAGTTCTTTTCTTGGAATGGTTTAATCTCCAAGGTGTTGCCCCAGGACAAAGTTACAAAGCAAATACTTCTGAAGTCATTCAGACTGAACAGGCAATTCTGTTTCATTATTTAGACTATAGGCTGATCTAAGGACACATGAAAAGATCTAGATTCAAGACAGGATCTGACTTGAAACTGCTAAAACTATTTAAAAATATCTAAACTCCATGTCCAATATTACTACAGGATAGGAAAAAAAAAAAAGATTTTAAGGCAACAGATGTTTTGAGAGATGAGAATCAAAATTTCATTTCACATCATATTCTGAAAATAAAATAGGTTTGCCTGTTTGCCTCTGCACTGAAGGACAAGTTGCTTATGTAGACGTGATTACAGCTCTTGAAACAATCGCTTTTAAACAAAAATCACCATAAAATATTAATTATAGGATAGCTCTTACCACATCATAACCAAAGCTCTGGGAAAGTATATGTTGTGAATTGTTTACCTTATATTTAAAAGATATTTAATTTCAATATTGACATGTGTTGCAGGGAAGACCTTGCTTAGAATATCCTAATATATTCTAAACATTAAACTGTCATAAACTGACCTCTTCCATTTTTCTGTTGCTTGCCTTCAGGTATTTTCTATCAAATTTATTCATATCCTGCACAGATTTTTAGTACTGTATCCACTGTTAAAAAAAATCACAGAGGAAATGCATCCTCTAAAAAGAATCTTTTTTTTCTCCAGGAAATGTCTGAATCTGAGTCAGTTCTTTTCTTCATTACATTTAAGATTTTTGACATTTAAGAGAATATAATTTCAAATTAATTTTTTTGTCAATTATTTCACATCATTCAGTTTAATATCATTCTTGTTTTGTCATATTTCAAGAAAATTGAAGTTAAAATAGCAAAATTTTCTGGCAGATATCTGTTCTGATTCCTAAAAGAAGGACAGATTTTCTAAGATGGAACAACTAACATAGCACTTTCTCGGAAGAAACTAATTCTATTCTGATAGAAAGATTGTTTCAGCATTTCCTAACAATTGGATATTCCATGAAGCTTTAATCAGATATTCCAAAGAAATTTAGTCTGTTCTTTCTCAGTGTAACACCACATTACAAGAGCGTTCAGGCTTTTCATTTGAGGCACAATTTTATTTAGAAAATGTGGCTTCTGCTTATGTTTGTCTTCACATGCAAACTACTTGCTTTGACTTCTGTCTGGGTGACTTTTTTTTCCAGGAAAGCTTTTCCTCTTCCACCCATCTTGAGCTCCTTGAAATTTTATTACAGCCTTGGTGACATGTCAATCCTGTTTGGCTAACCCAAGTGTCCTCCATTTTTCTAAATGAAACAGAAGCTTTATGGTTTTAAGTTACACTGAAATGCTATACAAGGTCAAAGTTATACACAGTTCATTACTCACGTTTGGAATTACTTCACTTGCTATGAAAAAAACTTAGCTCTCCATGAAAGAGGGATGAGTTATCTTGTATAAGCAGTGATGGAAATGCATGTTGGTTTGTAGATGCTATGGAGGAGTCATACACTGTGGATTGAGGTCTACTCTGTCTTGACTGAAAGCCCATGCATCAAGTCTGCACCAAGTTACCACCTGAGTACTTTTTATTTCAGTAAAAGTCCTTAACACATAATCCTGAGTACATAATCCAAAGAACATATTCCTGAATACAAACCCACCAAAAATAACCTCTGAAAACATTTGTGTTTAAAGTAGTCACAGGGAGGGAAAAAAAATGTTGACTTAGAGGATATAAATGTTAATTTTGGACACATCCTTTTTCCAGATACAGACTCCAGTTTTTTCTTCAGTTGTCACATTTCAGCTTACACCAAGACCGAGAAGCAATCTTACTGTTGCTATTGAAACCCTGCAGCAGCCAGAAGTCCCTGGATGCATGTGATGATGTGTATATCTGTGGGAAGGGAAAATTCCCTCATTGTGGTCCTGCTGAGGCATTATCACAGAATCACAGAATCTTCAAGGTTGGAAGGGACCTCTAGAGATCATCTGGTCCAACCTTCCCGCTCCAGCA
>JAUBOD010000762.1:3004371-3025764 GCA_032353885.1 Nothura maculosa | reverse complement strand
CCCCTTCATGTATTTATACATGTTAATAAGATCCCCTCTCAGCCTTCTCTTCTCTAAGCTGAACAGGCCCAGCTCACTCAGTCTCTCCTCGTACGAGAGATGTTCCAGGCCCTTAATCATCTTTGTTGCCCTCCACTGGACCCTCTCTAGAAGCTCCACCCACGTCCCTTTTATACTGGGGAGTCATTATGATGACTCCTAAAAATGATCACTGTAAATTTGACAGCTGTACTGCTCAGAGCTTGTGAAATCCATGCATCTTTCTGGATATTAGCCCAACTCCCGAGGCTGATGGGCAAGAAAGGAGCTGCAGAGCGGTAGAAGAGGGGTTAGCAAGTGCACAGAGGTCATATCACTAAAAAAAAGTAAAAATCTTCACAGTTCAATGAACAGGGCTAAGAGTTGAACAGAGCTTTTCTCCCTCAGTCTATAGTTTTACGAGGCTCAGAACGCCCATAACACTGGGTAGCTGGACAGCATGACCCAATGATCACAAAGTTGTTCTGAAAATACATATATGACAGAGGCTGGTCCAAGAAAGAAATCTGAATCTAAAGGAGCTCCTAATCTAAATTAAGGTTTTGCACATGGGCAGATGCAGTCCAGCCCTAAAGACAACACACTCCCTTTCTTTCCTCACCACTCCCTATAAATCTGTGCTTGATTAATTGAGGGTGTAGACAGGCCAGCTTCGTTCTCTTGGCTGAAGATGTTAAGGAGTTACTGCTTGTTACTGCTTTTCGCTAGGGGCTGCTGTGCTGGCTGCTGAGTCATGGAATATGCAAGAGTTTCTAGTATCCTTCAGTGTAAATTAGTAACGGTTTAAGCAAAGCCAAGCGGGAGCTTGAATTCCAGCTGTTTCTGCTGTGACAATGCTCTTCATATCACATAGAAGGGGCTGGAGGTGTAGTGGGCTGAGACGTGTCATCATGCCAATTCCATTTAGTTAGGAGCAAGTAAAAGATAGTGCTTTTGTATTCTGCATTTGCAAAGGTTGGCAGCATGGTAATGGGCAGGAATGATGAGCTCTGACTCATAATCCAAGTCTTTTTTTTTTTTTTTACATTCAACAATATTAACACTACCCAAGCTAGTCACCCTCAACACTCTTCATAGTCAATAGTCATAGCTTCTGCTACAGCATGGCCTACCTTGGACCTCTGTTTATGCATAAGGTAAAATACAGTACTGATATCACAATATTTGGCCTCTAATTATGAAGAGTATCCAGCCCTCACATCACACCTACATCTTAGACAGAGCTTTGCTCACCTAGACAGTCTTATACTCTCTTCCTAGTTCATCTTTCAACGCCTTGGTCTACTCCAAGAGCAAAAAACTTGGACCCACAGTTGAGAAAAATACAGGAATCTTCTGAAGCTTTTTCCTTCTTCAGCCAATTTATTGCAGCCTAGATCCCTTTGCTGACTGAGCTGGATTAAGTCTTCATGACATGTCAGGAATGTAGATTTATTCAAAACAGTGGCACAAGTCCCAAGGAAGACAAATAGCCTTTTGTGAGATAATTTACTAACAGTCTGTTTCACCCTCACATGTATCTGTCCTGTTATCGTGTGACTAATATGGACATAACCCTGCACACTCTTATCAGACATGCATATGTATGTCAGCCTGATTTGTGCCTTACTTGCACAGGTGAAAAAGCCAATGGTCTTGTGCCCAAGTATAACCAGCTAAACTGATCGAAATCTGGAGAGCATTTTAATTCACTACTCATGACTATTTGTAATAAGTGGCTGTAGTTCATATGAGCAATTATAGAAAGGCTGTTTCTCATTCAATCATTTCTCTTACTTCCATCTTACATAGAAAAGAATCCAGAGAAGAAAAGTACTTACCATCCACTATCAGTATTATAATCCTTTCCATTAGTCATTCTTTTCTTTAAAAGAATGATAAGCATCTGATCAGGAAAAAAAATATCATGTGAGTAACCCCAAATGGTGAGCAATGATCTGTAGACATATCTTGATCTCATATAGCATTTCAGTAATTAAAACCTGAATAATTCCTCCCACTGTGGATAGGGAAACTGAGGCAGGAGGCAAGCCAGGATCTATGCAATACAAACACAAGATCCTGTTCCAGATCCAAATGGAACAAACCATTTACTCAGCTTAAACAACAGGCAAAGAGATATTCTGAGCTTCCAAAGAAATGCAAGATTTGTAAGATCTGAATTCTGGTTGCATCTCTGCTACAGAGGCAGTAATATTACCTTTACTCTCCATCATGTAGGTTGCAAGAGCACTGGGGAACGCAATGATTCTCATAGGACACTTATATTGCACTTAACATACTGAGACTTCCTTCTGGATCTGCTCCTGGAAGCATCAGTGAGGCAGGAAGTTTCCAGGGACGTTTGAAGTTAAAAATAAGTTCTGATTTCTCCTCCAGAATATGTGACTTTCACAGAATCAGCCCTCTTGGAAATGTGGTGCTTTTGCTTACTAACCCAGACCTGAAAACTTCTTACAGTTATCATTATACTCTCATTCTGAGATGAAATTCAGAAAAAAAAAGGAAACATTAATTCAAATAATTACATTAATTCAAATAATTATCAATTTATTGAGCGATGAAACAACTGGCTCCTGTTATGTCTTTGACACAATTTCAAAATCTATGTACATTTATTGGAGTTCAATTCCCACAGATGGATACTGAGGTCATCTGGCACTGGTTTTCTGTTCAGCTCTTCTGTACTATATTGTTGAAATCAACAGCAGAATTCTCTCCAGGTACTAACACTGTCTTTTAGCTTCCTAGAGTACAGGTGGAACTGTACAAGTAACTCTCCCTTTATCAGATCAATAAACAGAAAAGCTAGCACCATTCATGTACTACAAATGCAAGCCAGAGATGTATGATTAGAAAGCAAATCTTCAATCAAGTGATGCAACAGATACTTAAAAGACTTTTTTAATGTATTTTAAAAAGATAAATCCTTTGTGTTATTTTAATGATACTTGCTAGGGAATAAGTCCAGTTTAAACAAATACTTTTGAAACTACCCTCCCGCAGAGACCCATGAGTCTTTGCCTTCACTGGCATAACTGAAGTTAGTTAAAAAACCTTCTGCTCTGCCAGCTTCTTCCCATATCACAAAATGCTTTCATCAAAAAAAAACCCTTTTAATGCAGTTATATAAAGTTGTTACTACTTCATAAAGAAGAAAAAAAGAATAAAAATTCAGTTGTATCAAAATGTGCTAACTTTGTTTCAAAATAATTTTAAAGTGCATTTATTTGATATTATAATTATTAAAAAAGAAAGAAGCCAAATCAAAACTGACATTAAATACTTTGATTGGCCTGAAAACTTCTTTTATCACTATTCTTTTCAAGTTTATGAAAAATTCTGAAAGGAAAAAGAAATGTTTTGTTGAAATTCAGAACAAAGACAAATTTCCCTATGCTGGAATTCCCCTGAGAAGGGGAACTATGAGGACTGTCCAGCTCTAATCTCAGCCTGCTCACTCACTGACTCTGCAACCAATTTCAAAACTATATGGCAGTCTGCTGTAAATTCACTTTTGTCTTTTTACACAGATTCCTCTTACACTGGGATGTCTCATGCAGACTTTGGTGACAGATCCAAGCACATTTTGAAAATATTTGAACCAAGGTCCCTCCCATTTCATCACTTATTCCAAATTGCATCTTTCCACATTCTGTAATAGCCTTATATTCATCCTCTCTCCCTATAGTTACGATGAATATTTTGGATGGGAGAGGTAATAATATTAAATATAAAAAGATTATTTTTTTTCTTCCTGTGAAAGAAGTGTTCCAACATTAAAGAAAAATCTTATTTTTATATCTGTTTGTGTTCCAGTTGAAAGACAAAGCAAATCAAACTGTGTGTTTTTGATACTCAGGATACTTTAAGATTTGGTGCAGCTTAGGTAGATTTCCCCTGAAATATCTTGATGCACACTCATCAAATCAAAAGCAATCTTTCCAGCAGTTATTAGTCTCTGTTTAAGTATCCTTCAAAAGAAATAGGCCAGGAATAAGTAAAAAAAAATCATTGGAATTATGACTTGAAGAAAACTTGTTGGATCTTTATAACTGCATAGTCTGGCAGCAGTGACTGCTTTGCCTGTGGATGAAGAAATCTGTTAACAAGGCTCAGCCAAAGCAGAAGTTTTGGTATAACATAAATCAGACAATGAGTCCTTCCAAATAGCGTTCACACTTTCCAGCTCCTCTGCATTACTAACTACAAGGGAGTTTTCACCATTCATGACAAATCACTCCAGGAGGACACTAAGAGGTCTGGGATGGAGTAAGCAGGGCAGGAAAATGCCAATTAATAGCTGAATTACTGTGAAATAAGTACTTTTAGTGGTCTTGCTTTGATGTAGTGAATAGACTCAGGTGCAGAGAGGTGGATTTAACTGTAGCACACTGCTTAATGTAGACATGGATAACATCTGTTAGTTCAGCTCTGGTTCATTTTCCTGTTAACTTGGGTTTTGGCTCAACCATATGTAGAGAGACATTAAAGAGACCGACATGTCAGACAAAAACAGAAAGAGCAGAACTGGCAGAAAAATATTTTCACGTCCAAGGAACATAGTGTGTTTGCCCTTTTCTCAAACAAAATTTATTTCCAAGATGCTGCTAGAGACTAAGCAGCACAAAATGTAGCTTGGGGAATTTCATTTGGGACAAAAGTGTACAATCTTATACAGGTGAGTTATTGATTATTGATATGTTTTTGGTTGTCAGCTCCCTATTGTTGTTACCATAGACAAACTCCAAGACTCCAATGCAGAGATCAAGTAATGGGGAGTAAATTTACTTGATCTGTTGTTACACCCTATCTAATCGTCCTGAGATCCCCTCATACCAGCAGCTATGATTCTTCTGGCCCATTCTACATGTTTATTTTACAATAAAATGAACTATGCCCTAAAAGTGATTATTTTCCTCCACTGACCATCCTAGAGACTTACCTCAGAGAGAGTCATTGACAGGTACATAGAATATGAATATATTCCAAGTCCTTTCCATCTGTCTTCCATTTAATTACAACAGCTGAAGCCTCGACAGGCTGTTCCTCATATCCCTTATCTGTGGGTTACCTCCCTAACTAGAGAGACAGCAGAACAAAATGAGGATTAAATATCTGTGTGCCACAGCATGGTGGTCCTATCTGGTAGATTACATCACCTCACCATTAGACTATCAAAGAGCAGTATGAACACTCAACCTGTTGTCTATGAGAAAGACAACATCTGGCACCTGATGAGACAGAGGACAGTAAGACAGAAAAGCAATGTCATCATTTTCACTCAAATCCCAAAATTCTGGAGGCAGATTCCCTTTGGCGGAATAAAATTGTTCTTAATCTGGTCTAAAGTAGCTTTGAGATTATAGTAAACTGTACTGGGAAGCTGCTGTCACTCCCAGCTGAACTGATAGAGAATCAACTTAGACCACCTAGTTGATCAAGTGTCATGCTCTAGGCCTAGCATGGTGCAACTATTGTCAGCACTATAAAGTGCTTAGTACAATTTTTCATTTTGTAGTTAAAGTCATTCTTGAAGAGCAAGATGTAAACTCTAGTTTGGGGAAGACTGAATGGAGAGGAAAAGCTCATAGGTATATTTGGTTATGATATTTTGCAAAATGCACACGCTTCAAAGCTGCTTGCAGTGTTAACTCTGCTTTGATAGATACTCAGCAAAGGAGTACCTAGGAAATGACCATATGCAACTCTACCTCTGACAGCTTTCCTTTGTGTGGGAAATTCCCCTGGTTTTATGTTTTAAAGGAAAACAAAGGTTAATTTAGGCTCTGGGAGGATTGTTCTCTTTGGATAGAATTTATGAAGCCCTCTGAAACAAGGATCTTTCCCTGTAGGCCTTTCCACAACTAACTATGAACTGAGTGGGAGTGAATTATAGCTGTGCAGCATAGGAAGTGGTTGAAGGAACTTCAGGACATGAGGGAGAAACTTTTTTCCAAGCTGAGATCAAAAAAAAATATAGTAATCTAGGAGATTCGATTAAGGGGTCAGCTGTATTTCACTCTATCCCTATCGCACATGTGCCCCTCTGTCACTCCTGCGCTCTTTTTTGTAAGCATTTACTGGACTTTCAGACCACCTATCCCTACGTAAGTGTGGCCACTCTGACGATACACCAGGAGTAGAGCTGAATTACATCAGATCATCATGTTGTCTCTTTGAAGTCAAAGCATTAAATGGCAATTAAAGATGTGAAATATTAAAGTTTTTTATACACACAATTATGCAATATATGTATATCTACAGCATTATATGCATCAGTATATTACTGCATGTCAGTCTGACTCTGCACGTATGAATATATATAGGTAAGGGTGAATGTGTGCACAGATACTTATGTTTGCACACATACGGATACAGCAAATATGTACTTGCACCTCATACAGTGGCCACAGGTTCACGTACTAATGTCTTTTTGTCTACAGTTGTGTCAGCTCATGATTACATATGAGTACTTGAAAACCCTGACCTGATAGAGGGTGTGTGAAACAAAAACACACATAAACACATGTGGACAAATTTTCATCCAACAATTTGTGATGATGCCTAAATATTTACCCAAACACATGCACGTCTCTGCATGCTTATTTGAAGCAAAATATTAATGCTATTTACATATTTGCTCATATCAGTTTTGTTTGCCAGAAAGCCTTCCTTGAAAGGTACGATTATTTTTTTTTTTCAGTGACAAAGCTGCAACAGAAGCTGTGAGATTTAAGCAAACATAAAAAAGTGTCATCTAATAGTCCATCAAATAGCTCTCATTCACCCAGATAAACCTTTTATCTCTCTCTCCCAGATTCTAATCAAGGGTACAGTTTGCATGTTTCTTGTGTCACTGCAGCAACCAATTCAGCTGGGATTCCCTATGCCCTGGGAAATAAACTCTTTTTGACCCAAATGAGCATTTCAGTGTCTTGTTTTATCTTTTCAAATTAACATTTTGGCTATTATTTGTTAGGCAAGACAGCAAGACTGCATTTTCTCACCAAAGAGATAGATTACAAGGCAGACTGTATCTGTTTATTTTAAGAGTTTTGTACACAGAGGGAAACCAAAACACTTTCTGGGAAATGTCATTGTAAGGTGAAGTTTTCATTGTTATTAAAAGACTATTTGAGATATTCTAGAATCTGAAGATTAAATAAAATAAATCCCAACAGATCTATTACTTAAAATTTCTACTTATATTTTCCACAATATTTTTTGAATATAAACATAGAAACAAATAGTCTAAAAGAGAATTTTTAATTTCAAATTCTATCATTTGTTATAATATTTGCTTTGTTGCACATTCAAATGGTGTATTTCTAATCTGGCTGTGCATAATTAGTCATCATTCCTGGTTTTGCAGTCATAATAAATTGCTGACATTGAAGATTGAAGCGAAATGACAAATATATCATAGCTCAAACTTAAAGTTTAAGTCTAAAAATATACAAATGAAATCTTCTTGTGTTATTTTTATCATGAGTCTTGTGATAAATGATGACTGGCTCAATATTCTTGGATTCTCAAAATGTTTACATCAGCTTTCATTCAGCTGATATTATTTTCTACCTTTCATGTTGTTGGCAAGGAGTTTGAAAAAAAGAAAAAAGATGACCTTGGGCTAAATATATATAATTTGACTTATGAAAGGGCATATAAGTAAACTGAATAAGGACAGAAAATGAGGCCAGAGCTTTCTCATGGGTGGTTTTCACCAAGGCAACACCTCTTTGTTTCACTCATTTCACTCTTGTGTGCTCAGCCTCAGAGACTGAGAGGCCAATAAATGTCATTCCACATTTAGTATTTTTAGTATTTCTTTCTTCCTCTTGAGATGTCCTGGGCATGCACTATTGGGCAAAACTGCCACAAAATTCTCGAGAAGAGATTGGACATGATCTGCTCAGAGGCTTCTCCAGTGTAGGTGTTGAGAGCTGCTCAAACTCCTCTTGCCTCTGCTCCTAGCAATGGGAGAAACAGGACCTTTTTGGTCCACAATCTTTACTTTTGGGTGAGGTGATGGTTAGTAACACATCTTCTCTCTCTCTTTAGGCTCAGGAAAATTCAGACAGCCCAAGCTGGTTTTGTTATGAAGAGGTGGCATGTTACCTTTCCTTACCACAAGAGGGGATTTCCCTTCTGTCTTCTCCAACTGATTGAAGAGGTTTTTTAGGAATTTTCTTTTCCTCAAGCATTGTTCTTATTAAAAATAGCTCAGCACCTTAAGCCATAAAAGAAATTTTCTTCTGATGAAGCCTCCTGCCTCAGGCGATTAAATAAACAGCATCCGTTTGATGTAGCAAATGTGAAAGCTGCATGTTTACTTCTTCAGTTTGAAAAAAAAAAGTATATAATAGAAGCTTTTTTTTTTCATAAGATTCATGTCATTGTAAAACAAACAGATGTTTATGGGGGGGAGAAGTGTATACATTAAGAATGTTTAAAATGCTCCCAGTTACCCTGATTAACAAGCATAACAAAGGATGATAAGGAAAATAAAGACATCAGAAGTCACTGGATTTCTTTTTGTTTTGTACTTTTTACTGCAAAATGTCTGGCATTTCCAAAAACTAAAACCTGCTTTGAAAATCAGACATCTGTTTTCAGGGTCTTTGAGACTGTAAGCGTGAAATGTAAGAAACATATAAGGAAAGACCCTAGCGAAGAGTTGTTCCCCCTACAACAGAACATGAAAAGCTACAAGAAAATCAAATCAAAAAAAAAAAAAAAATCTGTTTTATGGACCAAGTTTCCTCTTTTTAACAAATAGTTTCTGGCAAATATATGTGAACCTCAGCTTTCAAATCTGAGCTTGCTCAGAGCTGTATGCCAACAATTTCTCAATGGTGTCCCAGGTCAGTATCTCCCTGATTCTCCATTGAGAAATACAGGGAGATACTGCACAAAATACATAAATTTAAGTCTATGCCAAGGTAATCATGTTCTTACATCTTTACATCTTACATGCATTGTCAGATTACTTTCCTTGAAAATTTTTTTTCTTTTTTTTTAATCTGATTTTCTACTCTTGATTAGGCCTGATTCCTGCATGCATTTGCTAACATAAAATATTGCACACATTATACATATCGACAATCTCTTTTTATTCTACAGAATGAGCATACAGATAAAGACAGTTGTACATGTCTGCAGGACAGGGCCACACATCAGTTTGTCTTGAGACAAGCACAGTTCAGCACAGTTATTTCCTCAAATCATTACTTTGCTTAATACATGACAAATGTTTCACTTGCTTTTTATGCTTTGCATAGAAGCTCAGGTCAGTGATTATACTTTAAATATTTAATTTATCACTCACTAGCCAGTTATTATCATTGAGTATCTTTGTTGCTCTTGAAGATTCAGACTTGACTGAACAAGAGTGAAATCTGTCACACTGCAAGGCATGCACTATTACTAAACAGCAGCATTAGCAAACCTCAAGAACATCAGTTTTAAAACATGAACTGGAAAAGCTGATTACCATCTGACTATCACATCTAATGCAGCTAACAATTTAACACTACACTAACACTACATATTTTATGAGAACATTCCTCCTGATTTTGAAGAACATAATTCCAAATTCCTGTTTGGTCTTTCTTTAAGCACCTCAGTGACCTGCAGTATTTCTCCACTTCATCTGACAGGATAACTCCAAGTAACAGGCTTAGGTTAGGTGACGCACACCTTAACAAACTTTCTTGTACTAGGCATGGAAGGAAACAAGTATTTTTGAAGGCCATCAGAGATATGCTTTCTCCTACTGCCTCCACTCAGCTATTATCAACTGGACAACTGCAGAATTTGGATGTTCTTGCACTTTCCCATCCGCTGGAGACAAGATAGGAATATGCATACATAAAATTACATTTTAGAGCCAAAAAATGAGGAATAATTAAAGACAAAATAGAATTTGCTGGAGGCAGGGTTAATGAGGATGTGGGGACAGAAGATTATTAAATTTAGGCTTATTCCACTTCCCTGTGCAAACAGAGGGAACGTAAATTTGAAAGCTGCCTCCCTGGGGAGTTTGAGGGAAACATGATATGAAATGACTGTGAATCAACCAGGAGCATAAGAAGATACCTCTGCTGAACTATAGAGGTTTTCATGATATTAAAATACACATATCTTGGTATTGTGTCATCCTTGCAGAAACTAATCAGATGTGGGACAGATTCCTAATCTGCGTAAATTGTCCATGTAGTCTGATGACTGTCAGCCCTAAAAATTTGATGCAGTTTTGCCTTCATTACTCGATTCCCAGAAGTTGTGAATTTATATTGCATTATTTCTTCCTTCTCAGATCTTACTTCAGCCTTTAGACACTAAGTTATTGATATAAAGCTTATATTAACCAACTTTATAAAAACTCAAAATAAAATATGTACTTATATATTAACAAGATAAAAGCTAGGCTAACTTTCTCTCTGATCAGAAAATATTTTACTTTATCAATTGGAAATACACATATATGGGTAACGCCATTTACTTAAAGTTCGCTAAAAATGTAATTTTCACATGCATGAATCATTGTTTTCAAATGGAAATGTACCTCAAATAAGTAGTTTAGGGTTAGAACACTGGGCTTCAAAGGAATCTGGATGCCTTCTTCATCTTTGAGATTCAAACACTGGAGCCAGGATTGAAAATCTAGGCATTTCAGGTGTCTGCATTTGAAAGACTTTGTTTATGTTAAGGCTTAGGTCACCTTAGCAGGTATGTTTTAATGAAAACATTACCTCTGTGTGACCTTTAGAATTTGAAGGTGAAAATGCAGTCACTGGAAAAAAGGAATCCTAATTGTCATGGATGAAATCTTCAGTCTTAAAGACATTGTTTCTCATCCTTGTTAATGGCTTAGTGCAACAATAAAATATGCTCACTTTACAGAACAGGTGACAGAGTGGCCTCTTATGAGTTGTCTTCCCTAGAAAGCACAATTCCAAAGAACTAGCAAAATTAAATGGCTTAAAAATTTGCCAAGACATGCCCTTAAAATGGACATTCAGACTGTTTCACTATAGAAATGAATCTTTGCCAGTATTGTTCAAAAATAAAGAGCACCTTTATCTCTTATATCTGTGTTTTAGAAGCCAATACCTTGTTATTGGTGATTTATTCTGTTCCCTGTGTCTCAAAGAATCTTATCCAGTAATTACAACAGAATAAAGTCACATAGCAATAATGTGCTTTCTGCAAGCATAGTAATTCATAAATTATGTCAGACATCTGGGACAGAGGTTCTTTATGTCAAATATTAAATCTGTTTATTCGTAACATATTTGCAACTTCAAAAAGAAAGGAAGAAAGGAAAGAGAGCAGGGGTTTTCCTACATTTTTTACATTAATGAAACTGACAGCCCTTGTGCTTTTTCAGTAAGTCAATTGAAGCAAGTGACTTTTTACAAAACTTATTAACTTCAGTTGTCACTGGATGTCATCAACAAGATATTCATTGCATTTCCAACTGTATATTTTAAGCACAATAGCATCAAACTTGCTGAAATCCAAAACTTTTTTTTTTTCCTTGAAGAGGACAGCGGGGTAGAAAGAATCTGTTGGTTTCCTAAATTCAGGTCAAGGCAAAGTGAGAGGGAAAAAATGCTAATGTTTCAAAATCATCATTTTACACTTGTTTAAAAGCCCGAGTGATGAGCGAAATACATCATATTTCCACTCATGACTTGTACTGTTTGCACAGAAAGATGGGTCTGTGAAACTTTCTCATGTTACCTATCTCACACACAATCCAAAACAAAAGGGGACTCGGCAATACGTATCTCCTGGTGTTTGAGGAACGCTCTTGTGGGAGGTGAGCAAACAAAGAGTTTCTTCCTGAACCCAAGCTCGCTCTGTCCAAGCTTTCTTCAATTTGGGCACGAGCCAGCCTTAGGCTGGAAGGGACACAGACCTATTAGCACTGTTGAAAAACAAACCTGGGATATGGGGAAATGCCTGTTTCATCTAGCACTGAGCTCCCCTAGGCACAGCCCTGGGATGGCTCACCCCAGGGTCAGCATGGATAAGGTCACATTGGTCTTCAAGAGAAGATAATTCCAAGCACTGTGGAAATCCCCTCCCAGAAGGAGGGATTGCCCTCTGGAGTGGGCAACCTTTTCATTACAGATGCAGCCAATGGCTGTGTGCCCACCACACCAAATCCGCTTCGCTGCTTCATGGTGCAATATTGTCTCTTTCTATATTTGTGGCCCTGAGGAGATAAATGGCATTTTGGCACATAGGTGTTGTTCAGGTAAAGCATTACGAAGTTCATCATGACCTCTACATATGAAAACTACTTGAGTTTGACCATTATTTTGATGTATACAGTCTCTTTCATGGTACCATCAGCAATCTTCTTTGTCTTCTTAATACCACCATACATTGAATTATTTGCTCCAGTGATGCTCTTGTGAGAATTTTTAAATCCTTGTCCTAGTCATTATGTATAGATTAAATAATAGAGCTCTACAAGAGTGTTTTACAAGTAGAAACTTGGGATCATTGATACCTCTTCAGTGACTGGAGGCCTGAAATCTCTGTCATGAGATTTCCAGATCTTAATTTGAAGTAGGAATGTGTTCCAGTCCCCATTTCAAATAGGTCTCATTATAACATCACCAGAGTGGAAATATGAGAGGAAGTGTTAAACCATTAGCTACAGAAATAACTTGAAGGAAAGACTGGGATAGGAAGAAGGAAGTAAGAAGAGACATGGTTCTAAGGGGGCACAGAGGGAAAAGAAAGCACAAGGCCAGGCTGGAACAGCTAAGAAATTCATAGAACCATGGTTCCATGGTCCATCTGAAAGCAGATGCATATGAGTAAGCTTGCAACTGTTCTTTCTCCACGCTGTCACATACCAGTTTGCAGTGCAAGGATGGGGGCAGGAGAAGGTCGGTCCCCTCATCCTGCTCCCATCGTACCCTATCTGAAACCATCTCTTGGACAAGTTTTACTTCTAAGTAGTCTTGCTTCTACAGTTTTTTGATTTGGAGAATGGATTCAATTTTTAAGCATTTCTTGATGTGAATGCTTGCTTCTGCCATCATACCTGTGATGTTAGAGTTCTTGTGTGGTTTGAATCAGGACACAGAAGAACCAGAAGCTGTATCTGAAAAAGGTGAAAAAGTAAGAGAACAACTCAGACAAGGTAAAGGCACAGTGCAGCATATTCAGCTTGAAATTGGCATCAAGGAGTTAGCAGAGTTATATCTTGTATTTTCTGGTAGGATTGGCAATCTGGGCTTTTATCTGTCCGATCCTGCACACACTACCTAAATGAGTTAGCTGCAATTAGCTCAGCAGTGTTCATACATGGAGCAGTCACACCTTGTCCTGTCCTAACTCACAGGAATGGAAAATATCTACAGTTTCTTCCTGAAATGAGAAAAATAGCCTTTCCCAGTTCATTAAGGTCAAGGCACTGCTGGAAGCTTGAAGAGGCAGGAAGTTTTAACTTTGAGGGTTCTTTATACAAGGGAAAAGGGTTCTTTGTGTTTGGCTGGAGCACAACAAATGTCTTCACTTTAATAGCATTCTAATAATACATAGTATTATATACATTTGACTAGTAAAACCCATCACAAATCGCTTTCGTGTAGTGCTTGAGACAAACATTATAAGGAAGGAAGTCCAGTATTTGGCCAAGCATGCAATTAGCTGCCATCCTAAAGCAGGATTTGAGATCAGCACATTATCTTTTCAGGATTAAAGAGGTGGCAATAAAAAATAGGAAGCCACAATTAACAAGAAACAAAAAAATAAAAGGCTTAAGTGTCTTTATGGTGAAGCTCCTCACACATGACACAAATTAGCGTGCCACTCAGACATAAAGAAAAAGAGAGGTGAAAATAGCAAACCATCTGACCTTGTCTTAAACTGGGCTGGATCCTGATGATGACTCCACAAGCAAAAATTCGGTGACCACATGAAGTCACAGAGTGGTAGTCAAGCTAAAACTGCCTTTTCAAATAATTTCCACTACAGTGAGTTCATAAGTGCACCAAATCTTTTGTTCCCTTCCAAGTCCATGGTAATGCTCCTGGAAGCTGCAGTGACATTTGAGTTTGGTTTTCCACTGAATATAGTGGCAATGTTGTGTTTAGCTTTGTAAAGTTCTGACATAAGTTTTCAGCCAATATAACTTGCATTCATTACAAGATAGGTCTGTAGCAATTCCTCTTTCAATCAGGAACAGTTTATACCATGGACAATTCTGCCTTGGAGGTAGGATAAATTGCCTCATAGTGTCATGGGGCATTTTTTTATCTGCATAAGATTTTCCCCGCATTTTAAAAACTACCTGCACAAGTTGCACTTGCAATCACATGTTTTAAACACTTCTTTCCACTCAATAAACATAGTGGGCTTTCTTCACTCACATTAGCAAGAATAAAACTTAATTTTTAATCAAATCACAGCAGCATCCATATATATGGGCAACAAAATGTTTCCACATGAAACTCATATTTCAAGTGCAAATGTCCCTGCACTTTATCTGCTGGTGTTGTGGTTACAGGTAGAAAGAACACAAGATTTTTAAATGATTATAAACATAAAAAATCTTATCTGCAGTCTGTCCCTTTTATCGTGTCTGTAAAAAATAATGAGAAAATAATAATAATAATTAATAAAATTCATCTTGCCCAAAATGTTTTAACACTTTCCTGTATTTCCATTTATAACAGTAATTTGTTCACAAAGAGCCATGTTAAATAACTTCAAATATTACCAACAGAAACTTTATGATAAAAGCAAAAACTAGTGGGCTTCGCTTTACAGTTTGCAGAAAAATAGATTCAGTTTACCAAACCCTCTGACAGATAACATTCTCCAGCATGCCATCAAACGATTAGAAGTTGCAAATGGTTGGATAGCCCACCCTGCAAAACTGCAGCTTACTGGGAAAATTCTCCCCTCGTTTCATTCTCATGTGGTACCATATGTATAAGTGGAGGAAGATTTGTATTCTTGCATATATTTTTTACATATACATAAGTACTTATCTTGAAGATAGAAATAATCTACATTGCTTTTTATTTTATCTACAGAAAATATAGATTAGTTTCTCTGAAATGCCTTTCAAATGATGAATATGGCTATGAATATAGTTAAAATGATTTCATAACCCTGAAGAAGTACACCAAGTCTATGTAGATTGTGCAATGGATATGTAATCCATGTACCAAAACTTCCCAGTATTCCGCTGTATAAACCAGAGATGTTTATTCACATGAATAAAATTCATTTATTCACATGGAAACTGTGGTGCTGAAGAGAGCATGCTGTACTTGAGTCTTGCCTTCGTATACTATTATGTCACAGATAAGACATCACTAAGTCTTCCATACAAGTCATAGTTAGAATGACCTGCAAAGATTAACTGTCTAATACAAATATGGCTACAATCAATCTAGTTAGTAAAGAAAGAATTCAGTAATCTTAACTATATCTGGAGTTCCAAGACCAATAATTAGAAGCAGGTTAACTCTAAATTTTTCAGTTTAGGAATAAAAAGATTCCATTTACTTGTCTTTACTCTGAAGTCCAACAAAGCTGTCCACCAGCTCCTTGACAATGACTTCTTGGTAGACCTTTAGAAGATAAAGTTAATACGTGTTTGTTTAAATGAAGCACATGACTAATTTTGCCTGAAGAATTAACTTGTTGTGCTTACAACCCCGTCAGCAATCTTAACCTAGATGGAATACACAGAGAGAAAGCAACTCTTCCTAAGAGCTTCTCTGTCTTTCATGCAAAAGCAGCATGTTTAAGTTGGAACCTAGACATTCAGTTTAGGGAAATGCTAATCTTACACTCTCTGGAGTTCAGCTTCTCTGAACTGCAAAACAGAAAGAGCAAATACACACGCAGTGACCTGAGGGGATACAGTAGATTCTTATGAAGTGTTCCAGGTAGCTCAAAATGGAAACCAACCTTCCTGGAAAACATATAAGCTACAGAACTCCCCAGGTGAGGAGGAAGGGAGAGAAGTGTGTTTTGACAACAATCTAGGAGCCAGTCTTGGACATGCTCTCCTACTTGGCCTGAAATTTTCCCCGAGGAGCAAATTTAGGAGTCAAAATATATCAAAAAGTACTTCCACTGTAGCCAAATCTTGAGAAGGATACTGGAGTGAGACACTGGTGGTACTCACAGTAAAGGCAGCTGAAAACCCTCACTGAGTAGAAAATGCTGAGTTTGAGGCTTCAGCCCTGCCCTCAGAGATTGCAGAGCTCATTTTGTCAGGAAGGAATGTCTGCTAATATGTGCATCACCCTGTGATAAAAAGTCTTTTAAAGGGAATAGGATATTCTAGTTGGATTCTGTGGGTCTTTGAAGCAGCTGATAGCAGCTGTGTTAGAGTAAATACACCTCTCTGCCTTCCTCCCTGCCTCCTTCATGCATCTCTTCCTCATCTACACTCTATAAATTAGTTGTTACCATTGCATTACACACCTGAGTCTCCATAAATAACATATGCTCAGCACATGGCGTAAATGGATTCACACTTGGTTTGGCCTTCCGGGTGCTGCTGTGCAACCGCACAAAAGTAGCCATCATGACTTACTCAACAGATGAATAAAATCTTCCTGAAAGGTAAGAAGTAAAAAAAAAACACCTGGTCAGGGAAAGGGATGAGAGATGAAGGAAAAAAAAAAGTGAGCTCATTAATCTATTCTAATAATAAATCCTTATCACCTATGCTTTTCAGTTTCTCCTTCAGCCTCCACATCCTATATTTAAAAACATCTGCTTCACAAGCACTTTGCCAATTAGTTGGTGATATTAACTGTTCAGCATTATCTATTAACACAGGGCACCTCCAAAAAGCATGAGAGACAAGCTTGACCAGGAGAGATAGTCATTCATGAGAGACACATTTTCCTCTATAACTCAGAAGCAGGAAGATAGGAAAGTGGCACAGCAATTGACCTAGGTTGTACATCAAGGCTAAATAGACACAGAGTAAATTGCAGGCAAGTGAGACAAGCTACTAACTGTTCCTTTAGCAGCCCATAATGTCAGTGATTCTATTACGATGATTGCTAGTTATGCAATGGAGTTGCTACGTAAATTTTTCCTTTTTTTTTAATCCTCTCCGTCTTTCTGCATTGCAAAATTTGTTGCCCAGTTATTGAATAGATTCATATAGGAATCAGAAAGAACCATTGTGATAATTTTGTCGAGTCACTTGCAAAGCACCTAAGCATGGATCTTCCCTGAACAGATTCCTACTCCAACTAGAAAGCAGCATCAAAATACAGTTGTTCACTAACATACCATATGAAAAGAAATGATTAAATATCTACATAGTTTTAATATTTTGTAATACGACAAAACCTTTCAAATTGAGCTAGAGAGCACTGAATTAGTGCTAGAATAGCACTGTAAGTCCATTTTTAAACCTCTGAATTAAACCCTAGATCTCCATTCATTATAATGAGACATTTTATGTATCTAGATTGTCTAAATGTAAAAATCTACTGTCTTAAAATTTGACCCTTTCAATTGCCCAGATAAAAATATCTCTTTCCATCTGACATTTGGGATGCCCTACTTGACTTTTGGTTGCCTTTCCAGAAAACGTGGTCTCTCCTAAATTTTTACCATTTCTACCAGTCTTCTCTAGAAGCTTCAGATGCCACGTGGCATTTCAAGTGGAACCTTTCTCTAGGAGCTAATTGAGATCCAGTACTACAATGGTAAAAGACATATTTCCCAGTATATTTCCTGATAAAAATAAAATGGTATGTGGAGACATGAGATGTGACAGCAGACAAAAAAATCATATAACAAGAAGGAGAATAGAGAACAGATTTCTTCCTAGTCTGTCACTTATTCTCGGTCAGATAATAGATTCACTGTCTACTTCAGTTGATTAATCTATAAAATGAAAGTGATTACGCTAATTTAATCTGGAGGACAGTGGTGACAAAGTGGATGTGAGATTTGATTTTTATGAAGTTCTTGTGTAAAAGCTCTTGTTTCTGCTCTGAGAGTGTGAGAGAAGTGCTTTTTTGGGTCAAGCACCCAATTAAGACTCTGAAGATCAGTGTTGTTTTCCTGATCTGCTGATGGTTCATGAATGACCTTGGCAAGTCATTAAGGCCAGAATTCATCTTCCTTATTTTCTAATCACTCAAGGTTAGTCATCTCAGCATCACTTTCATCAAATAAATGCCTAAGATGAGAATCTCTTTCTGAAACTGTCTCTTTCTGTCAAGTGTCTCTAGAAGATGTCTTACCTTCACTTACCTTCACTTCCCATGAGAGCCAGTCACTACTGAAGCAATTAAACTTAGAGGAAATAAAGTCATGATATAATCTTTCCTTTTTATTTGTCTTTTTATTTGCTTGTCTTGTAATATTTTAGAAAGTAAATACCAAATTCCATGTACAAAGATAGAACTGAAAGGTAGTCCCAACTTCACATTTACTACATAATTTAGAATTTTCTCAAAGGGAAGTAATGATTATATGATTATATGATCATCTAAATATGATTGACCATCGCAAAGTGAGGTACTACAGATGTCCTACCTGCTTCTAAAAGAATATAAGCCTCCCTTGGGATCTGTGTCACCAAAAAGAAGGCATGCCAGAAGTACCTTCAGGCATTTCACATGGCTATGCTGAGGAGCACGAGTTGCATCTCAACTGTAACTAACTCTGTGCCTCTCCTCACAAAATGGGGCCACTCATTAATTTAAGCAGAGCTGAAATATTTCTAACATGGAGGATTATGTCAAAACCTGCAACTGGAGCTCATATTATCTCTTGTCTGCTTAGTGATTTGATCAAGCAAGTCAAAACTGAAAATGAAATAGATCTGTCAATAGAGCTATACTCTGTTCAATTTGGGTTATCTTGTCCTGCCTGCTTCCATCTGAGAAAATGCTAAGCTACAGCTAGAGAAAGAGAAGGAACTGCTATCAAATGGGATATTTCAGGATATTTACTCATTGAAGACTAATATTGTGGGGCAGCTAGTTTTTTAAAAAAAGGCCACTAAGATATGTACTGATGTTAACACCAATCAACAATAATCTGCTAATTCTCTTCAAATTCTAAAATAATCATTGTTTATCACAGGGCTAGTTCCTCATAGCTAGTTCATACATATACGCATGTAGCTACTTAAGCTTTCTTTGGGCCCTGGCAAGGTCAGAGCCCAGAACAAGAAGAAAGCTATGACAAAAATATTAATCATATTAATAAAATGAAGGAAAAGTGTTCAGTTCTGTTGTGAATTTAACAAATTTCTGCTATTTTTCAAGTTTTCATGGTTTAAAGATTGACAGAAGACCTATGTAAAGTTGATTGGAAAATTTGGCAAGTGAGAGACAGGCTTATTCTATATGTTTTAATTACTTATATACAGAAAGCTGATGAAGAAATACGAATATAAGACTTCCAAGAAGATTTTAGATATCTTCTGATGACATCAAAGAGTTTACAAGTTCTTTGGATCTGGGTTGCTTAAACCAAGCACCTGGGCCCTTTGAGATGTCCTGGAGGAGTTGAGATCTCCACGCAGGATTTATGGGAAAGAGGTACCCTTCAGTGGATGATAGTGCAATATTTCCCATGTCCCTGAAATGCCTGAGTTTAAGCAACTATAGCCTGTGGAGTATGTCAAAAACAAACAGCAGCCATTATTTGGAATTAAATCTTATTCTGAATGTGCAGATGGCATGGGCATTGTGCAATGAGTGAAGGGAAATGTTTGCATTTAGACATGCAGTATAACAGAAGGATATTTATGCTTCAGATAAATACCTTAAAAAGCTAACCTCTGTGAATTCTCTGTATTGTTAAGATAGAAACGACATGATTGAAAAGAGAAGTTATTATAGGCTCTAAATGATGCTCTAAAGGTCTTTCCTTTTCCTGTTGACTACATAGTCACAAAAGTAGACTCTTTACATTAAATAGGCTCCAAATAAGATGGATAAGATGAGACTGTAAATACTAGCCTTTTCTCTTGTCCAAGGCTCAACAAAAACTGATACAAAATCCTTGCAGTCATTTACAGAGCTGCAAAAGGAAGAAAGTCCTAGACATTTTGAGATCCTGCTCTGAATTTGACACAACTCCCCTTGTACTGTGGGAAACTCACTTAAACTTTTGCTGACTTGTGAGAAGAGATGACATACAGGTACCTATCTTGTCAAGTTCTTAGAAGGATCTGGTAAGTTAAAATCCCTTTGAAATATAACCAAAAATTGTCATTAAATGGTTAAGAAGCATTGTTAATAATGGTCACAGAAACTTGTAAGAAGCTACAAAGTCTCAAGTCATAAAAATACAGCACATCAACTGAACTATGTAGCCCCATGTGAAGCCCCATGTGAAGCAGTCCTTTGTACACGATGTGAACTTATATCATGCATTGAAAATGGATATACAGATGTGACTGCAAGGACCTAATATGTACAGATATCCACAATGCTCTGACAGAGCAAAAGCAAACCCAATGTAGAAAGAATTTTAGGCACATCTATCCAGCTGACATGGCAGGACTCTGACTTTCATTTCTGAATACAGGGAAGAATGACTGCAATTCCAAAGGCTCCAGCCTTTAGAATGTAAAACCTTCTGCAGCTATCATTATCAAAAGTAGGAAGCTCAATCAGCAACATGAGGGATGGATCCAGTGTAAGAGGTGGTTTTATCTGATTCCCAGACATCCTGGATGGTAAAAGTATACCCTACTTACTGCTATGGCTATGTTTGGGGCAAACACATATAGAGTACCTTAGGTGAGGTCTTTCTTGAAGAACAACACACAAATGATTGTTATTTGATACCATCAGCATGACAACGAGAAGGATATAAAAGTGGCATGTGCTTGAAATGAAGTAAGAAATATATGATAAAAATTATATCAGAGGATGTATAATCCAATGGGACTTGACTTGTTGACTTAAACATGATTGGTTGACTCTGTTCTTCATAGAAATATAACTCATTATTACTGGGGATGACACCAATGGCTAAATCATTCATATGAGGACTGTGAGAATGGTAAGATTTCCTCTTTGCACCAAGCACACTTGTTATGCAGGCAAACATTCATTAGCTCATTATATATATAATATAGATATATATTGATGAGCAGAGAGGAACCTCATGAGGTTCAATAATGACAAGTGTAGGGTCCTGCACCTGGGGAGGAGCAACCCCAGACATCAGTACAGATTAGGGGTCAACCTACTGGAAAGCAGCTCTGCAGAGAGGAGCTTGGGAGTCTTGGTTGACACCAAGTTAACCATGAGTCACCAGTGTGCCCTCGTGGCCAAGAAGGCCAATGGGATCCTGGCTGCATCA